>CM059427.1:66373530-66820958 GCA_030390025.1 Squalus acanthias | reverse complement strand
CCCCCAGTCCCCTCTCTCTCTCCCCCCAGTCCCTCTCTCTCTCCCCCCCAGTCCCTCTCTCTCTCCCCCCCCAGTCCCTCTCTCTCTCCCCCCCCAGTCCCTCTCTCTCTCCCCCCCAGTCCCTCTCTCTCTCCCCCCCAGTCCCTCTCTCTCCCCCCCAGTCCCTCTCTCTCTCCCCCCCAGTCCCTCTCTCTCTCCCCCCCCAGTCCCTCTCTCTCTCCCCCCCAGTCCCTCTCTCTCTCCCCCCCAGTCCCTCTCTCTCTCCCCCCCAGTCCCTCTCTCTCTCCCCCCCAGTCCCTCTCTCTCTCCCCCCCAGTCCCTCTCTCTCTCCCCCCCAGTCTCTCTCTCTCTCCCCCCCAGTCTCTCTCTCTCTCTCTCTCTCCCCCCCAGTCTCTCTCTCTCTCTCTCTCTCCCCCCCAGTCTCAGTCTCTCTCTCTCTCTCTCTCTCCCCCCCCCAGTCTCTCTCTCTCTCTCTCCCCCCCAGTCTCTCTCTCTCTCTCTCCCCCCCAGTCTCTCTCTCTCTCTCTCTCCCCCCCAGTCTCTCTCTCTCTCTCTCCTCTCCCCCCAGTCTCTCTCTCTCTCTCCCTCTCACCCCCAGTCTCTCTCTCTCTCTCCCTCTCACCCCCAGTCTCTCTCTCTCTCTCCCTCTCACCCCCAGTCTCTCTCTCTCTCTCCCTCTCACCCCCAGTCTCTTTCTCTCTCCCCCTCTCTCTCTCTCTCTCTCTCCCGGTCTCCCTCTCTCTCTCTCTCCCCCGGTCTCCCTCTCTCTCTCTCTCCCTCGTCTCCTCTCTCTCTCTCCCCCCAGTCTCTCTCTCTCTCTCCCCCCAGTCCCTCTCTCTCTCACTCCCCCAGTCTCTCACTCTCACGCCCCCAGTCTCTCTCAAGCCCCTAGTTGATTCCCCTGGCATGAGTGTCTCGAACGATAGCATAGTCTCAGGATAAGGGGTAGGCCATTTAAGACTGAGATGAGGAGGATTTTCTTCTCTCAGAGGGTTGTGAATCTTTGGAATTCTCTGTCCCAGAGGGCTGTGGATGCTGAGTCTTTGAGTATATCAAGGCTGAGATAGATAAATTTTTGGACTCTAGGGGCATTAAGGGATATGGCGATAGGGCCGGTGAATGGAGTTGAGGCAGAAAATCAGCCATGATCTCATTGAATGGCGGAGCAGGCTTGAAGTGCCGAATGGCCTACTCCTGCTCCTATTTCTTATGTTCTTATGTAAGGATAGGTCAGTGTGGGGAAATAGCCACAAGACCGCAGTGGTGAGGACATTGCTATTGCGCAATTCACGGTTGGAGGTGAGGAAATGAATTAGATTGCCAAGTCTGTCAGGATTACAGCTGAGGTGATTGGTGAGTTGTTCAAAGGTCATTCAGGAAAGCAAAGGATTCAGCATTAATGCAGGTCTGTAAAAGTGGACAAGGAAAGCTGCTGATGAGCATTGAAGTCACCATGAATGGTGATTTCAGCACAGGGGAAGTTGGAGTTGATGAATTTTGGTTTTAATGTTGAAAGGTTCTCGAGAGTTATCACGGTTATCAATGAAGGTTCACTAGATTGAGTCCTGGGATGAGAGGGCTGTCCTATGTTGAGAGATTGTGTAGAATGGGCCTATTCTCTCTCGAGTTTAGAAGAATGAGAGGTGATCTCATTGAAACATACAAGATTTTGAAGGGGATTGACAGGGTAGATGCTGAGAGGTTGTTTCCCCTGGCTGGACTGTCTAGAACTAGGGGGCATAGTCTCAGGATAAGGGGTCGGCCATTTAAGACTGAGAAGAGCAGGAATTTCTTCACTCAGAGGGTTGTGAATCTTTGGAATTCTCTGCCCCAGAGGGCTGTGGAGTCTGAGCCTTTGAGTATATTCAAGGCTGAGATAGATAGATTTTTGGACTCTAGGGGAATCAAGGGATATGGAGATCGGGCGGGAAAGTGGAGTTGAGATCGAAGATCAGCCATGATCTTATTGAATGGCGGAGCAGGCTTGAGGGGCCGCATGGCCTACTCCAGCTCCTATTTCTTATGTTCTTAAGAGAGTGATAGTCTGTGCTGAGATATCAGTCGTAGGGACACTCCAATTGGCCTCAGTTCTCCAGGACTAAGGAGAGGAAAAATGTCTCCTGATTGCTGTTCAGTTACCCCTGTCGGAAAGTGAGTGTAGGTGAGGACAGGAGCAAGCTTGGTGACGATGCACCCTATGGTTAATCAGCCTGTTGAAATCATTGTCACACCCGAGGCAACACGGTGGCATAGTGGTTAGCACTGTTGCTTCACAGCGCCAGGGACCCGGGTTCGAAACCGGCCTTGGGTGACTGTCTGTGTGGAGTTTGCACATTCTCCCCGTGTCTGCGTGGGTTTCCTCCGGGTGCTCCGGTTTCCTCCCAAAGTCCAAAGATGTGCGGGTTAGGTTGATTTGGCTATGATAAATTGACCCTTAGTGTTAGGGGGATTAAATACGTGGGGTTACGGGGATAGGGTGGGATATGTGTCGGTGCAGGCTCGATGGGCCGAAATGGCCTCTATCTGCACTGTGGGGATTCTGTGATTCACACATAGTGATCGGCCGCTAGTGCATAGTGCTGGAGAGTGGCTGGCACCTGTGAAGCTATACCCTCACATAACTTTGCGCCATCAGGAAAGGATGGGGATAATTGGGGAGGGGGAAAAAATACAAATTGGTTTCAGCCCCGAGTGCACAAAACAGTCTTACATTGCGTTAAGCTGTTCCACGATTATAAGTGTAAAGTAGCATGTATATTTTTATGAATAAATCAGCCTTTGTAGTGCAGCGTACTTTATGCCCAGCCTCTTTACAGTGCATACTCTTGATAAGTATGTACAGATTGTTAGCAGTCAGTTAAACACTCAACAGTACATTGCACAGGGTCTAATGAAATATTATACCACCATACTGCAGAACAATAAAAATTGTCAGTGGAATTAACGGAAAGGAATAAAATGATGTCATGTTTTTGATGAGGAACACAGATATTTGAGTCGACTTCAAATATTTCCCATCCAGCTATCTTTTTATTACCATCAGACCGCAGTCTAATTTGAACCAGAAGTTGACTTACCTCCTGTAGACTCTGTTAGCTTTGGGGTTTTAGCTTAAAATATGCCATCATGTTTTATTGAAAACAGAAACTGTTTAGCAATTCATAAGCCTTCGTTTGATGCAATATTGAAAGCAACTAATCTGTGGAACAAATCATGTAAAATCGTATTTATTTTACTAAAATGGCTCGCGGTATCAAAAACGAGAGTGTCACCAATTATTTGGTTAATAGCTGGACTGTAATTGAGTATTAATTGGTGTTTTTTTGGCTGCACAAATTGCAAGACTGATCGGGAAACTAATCATGTGCTCCCACCACTTGAAGTGTTTGAAATGAAAATTGCAAAAGTCATGCCAAACACTTTGAAAACTTAATTCAGCCAACGCCTACTTAGTGTTGATCTCAACTTCCAAAAGTGCACCTTCTCCCTTCACCGTGAAAAGTCGCAACCCGCTGGATATGGGAACTGGGGAAGGGGGAGAGAGAGAGAGAGAGAGAGAGAGTCCGGGCACCATTCGATCTAAACCCACCGCCTCGTTGAAGCGAACACAGCTTTTCTGTTGTGGTCCCAGCTGTGCTTGCAAATTATACCACTGCCGAGAACATAACTTTTGGTTAATGTAAAAGAGGCCGATGCTGTACCTAGAGGGCATGTGTACTGATTCTCTCGAGATGAAAAAAAAACTTTGTTACAAAGGCCCAGAGCAGTCATTATACAGCTGTGAGGAGAGCCACTGAATGTCACTTGCTTACAAGACCCCCTTTTGTTCACACGAGAGCTTTGCGGCATTAAATCTATTTAATACCCCCCTCTCCAGTTGTCCATCATTGTGACATATGTTTTTATGAAAGATTTGGGTTTAGTTTGTTGTTACAGTACTTTGTCCCATGAGTAGCAGCTGCTGGCAGCGAGGAAATGCGCAGAGCGTGTAACAATTTGTCACATTTTACATAGTTACGAAGAGAACGAATTAGGTGTTGTTTATTTTTGTTCCATCGGAAAACTTTGATGCTATCCGAGCAAATGTCGTTCTGCTCTGTTGTTAGTGCGGAGATTGATTAAAAATATACAGCAATGTTAACAGGCGGGTGGGAAGAAATGCTGGGCTGATGTTGAACGATAGGCCACTCAGAGCTGCATGTTACATTTTAACATTAGCGGCCTCAGCAATGGCATGAGCATCCATTTTGGATCCCGTGTCATACTTCAGGACACAAATCCTAATACGAAATCTGTTGGAGATGAGGGCAGTTTCCAAGGGTGGGTGGGGGTGGCGGTGGGGAGGGTTATATCATATAGGTCAAAAAAAGTAGTTTACGTTTGCTTTAAAAAAGACAGATAATATCAATGTAAAATACGCTGGAGGTTGGCAACAAGGTTTCAGTAGCGACATTGCTCTTGTAGAAGTATTGCTGCAGTCGGCAGGTGTTTTTTCTCTCTGAAATATTTCTATAGTTCAGTTTATAGTCAGGGTCTCTAGTACCTCGGCTTCTGTAAACGCATCTGTGAGATAAGGAACCCAAACAAACTAGTGCAGGTTAGGAATTTTTACACACTTGCGAGTGTGGCCCAACCTACAGACTCCAGAACCTTGTATTGCTCAACAGGGTTTGACATAGCCACCAGGTAGGGATGTGCATGGTCAAGCGTGGACATCTTCCTCGTTGCCCCGCGACCTACCCATCGGGTTACTGGTGTTTCACATTCGGAGCATTCTCAGAAACAGACGCAAGAACATTGCAGCAAGCATCGACCGCATCCCAGTTTATAATCATTATCGTTTACTGCTGGTTTCTTAAAAAAAAAAAATCGCTTGCTTTGTGTGTTGTTCATCTTTCAGTTGCGTCCAATGCCATTAGAATTCAAATGGGAGACGTAATTATTTTTAGTCCTCTCTCAGCATTATTTTAGTTTGAGATATCTATGTAATTTTCCAAGGCCCACAGTGCAGAAATTATAGTTCACATCCATACAAACAACGAGACCACAAAGGGGCAGTTTTGCTGCAGATCTTGTGCAGGAAGAGAGTGGCTTTAGTCACAGCTCCCAGCACCAGCTCCTGCACTAGACTGCTGCCAAGATCACTTCTTAGCAACATTGAGACACCTCTTTGGAGCAGTAAGAAAGAAATAACTTGCATTTATATAGATCCGCTCACGACCTTAGGATGCCCCAAAGCGCGTTATAACATCTTTCTGATGAGAGATTAAACCGAGGCCCCGTCTGCTGTCTGCCGTCAGCTGGACGTAAAAGATCCCATGGCACTACTTTGAAGTAAAGCTGACCCATATTTATCCCTCAACCAACATCACTAAAACAGACGATCCAGTCATTATCACAATGCTGTTTGTGGGACCTTGCTGTGTGCAAATTAGCTGCCGCGATTTCTACATTACAACAGTGACTACACTTCAAAAGTACTGCATTGGCAGTAAAGCGCTTTGGGATGTCCTGAGGATGTGAAAGGCACTATAGAAATCAAGTTCTTTCTTATACCCAATTAAGTACTTTTTGAAGTGCAGCCACTGTTGTAATGTAAGAAACGTAGAACGGTGCTTTTGGAGATATATTATCATTTAAAATTTTATGGGCTAAAAATTGGGTCGAGGCCCCCTTTGGGGCGCTACCTTCGCCGGGGCGCTAATTTTAGCGCCCCGAAAAAGTTGGCGCCCCACGGCCGTTTTTCCCAGGTCGTCCCTCTTGGGGCGCTGCAAGCCAATATCGCGGTGCTATGTGCCGGGGTACCGCAGGCCATCTCTCTCCCCCCCCCCCTTATTAAAGGGGAGGGGCCTGGCGCAGCGCGTCCCAGTGCCCAGCTGGGCCACCAGGGATTGGGAGTGCCGGCAAACGAGCCCAGCACTCAGAGGAGTGCCGGGCTCACGGAGAGCAACCGGCACCCCGCGGGGGGGCTTCACGGGGACTGGGGACAGCAATGGGGGCAGGTGCTGGCAGGCAGCCAGCAACAAAAATGGCCGCCCGCCACCTCCCCTTTAACTAGCGCCGCCCTGGCCGCAGGTAGGCCCCCCCTGACCCCGGCAGACATAGTGTCCGGTGGTAAGCCGTGGGGGTGGGGGGGGGGCACCACCCAATATTACAGGCAGGGCGCTGCGCACGGTGATGACGTCATCGCCGGCGGCGCAGTGCCACGCAGCACTAACGGTTAGCGCCGCCGCTAAGCTCCTGCTGAATTTCGCGGGAGGCGTTAGCAGCGCCGCGCCCAGGCACTAGTTGATTTGCGCCCCGTTAGCGCAAATCAACCGAATTTAGTCCCCTATATATTTTTAATAAAGTTTAAGACGACTTTCAGGCAGCCTCTGTGGCACCACTTCATTCAGAAAGACTGATGAAACTTTTAGCCATTTACATCATTATAACTTTTGCTGCATTCAGAGGTAATCATTGAGAAGAGCTCGATGTGTGCTTGAGTACACTTGCACGGAGACCTGTCTGTCCCAATCCACAGTGATCCAAGGAGGTGATTTAACTATGCTAGCACACTTGCATTCCTGCCAAACTTGTCTATGATACTGCACCATTGAAGGCGATATAGTCAGCGCATTGCTGTTCCAGTTTCTGTATTTCTGTAGACCAGAACCAACGCGCCAGTAACAGGCTGTGCTCTCACTGAGAACCCTGATCTTTATCTTTTCGTGGCCAGCAGTGGTGATACGGCTATTGAGCTTCAACGTCAGCCTTGGCTTAGTGGTAGCACACTCACCACTGAGTCAGAGGTTATGGGTTCAAGCCCCACTCCAGAGACTTGAGCACATAATTTACACTGACGCTTTCAGAGATGTTGCCTTTTTTGATGAAACTTTAAGCCAAGGCCCCCTCAGGCGGATATAAAAGATCCCAAGGCACTATTCAAAGAAGGGCAAAGGGAGTTCTCTAGATGCCCTGGACAACAATTGTCCCTTAGCCAACAGCATGAAAAACAGATTATCTGGTCATTTGTCTCATTGCTGTTTGTGGGAACTCGCTGTGTGCAGATTGGCTGCTGCGTTTCCCTACATTGCAGCAGTGATGGCACTTTAAAAGTACTTCATCGCCTGTGAAGTGCTTTGGGACGTCCTGAAGATATAAAAGGCCCTATATAAATGCAAGCTCTTTATTTTTGGTTTATATATCTTGGATTATTTTTCATTGCATTATATTGACTGCAGCAGAATGGTTGAATATAAAATTGCTGAAACCTCACTGTAATAATTAAACTTCACTTCTTATGCCTAGAAAATAGTTGAGGTCCATTAAACGTCATGGCCTGGAAATCTTGCTGTGAGATACTAGTTCAGCATGATTGTCTGAAATCGTTGAATTTAGCAGAGATGTTAACCAATTGGTTAATTTGAGGGCCAACTTATTTTATTGTAAGGGGTGGATATAGAGTCAGCATCAATTTGAATTACCAACTCTGACAAACACTAGATCCCTTATTAGATTATAAAGTTCAAACACTTAAGAGTTTTCAATCTAAACCTTCAGTTTCATCACCTTCCCTTCTCGGAGCAATGTTTTGCTGGTGATGTCATGGGTTGCGTATCCCTTGTGGCTTCCTCATTATCTCTGGACCCCCTGACATCATTCGAGGAGATGAGGCAGACAGTCTCATTTCATCATAACTTTTTATGATGTGCGTTCAGCATTTTGAAGGTTTAAATCTAGGGTTTTAATAATTGACCCGTTAGCTGTCAGTACTCTGTTGGGGTGGGGGAGATCCCCTCACGGCTCACTGGATGAATGTCCAAGTGTGGTACTGAGCCACACGGGGCAGGAAGCTCCCACAGGTTCAGCCTCTAGTTTGTACTTGGTTACCTCATCTCAGACCGTACTGAGGATGGTACCATTGGCCTTTGTGCCCCTGAGCTAAAGAGAGGGAAAATCATCCAGGATTCTGCTGCAAAGTTTGGGGAGTGAGGGTAGATTCAGACTCGGTAATGTTAAGGAAGGGGGGTTGGAAGGAAGGAAGGGTGAAAGGGGAGGGGAGAAAGCAGGAGAGAGGAGGGAATGAAGGAAGGGGGAAGGAAGGAGCAAAGGAGGAAGGGGAGAGGGAGGGAAGGAAGGGTGAGAGGGGAGAAAGCAGGAGGGAGGATGGAATGAAGGAAGGAACAAAGGAAGGAGGGGAGGAAGGGGCGAAGGAAGGAGGGAGGGAGGGGCGAAGGAAGGAGGGAGGGAGGGAAGGAAGGAAGTATATTTATATAGCGCCTTTCACAACCACAGGATGTCCCAAAGCGCTTTACAACCAATTAAGTTTTTTTTTTGGAAGCGTAGTCACTGTTGTAATGTATGAAACGTGGCACCAAGTTGAGCACAGCAAGGTCCCACACACAGCAATAAATAGTTTGCAAAACTGTCTATGTTCTCACATAAAAATCGTCTGTCTTTGGGAGAGCTGCATGTGGAGCCATACTCCAGCAGAACCCATTGTCTGCAGAGGAGGAAGAGAAAACAGTTAAGAAAATTTTTTTAAAATTCCAGGACTTGGTGAAAGCGATACAGTGAAATTCTATTTTAAGATTTGCTACCAAATTTACTGTCTCGGGGACCTAATGTGCTTCACAGCCAATGTATTATTTTGAACTGTAATCGCTGCTATGTAGGCAAATGCGGCAGCCAGTTTGCACACAGCAAGATCCCACAAATAGCAATGGGATAAATGAGCAGTTCTTGGATATTTTAAAACATTGGGACTGTTAGTTTTTTGTGATAGAGGAAACATATTTTAAGATTCATACTTTGGTACCGAAGGAAATCACTGGTACAAAAATTCACTTTTTTAATGTAATCTCTTCAGCCTCACGAGCTCATCTGTTTGATTTACAGATTAATACCAGACCCAGCACAATTATAGCATGTATGGACTCTGGTGGCATAAGTGAACTTATATTTGCCCTCATAGTCTTGGCTGTCGGATACAAGTCAGCAGGCAGCTTTGTTATTGGTAAAAATGCCTTTACTTTGCTTTACTTTGTTGTAGGTGACCTCAGTTGTTCTTACATTTATGTTTGCACATGCAATTTCTACATGTTGCACCTTAACCAGGCAGATGTATCCCCATAAACAGAATTAGCTAACGAAAGGCACGCTAACTGCCGGCAATCCGTACAGCTGGCACCTTCCCCATTCACTGGCTCGTTCTACTGATCTCCATCAATCTGTCATGTCAGAACATGCAACCACAGGGACCTGATGAAAACAGTATCACTTGGAAGCAGAACGATTTGAACAGCTCCCAAAATATGGAAAGGTCTTGGATATGTTGTATTACCACCAGGATGAGTGGCTGCAAAGTATAAGGTAGCCAAAGGAATGTTCACCTCTGCCCAACAGCCACTACTAAAAGTGGCATCATAGTTCACCTAGCAGATCTTGCTCGAAAGAACTTGCACTGATGTAGTGTTCCTCACATATTCTGGACATCTCAAAGTTCTTCACAGCCAATGAATTACTGTCCGCCCTAGAATCGTGTTGGTGGAGTCCTGGCTGCCTGATCTCTCAGGCGTGCGTAGCTCAGGGATCAAAAAAGAACCGAGGAAGGATTGTATGTGAGAGGAGATGATGTGCAAGAGTATGGGGAAGGGACGTGATATAATGGGATGACGGCATCCATTATTAAAGAAGCAGCCACCTGAAGGACAACTTTACCCGTGGGATGTAGTTATTTAGGGAATACCCATGGTATGTAGAGGACTTGAAGATTGAGGATGATTCCAGCTATAGTGATTAATCTACCTTTGTAGTGCCAGCAGCTATCTTTAAACTGTGCCGTAAATGCTCTACACTGTGGTATCTGTGAAGCCACTAGAGACAGAAAATCCATCTGTATGCATGAACTTTCCGTTTTTTAGTTAATATTAACATAACTCTTAAAGATCAAACCGACTTTAAAAAAAAACAAAACGCTCTGGCAGATTAACATTGTTTGAGGGCTCAGCCAAAGGTTTACTCCAGAAAGATATTGGGTTTATTCTCTACTAAAATGGAATCATTATATTCTCAGTGTAAAAAGGCTTCTCCATTTCAGTCTTTTCTACCCCCACCCCCATTTTTTCTAATTACACGTTTCTGCAGAAAATTGCAAAGATAATAGCCATGAATTTCCTCGGAATTTCAGCAACTGGACTTCCGTAACTTTGCCAGAAGTGTGGAGGAAACCCGTGTATGCGTGTTAGTGGGGTTCCCCCACTTTAGGCGAAGTTATGGTGGTGCAGCAGAAATTCCGAGGAAATTCAGGGCCAATATTTTTTTCTTAATGGGACTTTGCCAAATCCTAGGGCGCGTTTATACTGCAATTTTAGCATCGCTGCAAAGTGCCCTATGATTCGCAGCAAGACTAGAATTTCAGTATAGCTCTTAAATTGGAACCTAGATTCATAGAAACATACAGCACCGAAGAGGACACTCGGCCCATTGTGCCAGTTCCGGCTCTTTGAAAGAGCTATCTAATTAATCCCACTCCCCTGCTCTTTCCCCAGAGACCTGCAGATTTCTCCTTTTTAAGTATTTATCCAATTCCCTTTTGAAAGTTACTATTGAATATGCTTCCACCATCCGTTCAGACATTGCATTCCAGGTCATAACAAGTCGCTGTGTAAAAAAAAAAAGTCTCCTCATCTCCTCCCATGGCTCTTTTGCCAATTATCTTGAATCGGTGTCCTCTGGTTACCGACCCTCCTGCCACTAGAAACAGTTCCTCCTTATTTACTCTATCAAAACCCTTCATAATTTTGAACACCTCTATTAAATCTCCCCTTAACCTTCTCTGCACTAAGGAGAAAAATCCCAGCTTCTCTTGTCTCTCCATGTAACTCCCTGCGCCCTCTCCAACCTGACTAGGCTCCAGAGTGGAGCAGTATGTGGGGCCACCCTGAGAGGTCTGACACCACATCAAGTGCACTGGCAAACTGGGTTTACAAAGTGTTCAATGATCTGTCGGAACAGCCTACCCAGATTTAAATGTACTGAGCACGCAGTTGCTCCTGGCCACACTCTCAAAGAATTTAAAATGTAAGCCGAGCCCTCTCCTGGATCTGACAGTGAGAATCACAGCCAGACAGTATATTGGGTACCCCTCTCCCTCCCCTCTGGCTGCAAAAAGGGATGCTATAGCTACTGACCTGAGAGAAGTAGCTACGGAATAACTATGCCTTAAATCTTCGACTGAGAGGAGTTAAGCATTCCAAATGAAATTCTGGTCTGCGAATGTTAAAGAGCAGCGCATCATTAGAGAGTTGGATTTTGTCAGTAGCTGCTCGTGTTTGAGTCGGTTGATGGAAGAAATGATTTCTAGGCACAATGCCCACTGGTGTGTCATGGTAGGAAAGCCACACTACGCGAGAGAATGGAAGGAATGAGAAGAAAACCTAGGCAGGGACATGCAGCAATTTTTTGCAACATCTGCGCAGCATGTGTGCCTGTTATTTTTAAATACCACAAGATATTTAAGAGTTTTGCTTATAATCATTTGGTTATAAATAGGAAAGGCTGCGACAAACTGGACTACTGACTTGATGGCTAAAGTGCTCCATTATGTCCATGAATATCGGTTCCTTTACCTCAGTAGCGTGTAGTGCCAACCGTTGCTACAGTAGAAAGAGTAGAGGGGTGTAATCAGGTTTGTCAGACACACTTTATCATGTTAATGGTGTAAGTTATTTTACAAGGTGCTGAGTTGCAGTTCTGTGCTTTTTGGGCAAGTGGAGATCTTCGACTTCCTACATTCCTCACTGAAGCTTCTTTTTTTCTTCACCAAGACCTCATTACAGCTGAAAAACTCTCACATAATTTAAAGACCAGCAGTGCCAGATTGACCTTGTTTGGACCCTTTCCCTATCTCTATTCAAGCTTCATGCTGCTGCCCAATTGTCTTAACCTGGATTCCTTTTTGATATTTGAACTGTCACTCCTTTACCTATGTCTCGTTTGGAAAGCAAATTGAAAATTGCACACTTATCCAATGGTTTTTATTAACATTTTCTTTTACTCTCTCTCTTCACATCTCTTTTTCTTTCCTTTCTCTCTCCCTCTCCTCCACCGGCTCCTTTTCCTTCACCCTGCCTCTTTACTTCCTTGCCCAACCATTCTTCCCTGTTCCTTTTTCCTCTTTCTCTTCCTCCATTGCATTCTCTCCTCTCATTTGGTTCTCTCTGTCTCACACACACACACACACACACACACATGTCTTCACTAGTATATCAATTAAACCACAGGGAAACTGGTTTCACCTGTACTGCAGTAAGAGCTGCAACTCATAGTAAATCAATGCATTCCTGTTCCTTCAGGGAAAATGATCTAAACTTAGAAACACTGATACTGTACAATATAGAATGAAGTACAATCACTTTGATCCACTCTTATCATGCCACCTAAAACTTACTTTCCGTCCATCTGAGCAGAGTTAAATAAGCTTGCATGAGATGGAACTCCAAAGCTTCTCTTTAAAGGGGCAGTGCTGTCTTTGGGGTGGGGGAAGGGGGGTTTGGAGGGAGACTAGCCAGGCTCAAACACGAACAGGCTGCACCCAAACCCTGGTGTGAAACCATTTGGAAACAATGTACTGAGACAAAACAACTGCAGTTTGAACAAATACAAAACGTCTCTCCCTTCTCCTCTTCCCCACTCCTGCCTCGACCCCCCCCCCCCTTCCAAAGAGGGTGTGGAAAAGAAATTAGCAAACACTATTAATTTTGATCTCCAGTTTATAAAACTGTTAATCTAATAACATCGGCACGCATACCTAACTTTCCCAACTCAGTGGATTGTCTTCCACATGTCGTAATAACATTTAGAAACTGGCAGTGATGAATCTTCTGGGAGTTGTGTTCATAAAATGCTGGTCACATTTTATTCCAGTGTCTGGAATTTTTCTTTGCTACTGTTGTAAAAGGCATGACTTTTTTTTCCATTGTGCTGTTCGCTTCTTGCCGATTAGCTGGTGTAAACCAAACTGCCCTGATTGTGTTGCAGCCTACAAGTTGGCTTTTTGTGCAGTGTTATGTTAGGGACCACTGGGTTTGTGAGTTTACTGCTGTTGCTGTTGAACAGTATTGTAGTTGCCAGTAATCTCAATTTCTTCTCTCTCTCTCTCTAATTTTGTTGAGTGGAAGGGGAAGACTCAATCCAGTTTATTTGTCCAGAAAGAAAAATTAAACATATAAAATTAAATTTTCACAATCTACTCCATCCCTCATTTTGATTAATTTATTTCTTAATTTTAATTTACTTTGTCCTGGCCAACATTTGTCCCTCAACCAACATCACTATAGCAGATTATCTGGTCATTTATCTCATTGTTGTTTGTGGGAGCTTGCTGTGCACAAATTGGCTGCTGCGATTCTCTACATTATAACAGTGACCTACACTTGAAAACAAGTACTTCTTTGGCAGTAAAGCGCTTTAGGACGTCCTGAGGTCATGAAGTGTGCTATATAAATGCATCTTCTTTCTTCTCTTATTTTACCTAATTCAGTCACTTATGCACAAACCGTTTGTGAGTCTAAAAGTGGAAAATCCTGTAGCTCGTATGATTAATGATGAAAGCAATATTTAGTTAACTAACTGGGACTGTAAGCAACAATTCGGGAAGCCAAATGTGTTGGCATGTGTTGTAATAAAAATTAAAAAGCACTGTCCCTCTACACACACAAAAGAAAACGAAAAATATCAAATGCTGGAAATAAAAACAGGGTATACACAACAGAGAGGTTAATGTTTTGGAGTATAGGCACACTGTTGAGCTCTGTAGAAGGGGATATACCACGAAACGTTAATTCGTCTTATCCTGGGGGCAACTGCACAGGGAAATGTCGGGCTTTTCCATTCTTTACCGTATCAGTAGAAAAAGCCTGGTGAAACTGGTCCAAGTTCACCTCGAGATTAAACCATGCCGAGATTTGGGCACCCGAAGGGTTAATGAAACAAATGAGAAATGGCTCTGTCTGCATGCTCCTGAAGCCATTTGAAGTTGATTTATAGAGTGGCATGTGGAAATACAAACTAGCAGCGGTGAGGTACCCCAATTAGATACACAAAAAAGCGACTCACCATCGAATTTCAGGAACAGGTTTATTGTGTAGGTAAGAGGGTGTATGTCGTTATTATTGTTTCGGCGATCCCTTTTGCATTTTCTATTATTTTGTACAAATGTCTAATGGTGTTTTTGTAATTTTCATCAGTGAATAAAGCCTGACTATTGCAACAGTTCCGGTCTGAGAGATCGCGACTGTGCAATCTTCTTGATCAGTAAATTGAGTTACTGGAGACGGGGTTGGTTTTAAGTCATTTAACTAAAGTTCTTTTAACTCTTTTTTTGGGGGGAGTGAGAGAGAGAAAGAGGGAAGATGTTTGATGGCTTAGTGAAAATAGACCATTTTTGTTTCAACTCTCCTTCTCCATCACTGATGCAAAGCCAGTCCATCGCAGAGTAAAAGTATTTCAAAATGCTGCATAAAATAACTCGACTGTAATCAAATCCCCAGACTCACGCAGAAAATGGAATAAATATATATATTTTTTAAAAATTATTACTTTTAAATATATATTTGCCTGTGGGAAGGATAATTGTTTATTTTTGTTTTGCAAACGTTTTAACTCCTGAGGTTTTCTTTGTCAGCTATGTTACGCTTTATATTTGTTCTACTCTTAGTTATCACTTCGGTTTGTCATCGACATGAATGGAGAGCGGGGATTTATTCTAACTGTGTGCACAGCAATCATTCTGGAGGAAGCACTCTTCTCCGCGGCTGCACCGTTATTTAACACGCCGCTGTCTGCCTGGTTTTGTCTGGCCTCCAATTTGCATTCTTTGATGGATTGCAGGGGTCTCGAGGTGCACTTCCAGGGAAGCGCTGAAGTGCCATCTCGACAAACTCTTAAGAGAGAAGTAACAGCAATACAAGTATTTGTCCAAACTCGTTGAGTCCACTAAGGCATTCTCTCAGACTGTGCAAAGATCAATATTGCAGTTTGCTGATGGGCTTTGTACATGCATTCACAGTTTAGGTCTTTTAACAATATTAGCTTACATCTCAATGAGGGCTGTGCATGATGTAGTTAGTCCCAAGTATAGAGAGCAGGACTTTCTTGAAAACTCGACCCCCCCGACTTGAACTGATTACTAGAGTGTGCAGGAAGAGAGCTACATGTGCCCTTTTGTTTATTTAGATTCACATAGACTTGCCTTGTGACCAAAGGCTGTTTCACTTTTTTGCTTTGACTATATCTTGGCAGAGATTAGCAAATACTCCTGTGGCAATAAAACTGCTTTACTTTCCTGGTTAGAAGTGGATTGAGATGGGGGGGGTGTAAGGGTGGGGAAGTGAAGAGTCTGTATTTTAGGAGGGGCAAAATAGTTTTGAAACGTGTTGATCAGTTAGTTCAAATTGAGCTCCCGACTCCAATTTGTACTGGAGGTTTCTGAAGGGAAACATTTGAAGAATTCCTTGGGTTTCTTTTCTTGGGGTTGGGGAGAGAACAAGTGATTTTGTTTTCACGGATGAGTTCTCCCATTGAGAATTTGGGTATTGTGAGTCTAAATGAAGAGCAGTGGGTTGGGAACTGGGCTGTGATCGAGCTGAGGAGCGCAGGCTGCGCATTGCCTGAGCGCTGCAGCTGAGAGAGAGAAAAAAAACACTGTTTGGAAAACTAAACTTTATCTGCAAAAACGTGCCACAACCAAGCACAATGCAGCCAGAGGAGTTTGTAAAAAGTTTCCCTTGTAATTGATGCCATTGTTGACACCCCCCCACCCGCTTTATGTTTTTAAAATTTCTGGTGAATGTTTTGTAACGTTATTTATTTTGCATAAACTGGAGCAATAAAACCCTTTCCTTTCAGCTGGAGTAATTGTGAGGGGATGACAGGAGTTTGATTTAATGATTAGCCACCTGACCCTCTGCTCCTCCGAAACCTTTAACTGGAGAATAACTCGCCTTTTTCTAAGGGCATGGGGCTGAATGTTAATCACTCAGAGGAGGAGAGAGAGAAAAAAAAGCTTCATATTGAAATGGCCTCATTGTTCTGGGCAGCATTTGAAAAGCTGTCTGACCATTCAAGGCTTTGTGCAGGTTGCAGGCAGGACCTTTGTGCACTCAAATTCCTCCACCGCCTCCCAGTATAAACCAATGGCGAAACCATCCCAGTGAGTACTCAGCTTATTTTCAGGACAATTTTATAAATCGTAAGGTCATTTTTTTTTTGTAAATGTGCTACATCTCAAATGATTTACTATCTGCCAAGAATTTTTTTTTAAAGCGCATGGAAGTCTTTTTGGTTGCAAGAGGTTAAATAATTGTTTAGAGGGTGAAAAAATTAAGAAAAAGAGGACAGAATTTGGATTAAAAGCTTTCTTTGTGCCAGTTTTGGAGCTGTCTAGCAGCCTGGGGACAGCAGAGTGTTTGAAAGTTTAGAAGATAAAAACAGCGAGTGTTCTCAATCTCTTCAGGACTTTACTTTTCTTTTTGGCATTTAGATTTCGTGCAGCTGTGATGTTTAATTCCCTCCCCCCCCCCACCTCCTCTAGTAAATCCTGCACAGTGATATATCTCTGTACGAACTCCAATACCCACAGGGAACTTATAATAAAGGAAAGTGTAGAACAACCCAGAGAACAATATAGATCGATGGCAGAACACTCTTGTACCATTCACGTTCCAGCTCACTGCTAGGCGGGCTGTTGTGGAGCTTTTATGCGCCGCGGTTAATCGCTGTTTGAAAAAAAAAACTTAGACTGATAGCTCTCCGAGCCTACTGGTGTCTGCCAGGGAAATTCTGACAATTTCTCACTATCCGATAAGGTAAACTTGACTTCTCTTTGGAAATTTAACAGGCTGTTGCTATTTCTGTCGTATTCCACTGTTGAACTGACTGCTTTATTCCGATGCTGCATGTTCGAAGTCTGAAATTAGAAATGTGCTCTTCCTGCCTCTTCTTTCTAACTTTTGTCGATTGTGGTGAAATTTGCTGAGGGAGTATAAGTTTTACAAATGCCCTGATTTTATTTTTAGCTTTCTGACGAAAATTACCTCCCTTTTTTTCCCGTTAAACTTTTCCTCCTTCCCATCACTTTTTACTTGGTCTCCCTGGGCAGTGAGGATTAGACACTGACATGATCCCAGACCCCTATTGGACAGTGTCCTGATCCCAGACCCCTATTGGACAGTGTCCTGATCCCAGACCCCTATTGGACAGTGTCCTGATCCCAGACCCCTATTGGACAGTGTCCTGATCCCAGACCCCTATTGGACAGTGTCCTGATCCCAGACCCCTATTGGACAGTGTCCTGATCCCAGACCCCTATTGGACAGTGTCCTGATCCCAGACCCCTATTGGACAGTGTCCTGATCCCAGACCCCTATTGGACAGTGTCCTGATCCCAGACCCCTATTGGACAGTGTCCTGATCCCAGACCCCTATTGGACAGTGTCCTGATCCCAGACCCCTATTGGACAGTGTCCTGATCCCAGACCCCTATTGGACAGTGTCCTGATCCCAGACCCCTATTGGACAGTGTCCTGATCCCAGACCCCTATTGGACAGTGTCCTGATCCCAGACCCCTATTGGACAGTGTCCTGATCCCAGACCCCTATTGGACAGTGTCCTGATCCCAGACCCCTATTGGACAGTGTCCTGATCCCAGACCCCTATTGGACAGTGTCCTGATCCCAGACCCCTATTGGACAGTGTCCTGATCCCAGACCTCTATTGGACAGTGTCCTAATCACACGCGCAGACACACACAATTTGCTTTTAATTTTTTTTGTAACTTAATAATACAGATCAATGACTGATGGTGCTCATGGGAGCAATTATAAACTGTATTTGGAGAGCCATTCTGGGCTTCCCATATTGTAATCATACAATGTAAAAAGAGACTGTTTAAGGTCGATAGCTTGTGAATGATCGAAAGTGAAAAGAATAGTCTTCACTGCAAATGTCTTAAGACATGTCTAGGATACGAGTGTCATTGTGGAGTGTTACATTTCTAATTCATAACACTAAAAATATGTTGCAAACCCGTTGAATTTTAATTACATTACAATAGTAATGTTTCAAATCAATCAAGAGTATGGCTAGAAATCAAACACTCCAGGAGGGAAACGGTGTGGGAAAAGTATGGAGGTTACCTTAGAAAAAATAAGGATCTATAATACTATAAGGCACGTTGGGGGAAAGGGGACATTGCTTAAGTTTAAATATAGATGTATTAATGACAGGTAAAGTGTTGTTGTTTCTCCTTCCTCCACACAGAAGTCGAAAGCCCCTGGCCTGACTATGTAAGAGAGCGCAGGAATGCAATCTCAATGCGGCCACACGGGACAGGGCAGTCCTATTGCAAGATAAATGAAGAGCCGTGCAGCTCCAGTGAAGACACTAGCTCTTCCTCAAAAATCAAGAACTCTCTGGGCTCACTGCCGCATTTAGCCGAGCAGCAAACTCCCTACCGGGCAGTCTGTTTATCAGTGGACCCCCGAAATGGCTACATGGACCAACGCTATTGTACGTATCCACACATCTGCTACTCATTTATGTTTTACACGGAAAGACCCTCGCAGGGGGGGGATAGTTCCACCAGATCATGTAAAATAGTAAATGAGTCAGAACAGTCACTTTTTTTTTGAGAGCTGGAGCGTCGTTCATGTTTGTTTGGTCCATCATTGCCTTGTACCACTGTAATTTCAACGTTTTTAAAAAATATCTATCTGACCACTTTCCTGATGAAATCATTCACATTAAAAAGTGACTCTGTCATTCCATGTTAAACATCTGCATGCTGCCGGCGTCTGCTTTGTGTTGGAAAATGGCATGTTTCCATAGGTACAGGTCAGTAGATGCCTTTGATGGGATATTTTTCAACTCTAGATGTAATTTATTATAGGAAGGTTAGAGGTCAAAGGTATCTTAACCCAGAGCAAGGGCAAGGTCTACAGGGACAATCTGAGGACATTAAGTGATGTCTTGGAAGAGACTGGATAAGCATGGCCAATTACTTTACCATCCTTTTGACACATCAAGGGAAACTAATTGGCAATATGTTTGTCTTTGACTGGAAGATGAACTTGTTTCTTGAACTTTTGAAGATTAAGAAGGAAGTGTAAAAGGTACAAACTTCCATTTTACATTCAGTAATGTGGAAAGCCAAGAATCAAAGCACAGTAGCTGCTATGGTAGCAGAGAAGTTGCAGTGTTTCAGGTAAACTGAATGAGCTATGGTTCCCTAAGGCGGAAAGGACAGAATCGTATGATGGGAGTGGAAAATTAAAAAGATTGACAATTTTTAAATTCACGGGCCCAGTGTTTTTATCCCAATATTTTAGAAACACTTGTAGAAGTCTACGGTCCAGGATTAATTAATTATCACTGCACTTTGATGGCACATATTGTGGTTCACTGCATAGCAAAATAAAGTACAGATGGGTCCTTTTATGAATTCCAAAGTATAAAGTACAGTAAGATCACTCCCGAGTTTTATTTCCATTCATTCACGGAATGTGGGCGCCGCTGGCAAGGCCAGCATTTATTGCCCATCCCTAATTGCCCTTGAGAAGGTGGTGGTGAGCCGCCGCCTTGAACCGCTGCAGTCCGTGTGGTGAAGGTACTCCCACAGTGCTGTTAGGGAGGGAGTTCCAGGATTTTGACCCGGCGACGATGAAGGAACGGCGATATACTTTCAAGTCAGGGTGGCATGTGACTTGGAGGGGAACTTGGAGGTGGTGGTAGAATCATAGAGTAGTACAGCACAGAAAGAGGCCATTCAGCTTATCGGGTCTGCGCCGGCTCTTTCGAAGAGCAATCCAACCAGTCCCACGCCACAGCTCGTTTCCCCATATCCTTGCAATTTTTTCTCCTTCAAGTATTTATCCGATTCCCTTTTGAAGGCTCGTATTGAATCTGTATCTGGTTCCCATGTCTCTGCTGCCCTTGTCCATCTAGGTGGTAGAGGTCACGGGTTCCTAGTTAAGTAAGGTCCAAGTAAAGTGAGTTACTTAATAAAAACAAGAACAGTTAGGTTTTTCTGTGCGTTCCAAAGCACCAAGAACATTTAGGTCTTTCCCTAAGTTCCAACGGACCAAGTATAGTTGGGTCCCTCTATGAGTTCCAAAAGGAACAAATACAGTTCTGTCCTTCAATGAGCTCCCAGAGAACAAGTACATTTAGGTCGCTCGCTGAATTTCATAAGATCAAGTATAGTAACGTCCTTTTACAAATTCTAAAAGTAGACTGAGATGTTTCTGTGAGTTATCAAAAAAGTAAATGTCATTAACTTTCTCTCCATTCAAGTTCCCAAAATAGCATGTGCAGTGACCTCTTTCAGCAAGTTACAAAATGTCCCAGACAGTAACTATCATGTAACTTAATAGTTTGAATTCAGCAGGACAGTTTTTGTAAAGCAGGATTTCCTTCTGGCTCTGGTCAAAATATGTTATATGTAAATAAATATTGCATAATATTCCTCACTTGCCAATTCTTCCTAAGGACCTTGAATGAAGGTCTCCATGTGCTTCATTTAAAAAAAAAGTACAGGCCATCAGATTTTTACTTGTGGCTTGGGCCTACTTGTTCTAAGTTCTCGGAAATGTTTTTTATTTAATCTTCTCTGCCCGGTCCAGGGTTATACTGAGAAAATCCAGACATGCTCTCTGTGTTTCCAGTTTCCAGCAGAATGGATGTTTTGCCCTCAGTTTAGAAGAATGAGTATCAGTATTTGTTAATGGGAGAGTGGACATAGATTCAGGCCCAGTGGGAAAAAAATGAGAGTCACAAAAAAAAGTCATCAATAAAGTGTGCAGCGTACTGAAATACATTAATGCGCAGAGAAAGTGTGCTTAAAGGTGAGAAGGTACATGTGCAGCAGACAAGCTAAAGGTGTGGAGAAAACTGACGAGTGAGAAATGGAAAACTGAAAGAATCAGTACAAACAACCGATTTATGCAAAAATGCAGCTGGATCCAACTTAACATTTAACACAAAAAAAATCTGTCCTTATTTTCAGGAATAATCAGGGCACCAAAAAAAAAATTGCTCTGGGCCAAATATTTATTTAGTGGACTGAATCTTCACTGCAATTCTTGTAACGAGTGACTCGGGACTGAAGAGAAGTCTGGAACTCAGTCCGCCTCTCTGATTTGGTGTTTAATTTTTACCATAAAGGTACCAGTTGCTACAGTAGGCATGTTGCTACTGAACTATGTTTTCAATTTGCCAGATCGCTGCAGCAACGGTTTCAGTGCCTGACAGCCCATTTATGAAGGAGCGGTGCTTAAAATATATTATTGAAGTTGCTTTTTTTTTTTACGTATAGCATTTTAAATATAGCCTTTTTTTTTCTTCTTCTGTAATATAAATCACCGATGTGGGTAGTTTATTTTCCAATTGCAAACAGCAGGAGATTGAGAGGGCAATAATCATAGGGGGAGACCGATTACTACACTGTGCAGTGTTTCGGAAGCGATTCTGTTGGTTTCAAATACTGAAAAAATAAATAAAAGCAAATTGACTCTCATGCAATGTTCCCCCTAATTTTTTGGGGGGGTATATGGCCCCTTTAAGGGGCTGTGTGGTCCATTCACAGCTTCGCCCATGACCGAAATTTAACGTGGGAAAAACATGGGCTGCACGGGACTGGCAGAGAGCTGCGCAGCTGTGCAGGTTAGCGGGAACATTGCTCCCATGTAAAATTAAACACACTGGTCCTGAAGTGATGCGATGGGATCCTAGTTTGCAAATGAGTTCGTCTCTCTGCTAATTAGTGGAGGTGTTAAACCATTTAATAAATATATGGGTTAATGGTTTGAGCTAAACTAGAGGAGAGAGGAATTTCAAACAGAAGTGTTGAGCGTTTGTACACCAGTACCCAGTACCCCACCATCATTTCAGGCCCAATTCCTTGGCTTGCAAGGTAAAGCCTTGGTGGCCCAGAGCTCCTGTCTACGTCCTTCTCCCACCGAACTTGATTGGTGGTTGGCGGTGTGTTTGTGTCTAGTTGCAGGTCTTGAGCGTTTCCCTCCACTCTCCCATCATTCTCTGTGGGAGAATACGGTCAGAGGTGTCCTCATTGGTGGAATTGGAGACGAGCTTTATTCTTCGTTTGCCTGAATGTGGTTTACATCGCAGAAAGGATTGAAACACTCACTGAAACCCAACCCTCCGAGTTCGTGAGTAGTCACGAATGAATTTGCATTCTTGTGGTTCAAATATCATATTTACAGAAACATCTTTAATTGGGTTTAATTACACCAAAATAAAGCAGTTTGGTAAATGTGATATGATCGATTTCAATTCCTGCCTTTTCTTGGCAAACTTTCCATCCCAGCCTCAGGATTTTGTTCTTTAATTAGAAGCGCCGCTAAGTGGGCCTGTTCATAATTATGTTTTCCGACTGGAACTTGTTGTTGATTTTCTTTTCTTTGCGTCATTATAATGAAAGCAATGCCGCTTATTGGAATGAAAGTCTAACTTCAGTTTGCAGTGTTCTTAGGAAATCCAGTGGTGCCGGTGAATCTTATCATGTAATTGAGTAGTTGATGGGTTTCAGCATCTTCCAGTAATCCTGCGGACACCAACATTTCACCTCCCCCTCCCGGAACTGATTGGTGGGAGCTAAGGAATCTTGCCAGGTAGTGAATCTTTTCTACAGATGTCCTTTCCAGGAATGTGATGAGTTTTGACTGTAACTGGTCAGTGATGCCTGTAAAGTGACCACCATTGCAAACTTCCAATACCCCCATAGCTAGAGGGGGGAAAAAGCCATCCAGACAGGTTGTCTCCTGTATGTAGGTCGACAAAAAAGCACTTATTTTGAGGCAGTCATGGGACTGAGCAGCTGTGAAGTGCTCCAAGCTAACCTGAGAGCTCCAGTTAATATATTATTGTACGAGCTCCATTGATAGCTGAATGCCTGGCGAGCTGGTGAGCCGTACGTGGTCTAGGTTTGATTGTTTGTCTCCATGCTGAGGTTAACTGATGTCAGCCAGGCCAGCAAGAGTGGAGATACAATTGACCTCAGCACCCTTGGATTAGAGAAGGGAAGATCAGGCTAGATACGGTCACTTGATCATTACTCTGACTGCTGTCAGAGCAAGAACAGGCTCAGGTGTGGTGCCCCCGCGACCAGGCTCAGTCGGTGAGTATATTCAAGACAGAGATCGATAGATTTTTGAATATTAAGGGAATCAAGGGATATGGGGATAGTGCAGGAAAGTGGAGATGAGGTAGAAGATCAACCACGACCTTATTGAATGGCGGAGCAGGCTCGAAGGGCCAAATGGCCTACTCCTGCTCCTATTCCTTATGTTCATAAATAGCCCACTGACACTACCCGTTTCGGCCGACACACAAAGAATGGATAATTGGACAAGGTACGGGAAACTAATGCTCGTTGGACTGCATGCCAACAAGAGTCAGAGTGTGGCTTTGAGACAGCACTGTGGGATAATAGGTAATAACTGGCAAGGCATTCCACTGAAGTTCCTCTCTCTGCTATTTTAGGTGGAGGCATTAATCCATTTAAAATAAATCGCACCTATTACCCCATAGCATAATTTCAAGGCGAGCTTCTTGAAGAGAGAAGGGGAGATAAATTGGTGGTGGTTGGGGGGCGGGGGAGGGGGGACAATGCTATGGTACATTTTTAGCTGTCTGGCAGTGAGATCAGAAAAGTCTTACAGTATCCATTTTGTGAAACAAATTCCCAGATTAATGAGAAGGGAGTTCCTTAAAACTAACAGGACCAGGCATCTGGTTCATATCTTCCCTGAAAGTCGAAGTGCATATCAAACGCAGTGCAAAATTGTTGTGACTCCAGCTCTTTTGAGAAGACTTTACAGATGGCATAAAAATGTGATTTTTTTTTTTCCCAAGTAAATGGGATTTGCTGGGTTCTGAAAAATTGATGTAGGAGTCTTTGTGTTTACCTAAGTAACATGACCACATTTAGGTCCCACTTGGCTCTTTTCTGTAGTCTGTACTCGTGTTATTTGTTGTCAGTTTTATTTATGTCGCAATTGGCAGATCAGCAGAGCGCTTTTTTTGGAAGAGTGGAAGTTTGGCAGTGTGGATTCGGCCTTGCCACTTTCCTGTGCTGCACATTTTTTTGAAGTAAGATTATAAATACTGCAGCTTTTTTTTTGTGTGGGTCCAGGAGATAAAGGAGGAAAAAAAAAACGAAGATTAGAGAAAAATAGCAGAGCAATCGGTAACATCCTATCAGTCCGAAGGAGTAAGTGTATAAAACTTCTGCGTCTCCATGGCGACTCCTTACTCCCCCAGCTTCCATTTTAATTTAAAGACAGCCTCAAATCCATTTTATTTTTAAAATGTAAATTCTGTTAAAAATGCTAAAATCAACCTCAGTTCAATCAGATTGACGTGCTCTGATTTTGCTAAATTGCTGTTAATGATCTTTAGTCTTAATTAACTTTTGTTTTGATTGAGCAATTAACGTCACTTTCTTCCTCATCCCCCAATGATCTCCTCCTCCTCCTATACTGAAGGTGTCAACTCAGGCTGGGGTAACGTTCCAGAGGCACTATCTCGCCCAAGTTGGCCATGTGGCCCGCGGGAGGCTAGGCTGGCTATTTGACCGTGTGGCTGCACAAGGCATCACTGCCAAATCCAGTCTTGTCCTCACCTAAGACCCACATGCCCATATTCCCCAGCGGCGGGGGGCAGGGAGGGGGGTCATTGGGTAGCGATCAGGAGTAGTAACCCATGGCTGATTCTCCCTTTTGTTAGGCCAGAACGCTGAGGCTGATCGTAGGGGTCTGAGAATCGCTGAGGATTAAACGTGCCCCCCCCCCCCCCGCCCCACTCTGGTGTGTACGGCTTAGTTCTAAACCAATCAGCGCAGTCGCCATCCGAGCCATCAAGCAGCTCAACTCCACTTTCAAAAGCAGTTTCTGGACTAAGTCTTGAGCACCTCAGCAAAACTTGACCACTCTGCTTTAAGCGTGGCGCCCTACCCCCACCATTGGCATCCAATGCTGCAGAATAGTCAAATATGGCGCTGAATAAAGTAAGACTCCTGGAGCAACTCAACCCAGAGGGCTGTGGGTGTTTAGTCATTGAGTATATTCAAGGCAGAGATAGATAGATTTTTGGACACTAAGGGGAGCCAAGGAATATGGGATAGGGAGGGAAAGTGGAGTTGAGGTCGATGATCAGCCATGATCTTATTGAATGGTGGAGCAGGCTCGAGGGGCCATATGGCCTACTCCTGCTCCTATTTCTTATGTTCTTAAGACGATTATCTTGACTGGAACAAATGCGACAGAATGAAGCCAGATTCCTTTACACTTGTTGTGCTTGTGTTGGACTGAGTGATCGAATATCTGAATATGAATGGCAGCGGTGGAGACAAAATATTAATATTCAGATTCAGAGATCAAAATCACCCTTGGACGCATCAACATATTCATCTCCTCTCATTCATGACTCTGATCTAAGAGTTTTACGAAGGCAAGACTAGAAACTCCTCACCCCCACCCCCAAAAAAAAAGTATCAGTTTAAAACCTTAGACGGTGAAACCAATGCAGATTTTTTTTTTCCTGGCAGTAGATTTATTAGGAGCTCGTTATTCTGAAGGAATAATTAAAGTCAAAAAAATTCGACCTGTGGGAGAATGCTGCTTTAGGAAGCTGGTTTATTTTTCTTCAACATAATAAGAGTGTGGAGCAACCATCGTAACATGTAGGAAGGATCGTAAAGGTGGTTTTGCGTTTAATTGACTGTTTGATTTTCGCTCTTTAACGGAGTGATTTTCTGGGCTGTGCATTACGATTCAGGATTCAAATCTTCAAATAAATAGGCTGAAAAGAAAGAAAGACTTGCATTTATATAGCACCTTTCACAACCTCAGGACGTCCCAAAGCCAATGAAGTACTTTTGAGGTGTAGTCACTGATGTAATGTAGGACGCAGTAAGTGTTCGACAATTGCGGAGGAGAGCGAGCCAGTAAGAAATAGACTCTGGTAACTCCTTTAAATAAACATTTAAGGACATTGTGCTGTTCTCGCCCCTCTGACTTTGTATGATTTGTGTACCAGACAGAGTGAATGTGCTGCTCCTTGTGTGTTTTAAATCTAATTGCGCCCCATACCAGCATTGCCTCTTTAAGTGCTGTTCTCACACTGTGTAGTGAAACCATACGAAAAGTGAACCAAATAAATATGCTATACAAATGATTTACTGCACTCCCCTATCTTACCCCCCACCTCAGCTCAGTGAGTAAATGCACTGCTTGATGTGGTACTTGGCTAAACAGACCAGAAAAGGCGGATAGCTGGTCTCACCCAACGGATCGCGAGACTACTTCTATGGTCTAAGCACGACTGCTCTTTCAAAGAGCCAGCGCAGGCACGATGGACCGAATGGCCTTCTCCTGTGCTGCAAATTTTGATGTTTCTATGATCGTTGACCCCGATTCACCATCAAGTACGCATGTCATGGTGGCCAGGTGACGGGTACCCTGTCAAAAGTCATCGCTCTGGGCAAGGTCCCGGAAGACCAGCGCCTTTGTGTACGTGTAACCAAATATCAATCCCCATTTTCAGGCGAGGGGCGAGAGAAGAAAAATAAAAGCGATTCTCCCACACTCTTCCCCCCCCCCCCCCGCCACCCCTCACTTATCCTAATCCCGGCAAATTCCTGATCTCAGCCCATGGTTGCGAGCGAAGTCAAGCCTTCTACATAGGACACATGGGGAATCAAGGGATTTGGGGATCGGGCGGGAAAGTGGAGTTGAGGTCAAAGTTCAGCCATGATCTTATTGAATGGCGGAGCAGGCTCGGGGGGCCGCATGGCCTACTCCTGCTCCTGATTCTTCTGTCCTTTATAGGCAAATAAACCAAAGTCATGGAGCTGGAAAGCCGGGAGTCAGATAAGAAACAATTGGGACACTGCAATGCGGGGAACGTCAGTGTGTTTCTGGATGGATGAACTAAAATGGCCAAAATGGCCTTCCTAATCTGTAATTATCCTGTGTTCGGGGAAGCCTTCCTGCCTGCCAGTTACACGCCGGCATAGACGGAGAACTGGAACCAGGGCACCGACTTGCTCTGCCAGCTGGTAAATAAGTGCATTGTGTTTTTGTGTGGAACACGTGTTTGAATAACACTGAACAGAAATCATTCCTCTTGCAAGATGAACATGTCTGTGCTTTTATCCAACAATTGGTTTCTCACCAGTTGGTCCTACAGCTTCCAGCCAGGAGTTTACAGCATGAGAACAAAATCACCTCCATGACTAGGCTCCCTCTGCTGGGCACACAAGTAATGGCAAAGTAGAGTCTTGCTCATGATGCAAGGCAGCCCTCAGGGAGCAGAAAAATAATGAGGACAAAAATACAAGGTGTTAAATATTCACTTTAAATCAATACCACCTTGAAATTACACTGTGTGACTATTAGCAGGCAAATGCTTAATGCAGTTTAATGTAGCTGTATAAATACAAGTTGTTGTTGTTTATGGCATTTCTTTGCTATGTGGAATAATCCAGTTAATATTTCTGCTACAACAGCATTTACGCAATCTTGGGGAAATGCATTAAGTCTCTGTACACTAATATTCTCAAGGGTTCAAGGGAACGGTAGCATAGTGGTTATGTCACTGGACTAGTAATCCAGAGGCCTGGATTAATGATCCGGAGAAGTGAGTTCAAATCCCACCATGGCAGCTGGGGAATTTAAATTCAGTTAATTAAATAAATCGGGAATAAAAAACTAGTATCAGTATTGGTGACCATGAAACTATCGGATTGTCGTAAAAACCCATCTGGTTCACTAATGTCCTTCAGGGAAGGAAATTTGCCGTACTTAACTGGTCTGGCTTATATGTGACTCCAGACCCACAGCAATGTGGTTGACTCTTAACTGCCCTCTGAAATGACAATAAGAATAAAATCAGACAGACCACCCGGCATCGACCTTGGCACCGGCTACGGACACGACAGCGGCACACCCAGCCCAGTCGACCCTGCAAAATCCTCCTCACCAACATCTGGGGACTTGTGTCAAAATTGGGAGAGCTGTTGTCCCACAGACTAGCCAAGCAACAGCCTGACAGAATCATACATAGTCATACTCACAGAATCATACCTGTCAACCAATGTCCCAAACTCCTCCATCACCATCCCTGGGTATGTCCTGTCCCACCAGCAGGACAAACCCACCAGGGGTGGTGGCACAGGACATACCCAGGGGTGGTGGCACAGTGGTATACAGTCGGGAAGGAGTGGCCCTGGGAGTCCTCAACATTGACTCCGGACCCCATGAAGTCTCATGGCATCAGGTCAAGCATGGGCAAGGAACCCTCCTGCTGATTACCACCTACTGCCCTCCCTCAGCTGATGAATCAGTACTCCTCCATGTTGAACACCACTTGGAAGAAGCACTGAGAGTAGCAAGGGCACAGAATGTACTCTGAGTGGGGGACTTCAATGTCCATCACCAAGAGTGACTCAGTAGCACCACTGCTAGCCGAGCCCTGAAGGACATAACTGCCAATCTGGGCCTGCGACAGGTGGTGAGAGAACCAACATGAGGGGAAACCCTACTTGACCTCGTCCTCACCAATCTACCTGTCGCAGATGCATCTGTCCATGACAGCATTGGTAGCAGTGACCACTGTACAGTCATTGCGGAGACGAAGTCCCGTCTTCACACTGAGGACACCCTCCATCGTGTTGTGTCGCACTACCACCGTGCTAAATGGGATAGATTCAGAACAGATCTAGCAGCTCAAAACTGGGCATCCATGAGGTGCTGTGGGCCATCAGCAGCAGCAGAATTGTATTCCGCCACAATCTGTAACCTCATGGCCTGGCATATCCCTCACTCTACCATTACCATCAAGCCAGGAGACTAACCCTGGTTCAATAAGGAGTGTAGAAGAGCATGCCAGGAGCAGCACCAGGCATACCTAAAAATGCGGTGCCAACCTGGGGAAGCTGCAACACAGGACTACATGCATGCTATAGACAGAGCTAAGCAATCCAACAATGAACAGATCAGATCAAAGCTCTGCAGTCCTGACACAGCTAGTCATGGACCATTAAACAACTATCGGGAGGAGGAGGCTCCATGAATATCCCCATCCTCAATGATGGTGGAGCCCAGCACAAGAGTGCAAAAGACAAAGCTGATGCATTTGCAACCATCTTCAGCCAGAAGTGCTGAGTAAATGATCCATATCGGCCTCCTCCTGAGGTCCCCACCACCACAGAAGCCAGTCTTCAGCCAATTCGATTCACTCCACGTGATATCAAGAAACGGCTGAGCGCACTGTATACAGCAAAGGCTATTGGCCCTGACAACATCCCGGCTGTCGTGCTGAAGACTTGTGCTCCAGAACTAGCCGTGCCTCTAGCCAAGCTGTTCCAGTACAGCTATAACACTGGCATCTATCCGACAATGTGGAAAACTGCCCAGGTATGTCCTGTCCACAAAAAGCAGGACAAATCCAATCCGGCCAATTACCGCCCCATTAGTCTACTCTCAATCATCGGCAAAGTGATGGAAGGTGTCGTCAACAGTGCTATCAAGCAGCACCTGCTCACTAATACCCAGTTTGGGTTCCGCCAGGACCACTCAGCTCCAGGTCTCATTACAGCTTTCATCTGAACATGGACAAAAGAGCTGAATTGGTGAGGTGAGAGTGACTGTCCTTGACATCAAGGCAGCATTTGACCAAGTATGGCATCAAGGAGCCCGAGTAAAACTGAAGTCAATGGGAATCAGGGGGACAACTCTCCACTGGCTGGAGTCATACGTAGCACAAAGGAAGATGGTTGAGGTGGTTGGAGGTCAATCATCACAGCCCCAGGACATCGCTGCAGGAGTTCCTCGGCAGTATCCTAGGCCCAACCATCTTCAGCTGCTTCATCAATGACCTTCCCTCCATCATAAGGTCAGAAGTGGGGATGTTCGCTGATGACTGCACAGTGTTCAGTGCCATTCGCAACTCCTCAGATAATGAAGCAGTCCATGCCCGCATGCAACAAGACATGGACGACGTTCAGGCTTGGGCTGATAAGTGGCAGGTAACATTCGCGCCACAGAAGTGCCAGGCAATGACTATCTCCAACAAGCGAACGTCTAACCACTGCCCCTTGACATTCAGTGGCATTACCATCGCCGAATCCCCCACCATTAACATCCTGGGGGGGTCACCATTGACCAGAAACTTAACTGGACCAGCCACATAAATACTGTGGCAACAAGAGCAGGTCAGAGGCTAGGTATTCTGTGGCGAGTGTCTCACCTCCTGACTCCCCAAAGCCATCTACAAGGTACAAGTCAGGAGTGTGATGGAATACTCTCCACTTGCCTGGATGAGTGCAGCTCCAACAGCACTCAAGAAGCTCGACACCATCCAGGACAAAGCAGCCCGCTTGATTGGCACCCCATCCACCACCTTAAACATTCACTCTCTCCACCACTGGCGTACCGTGGCTGCAGTGTGCATCATCTACACGATACACTGCAGCAACTGGCCAAGGCTTCTTCGGCAGCACCTCCCAAACCCGCAATCTCTACCACCTAGAAGGACAAAGGCAGCAGGCGCATGGGAACACCACCACCTCCAAGTTCTCCTCCAAGTCGCACACCATCCTGACTTAGAAGTATATCGCCGATCCTTCATCATCGCTGGGTCAAACTCCCTCCCTAACAGCACCGTGGGAGTACCTTCACCACACTGACTGCAGCGGTTCAAGAAGGTGGCTCACCACCACCTTCTCGAGGGCAACTAGGGATGGGCAACCAGCGACGCCCACATCCCAGGAACGAATAATAAAAAAAAAATTCCACATAATCTAGAAATATCAGTACAGAAGTAGGCTGATCGTGGCTATGTGTCAGCCATGGTTCAGTGGGCAGCATTCCTGCCTCTGAGTCAGAAGGTTATGGGTTCTAAGACCCACTCCAGAGACTTGAGTACAAAATTCAGGCTAACACTTCAGCGCAGTACGGAGGGAGTGCTGCACACTCGGAGATGCCGTCTTTCGGATGAGACATTAAACCGAGGGCCTATCTGCCCCCTCAGGTTGGACGTGAGAGCAGGGGAGTTCTCCCTGGTGTCCCCAAAGAACCGGATTTTCTGGTCGTGATCAGATTGCTGTTTGTGGGAGCTTGCTGTGTGTAAATTGGCTGCCGCGTTTCCTACATTACAACAGTGACTACACTTCAAAAAATACTTCATTGGCTGTTTAAGTGCTTTGGGACATCCCGAGGTCATGAAAGGCGCTGTAGAAATGCAAGTCTTTCTTTCTATGCCAGTGCAGTAATCCACATTGGAGCAATCTAGTCACGTACCCTGTCTCTGCAGCCTTAACGTTCAACCCCCAAAAAAGGGAAATTCCCACCCAGCAATTAATCGACTCTTAAGTAGCATGGCATCCTGTCTGAAGTTGCTTTTAAACCATGTTGCTTGTGTCTGCCAAAGCAACATCCCAGTTATTTTTATTTTTTCTGTGCTACCTCAGAAATGGAGGAGCGTCTGCATTATTCATAATGCAGGTTGGTTGAGTTTAGTGATGATGAATGGGTTCAAAGGAGAGGTTTTGTCTGTCAGTGTCAGGGCTGATGGCAGGAGACCTGGCAGAAGATTTGTTAACATGCTTAATGTCTGTGGTTACTGTCACCCGTCCATAGTTAGCTCGCAGGCACCGCGATTCTTCACAGCGTTGTTCCTTTGCTGTGTAGCCCCGCGACGTGACAGCAACTGAAGCAGGCCCATTAATTTGGAGAATGAAATATGCATGCTGCTGATAGATAGCGCTGGTGATGTTTCGGTTATCTAATGAGAGATCTGTTGTGTCAAGAGGTCTTGGGCAAATGGGACTGAGGGTAGAGTTGCCAGTGTTTGATTTAGTCGACTGGAGGAGACGACAAAGCAGGAACTTAAAGATCTTTTTATATTACAAAAATAGACTAGTGAGCCTCAAAAATAATTCAAAGCCTTATTAGAAAAAAAAGTATTCAATTTATTTCCCAAGCCTCCTTTCTTGGCACTTTTTTTTGTGCTGATCAAGGTGAGAAATATTTGTATAATGTGCTCCATTTCAGGAGTCCCATGTCAGCATGGCGAAGGACAGGTACAGCACAGTTAGATGTAGAGTAAAGCTTTCTCTCCTCTGGCTCAGCAATGTACCTTAGCCCCAACTTCAGAAGGGCATCCCCACTTTACCAGTTTGACACACTTGTATTTCTCATACCAGTCATCCTGTAGCCTGTCTATGAGTGACACTGGTGAAGGTTAAGGGCAGTTTTGCACTATTTCCTCAAACCCACTAGGATTGATACCCATTTTTTTATAATAGGATCCTTACAGCCAGCAGACAGACAGACGAGACTTTCATCCATTCACTTTAGGCTTGATCCAAACCCAGGTCCCAGAAGTGGAAAGGCAGTGTCTAACCCACTGGACCAGGTCTAGTTAACTCGTATAAATACATGGAAGTCACAACACGGAAACAAGCCATTCAGCCTAACCAGTCCATGTCGGTGTTTGCCCTCCATGCAAGCAAATAGTTATCATATTTACTCACCTTGTTCCCATATCCGTTCAACTTCATTTCCTTCATCCATCTATGCAATCTAATCTTGAATGTTGACATAGTTTTTGCCTCAGCCACCAACCCTGGAAGTGAATTCTACAGCCTCACAACTCTCTGTGGAAAGAATTTTCTCCTGCCCTCCCTTCTAAATCTCTTCCATTTAACCATGTATCTGTGGCCCCTCGTTCTTGACCCCAAAACTACTGGAAACAGCCTGCTTCTATCTACCCTGACCCACCCTCTCATAATTTTAAACTCCGCTACCCTTTCACGCTGTAATCTGCATTGTTCTAACGGGGGGGGGGGAAATGATTATTTATTACACCAACTCCCTTTCAGTTGCCCCAATGAACTGTACCATTTTCCTGGTCAAGAGGGCCCACAGGTATGATGGAGTATGCAAGCGTGTATCAGCAGAGGCTCACACTCCGACTTATATCATCCTTCTAAAGACCTGACTGGAATTGTAAAGCTGCCGTATGTGGAGAAGCTGTCACCTACTGCTGTGTGGTGCACAGTGTTGGTACTCCATGGCCCTGGGCCGTTTGCCTGATCAGTTTGGGATCTCTAAAAATACAGCTGCCAAACCTGTCATCCCTTACCTCCTTGATGAGCAACCGCAACTATAACAGTTAAGGAGTGTCAAACATGCTAGAGTTACGGTGTAAACATTATTTTTTACAAAAATCAAAGAAAGGTGCAACTCCTGCTTCCCTTAACACTTATTTTTCTCCCTCCTTTTAAAATTCTTCCCTCCCCCGCCAAGTTTGATGTCCTAACTCAGAGAGTCATAACAACAACAACTTGTATTTATATAGCGCCTTTAACATAGTAAAACGTCCCAAGGCGCTTCACAGGAGCATTAAAAATCAAAAATTTGACACCGAGCCACATAAGGAGATATTAGGGCAGGTGACCAAAAGCTTGGTCAAAGAGGTAGGTTTTAAGGCGCGTCTTAAAGGAGGAAAGAGAGGTAGCGAGGCGGAGAGGGTTAGGGAGGCAATTCCAAAGCTTTGGGCCTTGGCAGTTGAAGGATATGGCCGCCAATGGTGGAGTGATTGAAATCGGGGATGCTCCAGAGGCCAGATTTAGAGGAACGCAGATATCTCGGAGGTTTGTGGAGCTGGAGGAGATTACAGAGATAGGGAGGGGCGAGGCCATGGAGGGATTTGAAAACAAGGATGAGAATTTTAAAATCGAGGCATTGCTTAACCAGGAGCCAGTGTAGGTCAGCGAGCACAGGGGCGATGGGCGAACGGGACTCGGTGCAATGTCATTGGTGATATTGCTCTTAATCCAATTGTTAAAATGAATAAAAACTAGTATTTTATGAAAACATAATACTGATATATATTACTTGTAATGTACGCATACAGTTATCAATAAGGTTCTTTCCTACAATGGTGATTCCGTTTATGTGCCCTGATTGAGAATAAGACAATGAGTGAGGCATCGAGCACATTGGCTTTCAAACTGGGGTCCCAGGACCCTGTGAGAGGATCCACAAGGTTCCCAGATTGTTATCTGTCAGTCGATAGATTTTTATATTTTTCTGTAATTGTGAACTTACACTTACCTTATTTCTGTTGCTGAAGACTTATTTAAAAAAAAAAGCAATGTTTTCTACGATGTTAGCACTGTTTGCCTTTGAGTAGCTGGTGTTGCCTTTCAAAAGGTAGGACAGGGGTCCCTGCCAGTGCGTGGTCGATTTTTTTTGTTATTGCACAGAGTCCCTCTCGTAGCAATGCTTGAAAGTTAGTGCCCTAGTGTTGAACATTGTACGTGAATGCCTAGAGCCATCTTATAGGTGAGATATAAACACAGTAGGATGAATTCAGTGCTCCAGCGCTCCCAGTGGGCAGCCTCGCTTAAAGGGAACGATGGTTGGAGAATCGGTACCGCAGTGGTGCCATCCTGTCTCTGACCTGCACTCCCTTTGAGCATGGCTCCCTGCTGGCAATGCTGGATCACTGAATTTACCACAGTAGGGTCAGACTGTGTAAGAGGGTTAAGTTGTGTTTGCTTGGACTTGATCTCAGTGCCTTTTAAGTACAACCAACTCATGAAAAGGGCTTTGTGCGGTGCATGAATATATATATATATTTTTTCAAAACCACAGTTAAAAACTAAATATTTTCGACAGTACCCTGCTGTTGTGCGGCAGTAAAGGTGGACTCAAGTGGAAGTATCTGGTGCTGAGTCGGTGAATGTACCTCAGTACTCAGACACGAGGTGGGCACCAACAGGTAGCGTCATTCATATTAAAAGATAAGTCAGCCAGTGTTATGAACAGGAAAGCAAGGGATGAAGGTTCACAGGGCTGGACTTGAATGGGCCGTTTCTGCAGGTAGGCACATCACACGCATTCCTAGACACATCGGGCGGACTGTGGTTCCAACTGTCTCAGCCATGGAGCAGCAAAGTTTGATAGAAAACAGGAATAAATGGGGCGGCGGTGTGTAAACTAGCACATTTTTCATAGGTTGAACTGCCAGTTAGCCTGAGTGAACTCTTGTTAAAATAAGACTCTTGGGGCTAAATATTGAGCGGGGCGCTACCCGGAAAAATTAGCGCCCCCATGCCGGAAATTGAGTGGTTGCGCCCTAAGAGGGAAGCGGGACGTTACTGGAAGCGCCCCGTATCCCTCTTGGGGTGCTGCGAGTCAATATCGTGCCGCTACATGGTGCTGCGGCACGTTGCGCCGCGGTATTGCAGGCCTTCCTCCCCTTCTTAAAGGGGAGAGGCCTTGCGCAGTGCGACCCGGGGCCCCCGGGGATCGGGAGTGCCGGCAAAAGAGCCCGGCACTCGAGAAGTGCTGGGCTCTTGGAGCGCAGCCGGCACTCCGCAGGGGTGGGGGTGGGGGTGGGGGTGGGGGGGGGCGGTTCAGGAGGCCAGGGACGGGAATGCAGGCAGGTGCTGGCAGGTGGCCAGCAACAAAAATGGCCACCCCGCACCTCGCCTTTAAATAGCGCCTGCCCGGCCGCAGGTAGGCCCCCCTGACCCCGTTGGACATAGCGTCCGGCGATAAGTCAGGGGGTGCTTCCGAAGATCGCGAGCGGGGCGCTGCGCACAGCGATGACGTCTTCGCCGGCGGCGCAGCACCACGGGGCGCTGCCGGTTAGTGCCGCCGCTAACCTCCCGCTGAATTTCGCGCTAGTTGCTTTGCGCCCCATTCGCACCCTCTTGGGCGCTAACGGGAGGCGCAATGCAACCCAATTTTTCCCCCTTGTAGTCTTTGCGAAAAGATGCTAAGTAGTAAGTAAAGCTTGCATTAAGATGAGGAGTAAAATTCTCAGTAAGCTAAGAAGTTCTGCAGAGTTTTGACTCCGGCTGATTTCCCCATTCAATGTTTAACATGTCTCTGTGCTAATTGTTGTCCATTCTAACTGATCCATCATGTTATTTGACTGGAGGGCACCTTCATTAACCCTTAGCCATCTCCTCACGCCATCTCCCTATTTAGTTGGAGAAGTAGCTAAAGTGCAGTTGTTCTGCAAGTGAGCAGCGGCGGCCAACAGAATGGGTCAGTTGCCGCTCTTCTAATCATAAAAAGGTGAAAAGTGAAGTTCAAAAAGGCACAACCACCACCTAGGAATTTTTAAATTTTCGCCCTGCACCTGTTATCATTACACTGCAGTCAGTGTGAAGCCAAAATATATTGAAGTTGTCTCTTAGATGTGGTCTCAGACTGCCTCATGTTCAATAGAGGGCAATATACATTGAGTTGCACCACACTGATCGTGTTCAAATGAAGCAGAAAGTGCTTTGCTCTAAGATAAAATAAAGGATGCGGGCAAGGCCGACATTTATTGCCCTGAGAAGGTGGTGGTGGGTTGTCTTCTTCAACCGCTGCTGTCTTGTGAGATTTGATACAACTGAATGGTTTGTTAGGCCACTTCACAGGGCAGTTAAGTATCGACCACATTGGTGTGGGCCTGGAGTCACATGTAGGCCAGACTGGGTAAGGACATACATACATACGAATTAGGAGCAGGGAGGAGGCCACTCAGCCCCTCGAGCCTGCTCCGCCATTCAATAAGATCATGGCTGATCTGATTACTCCACATTCCCGCCTACCCCCGATAACCTTTCACTCCCTTATCAAGAATCTATCTACCTCTGCCTTTAAAATATTCAGAGACTCTGCTTCCACCACCCTCTGAGGAAGAGAGTCCCAAAGACTCACGACCCTCTGAGAAAAAATCTCTCCTCATCTCTGTCTTAAATGAGTGACCCCTTATTTTTAAACAGTAACCCCTAGTTCTAGATTCTCCCACAAGAGGAAACATCCTCTCCACATCCACCCTGTCAAGACCCCTCAGGATCTTATATCTTAGACATTAGTGAGCTAGTTGTTTTTTTTTTACAACAATCCAACAGCTTCATGGTTACTTTTACTGATACCAGTTATTTTATTTCCAGATTTTTGAAACTGCATTCAAATTCTCAAACTGCCGTGGCGGCGGATTGAACTGACATTGTCTAGATTATTAGTTCAGGCCTCTAGATCAACAGTTCAGTAACATAACTACTACACTACCACGGGCAGTGAGGTAAACTGTCTTTGTCGACAGAGGATATGAAGATCTCCTGAAAGAGAATGAGAAAGTGGCGAGTGATGTTTAGAATCAGGCAAAAAAGGCCGCATCCCCTTCAAAACCCTTGAGGCGTTCGACGCAATATTTGCTGTGCCACCTGGATTTGTTTAGCAGGGTAGGGGTTCAAGTAAATGAGTGGGAAAGAGCATCTTTGCATCCTGTAATCCTGGAGGTATTTCTGGGAGGACCTTTCTAACCAGTGGTAAATAATGGATACACCTGCTCGTGGAGCACTTGGGCAAAAGAATTCCCAACGGCAGGGAAGTACGAACAACGCACAACTCCCAGCTCGATTCAGGGCCGAGATAATCCTCAGCAACGAAGGAAATCTTAAGGAGCAAGTATCACTTCCAAAGAAATGCCTTTGGAATTAATGCCTCTCTTTTTTTCTCTCTGTCAAATTTTCTTTGCTGAGTTCGAATTACATAGTTCAGACGAATTATACTTTTTCCCACTGTGCCATTGAGGAGGGATAATCTTATTTTTAATTATGCTGTGATTTTTTGTTTTGTTTTGGTTGTTCTGGGTGCCTTCTTGCTCGAGGTAGAGTTTTGCACAAACGATGCAGCTGAACAAGTTGTCCTGATCTGCATTTCCGTCGGGAGAGTAGCTCAGTAGCAGATCAGCCAGTGCGCTGAAGGTAAATTGTTACACATAAAACAGATTCCTTGACCCTTTGATTTTTTTCCCCCCTTTCTTTCATCTATAGTTCTATTTCTTTATGTGTGTATGGTCTTCATTATATACCGAAAGACCTCAGCTGGTACCTCGTGTCTGCGGATCAGTGGAAGAAATCTTTTTTCTTTTGCAGTGTAAAGAAATTGTTAATGGCTCTTGGCAGTAATTATACCTTTTATAGTTAAAGAGGCCGACTGGAACTGCCCACTCTGCTGCCTGCTCTGTGCCTCTGAATTCCTAACAATCGGTGCTTAATGACACTGACAGTACTGAGTTCGGACCCAGGTCAGAATCGCAGGCAGTGTCGTTTGGTGGTGTGCAGATGATGGACTGATGTATTGTGCATTCTCGAGCAGCCCGCTTACAGCCAGCAGCAGCCCTGACTTTGGAGGCAGCATGACGAAGCTAGTGAGGTCGCCGCCTCTGGAGGCGCTGAGGCCCACCTCCAGACTCTACCGCCGGCTGATGGAAACACTCCGCACGCATGTGGATCTTTCCCCGACATCAAGGAAAGTCCGTGGGCAGAAATAAAAGACTTCCGAGGGAGGAAATTAGGAGAATTTCTTTTTTTTATGCAGCGAGTTGTTGTGATCTGGAACGTGCTGCCTGAAAGGGCGATGGAAGCAGATTCAATAGTAACTTTCAAAAAGGAATTGGATAAATACTTGAGAAGGAGAAATTTGCAGGGCTTTGGGGAAAGAGCAGGGAAATGGGACTAATTGGATAGCTATTTGAAAGAGGCAGCACAGGCACGATGGGCCGAATGCTGTATGATTCTGATGATTTTCTGGTAACCGCCCACAAATTACTAGATTTATTTGATTCAGTTTCACAACTTGCCATGGTGGGAATATGAACTCAGTCATGACCTCTGGGTTGCTAGTCCAGCTTAATAACAACGACATAACTGTACCCTTTGTCTGTGTCTGCATTACACACATACGGATGGTTAACGTGAACTATTTAACTGCTTGACAATTATACACACAACCGGCGTACAGTAGAACACTACTAATCTCTAAACCACCAGTCCACACAGATCAGTGATACAAAAGGGGTCAAAGATCACTTCCTATTGACCAAGCAAGTACTTCCTTTTTGTGCAGGTGTTTTTTTAAATTGAAACAAGCACAGCATAATTGTTCCATTTGATGCTCTATCTACAAAGTGACTTCCAAAGTGACAGGCGCAGTAACAGTTATTATAAGTAAATTCTCGTAAGTCACTAGTGCTGAACTGTGTCTTAACCTAGATGATTCATATTAACAGTGTTCTATTGTATTAACCTGAGACTCCCATATACTAGTGGATGGAGGAGTTAAGTAAAGAAAGACTTGCATTTACACAGAGCCTTTCGCGACCTCAGGACGTCCCAAAGCGCTTTACAGTCAATGAAGTACTTTTGAAGTGTAGTCACTGTTGTAATATGGGAAACATGGCAGCCAATTTGCGCCCAGCAAGCTCCCACAAACAGCAATGTGATAATGACCAGATTATTTGTTTTTAGGTGGTGGTTGAGGGATAAATATTGGCCAAGACACCGAGAGAACTCTCCTGCGCTCCTTCGAATGATGCCATGGGATCTTTTTCTTCCATACAAAGGGTAGTAGTAACCTGGAAATCCCTTCCCCCAAAAGGCTGAAGATTGCTGGGACAGTTGGAGCTTTCTAGACAAAGCGATAGATTTTTGTTAGGTAAGGGTATCAAGGGATATGGAGCAAAGGCCGGTAACTGGAGTTGAGGTGCGGATCAGCCATGATCTGATTGAATGGTGGGGCAAGCTCGAGGAGCTGAATGGCCAACTCCTGCTCCTATGTTCCTACATCCCTCTGAGAGGGCAGATGGGGACATGGTTTAACATCGTATCCAAAGGACTGGATGTATTTTACGTGTTAAAGTTATATTATTAACCTGTTTTAGAGTTTTCCTTTTTCCTTAAGAATTTGGCCCAAGACAATCCTCCACTGGAATTGCTATGTCTAGTGCTTTTGCCGTGTGTGTCTTTGGCTAGCCATTGCATTGTGGCTCCGCCCTTTTCACGGACTAAACCTTTTATCATTGTTAATCTTTGAGATAATAAACTTTTTTTGTTTAAAGCAATTACTTAATCCTGGTGATCTCCAGCATTAAGTAGGACTATTATTGAGCTGGTAATAAATCAGAGCTTAGCCAGGTGGGTGATTATTTTGAACTGCAATCACTCTTCAGGACCAAAGCGATACCTTTGCAATTTTAAGTACTGTAATTACACAAACAGCATGTTAACAACAAGCCGTTTGCATGCAGGACATTGAGATGCACCATGAATTTTGCTCATTTTCATTTTTTACTGCGAGTTCGTCCTGAGCAGGATGATTCATAGAGGTTATTAGCAAGCGCTGGAAACACATCTGCTGGATGTAGATAATTTCCCTATCTGAGTAGAATCTGCCTTTTTAAAGGAATAGATAGCACCCTTACACGTGCTGTGCTTCCCAGCTGTCTTACTTCCCAGTTGCCTCAACAACATCCCAGGCAATGTTTGTAGCTTTCAGTACGCGATCTGAGGATACTGATGCCTCTTCTGCATTTTGCTGCCTGCCTAAAGGTGTTGACTCCTAACGCTTTCATGCATACCTGCAACCCCCACCCCCCCAATGGCTTATCATTGGCAGTGAGCGTTGATAGGCAATTTGAACATGAAGGCGTTACCACTGAGCCTGATTCTCTGTGTACTCAATGTCTTTATGCACATATACATTCACACATGTGCACGTACACTCCCACTCCCCTGCCGGTACAGATCACTGGAGAGCAGCAAGGAGCAGGAATTCTGGCGGACTATCCCGTCCCCCCACTCACGCCTATTGTAGCGCTGTAATCGCCAGCCCAGCTTAAATCAGCTAACTCAGCGCAGACCAATGATTGCAGATGAATGGCTCAGTCCCACGCCAGGTGGTGCATTTACCCACTAAACCATATGGGGAACTCCCAACATGTTTAATGGCACAACCTGACTCGCAGTCCCACTGGGAGTGCGCGAAGGCACGGAAAAAGATGAAGGCTAAGAGTTTCCAGTTTGGGCGCAGTCGGCGATCCGGCCGCAAATTGTGCCCAACATTGCACCCGTTTTGAACAGTGTTGTTTTTTTTCTCTAGTTTCCACACAAACTCATTTGCTGATCGCCAAATGCAAAATCTGCCACGAACCAGCGCAATCGGGCAGCGTTTTAAACCAACATTTAAAAAAAAAATTTGCTTTAAAAATATTCCTTGATATATTTAAGAGTGGTAACTTGGTAAAGTTTGATTTATACCGCTGAAAATGTCACAAAAAATAAGCATTTTTAATCAGTGTCAACCCACTACCTGCAAGTAACCCAATTTTAAATGACTGAAAATAACTTTCAAAAAAAAACATACAGAATCATTGACTAGTTATATTGGGGGGCAGTTTCTTAGTAAATTTAAAAAAAAATTATATTCAAAGGCTTTTAAAACGTTCCTATTGGTGTGCTTGCGCCCAAAAGAACCAGCTTAATTTGTAGAGCCTCCTCGAAGGCCTGCAAACGAGCGCAATTAGCGGAAACTCCCAATGGTGATTAATTCATCCTGGGGGTGTGGCCAGTTTTGTGGGCTGGGACGGCCTCTAGCGTGATGTTTTTTAAACTAGTGCAAAAAAATCGCGGAACGGCGATTTGCGCTGAACATAACGTGTGCTTAAAATTCCACGATCTTTTACGTGGGTTATGCTGCTTTCGGGTGAAATGCACCGGGAAAAACTAGCACAATCGAGCGGAAACCCCAGGGTAATGTAGCTTGCCCCTGCAGCTTCCCACTAGAGAAGAAAGTTACAACACACACAGCATAGCTCTGTGGTCTAATAACAACAAAAACTTGCATTTATATAGCGCCTTTAATGTAGAAAAACGTCCCAAAGTGATCAATAGAGGAATAGTCAGACAAAAATGGATTCCGAGCCAAAGGGTGAGATATTAGGATGGGTAGCCAAAAGCTTGGTCCAAGAGGTCAGTTTTAAGGAGAGTCTTCAAGGAAGGTAGCGTGCTGCACTAGGTGTCTTGGCCCTTCACCTGGGTTTCTCAATTTAAAATAAAAAGAGTGAAGGAGGACTCCTGAAACTGCTGGGCTTTGTCATGTACTTTCAGCCTCGCTACAGATCGACTCTGTTAATTCCGTGAAAATCTTCTTTCCTGGCCTGAGCTTGCCTTCCTTTGGGGCTTTGCTGGGGCTTTGATCAGTGGCATGTTTTTTTTTCCTCTTTCAAAGGTTTCCATGATGCTGGTAGAATAGAAATGTTGCAAGCCATCAGTATCATTAGAGGTAAAGCATGAGAAGTAAGAGATTAACCTTGGGAAAGAAACAAAAAATCACACGGTCGCAGGGTGGACACAGAAGAGGATGGTCATCCACCCAGAAAGAACTTATAGTTCCCCCCCCCCGCCCCCTCCCCCCCCGCCATCATGACATCAGCTGTCTGTAAAATGATTCTAGCCTTTTCTACCTTACTCGAAATCCCATTCCATGTGTTAATCCCTCTATGTGTGGAGAACTTCCTAACGTTAGGTCAAACTTTGCCTTTTGCTAGTTTGAAACTGTAATGTCTTCTCTGACTGTCTTAGTTGCATTTGAAGTATCGTTCCTTAAAACTGAATTTTTGGATTTAACTTCATTAGATAAAAATTATAACTAAAGAATCTAACGCTCCTAATGGGGAATATGGCTCAGAGAATCAAGGCTACAGTATTGTAGCTCTAAATCTAACCCATGCCCCCTATGAGCATGGTTCCCCACTGGGATCACAGAATTACTCCTATGCCGTACAGGCCAGGTAAAAGTTGGCACTAGTACATGTACAGTACACACAAGTAAAAAGTTATTGGCCCAGAAATTGATCTCGCTCTGTTCCCGCGGGAGTAAGGCTTCCCCGCGATCTCTCACCTCGCTTGTGCTTTTTCAGATCCAGCTCGCACGAACTTGATGTTCCAGACATCAGCTGGGCAGTGCTTGCGTATCCCAGCGGCGTAGTGAATTCGTGCGAGCTGTGGGATCACGTGACTCAGTTAGAGCCAATGGCAGCACACCATCTTCCATTCATAAGTTTCACATACCTGCTGTGAAATCTATGAATCTTACACCCCCCCAAAATAACAGCTAAACCTCAATTAAATTTAAAAAAAAACCATCACATTAATAAAATAAGTATAGTTAATTAAATTAACCATTTTAAATAAAAAATTAAATTTTTGAAAAAATTTAAAATCTTTTAAAAAGTTATAAAAATAAACTTACCTGTCTTTAAAGTCTCTAAAAAAAGATATACCTGTTAAAAAAAATTCAAAAAAATACTTAATTCACTACTTACCTTCTTAAAAGTGGGTCTTACTCCTCCTTTTTCCATTTCCAAAATCTTCCGTACTTACCTGCGCGTCCAAAGCATGAAGTGCACAGCGTGCGCGCAGCCTGTAGCGCGCACGCGATGCACCGAGGAACCGCCCCCTTTTCAAAAGAGCAATTGCCGGTTTTCAGCGCATGCGCAGGGCATGCAGAAAACCGGCAATTGGAGTGGGAATACGCGAGAGTACGCAGTGCGTACTCTCGCGTCCCGGGATGAATTTTCGGCCCATTGTCTGTCTCCAAGTTAGCAGTAGTACCTGTGCAACAGGTCAGAGCTAACTTTTCTCTCACATCTGTATAGGTGCGCTACAAAAAAGTCCAATGCGGCATTTATTCCTGAAGTGTTTCATTAGTACTGACTGCAGCTTTTGTTTTGGGAAAAAATCCGAACTAGTTTACACTGGGGTGGGTGGCTACTTTCCCCAATAGCTGGCCTACACAAGGCAGCCACAAAGTCTTCAATCAGAGGCAATGGCAGGACCTCTTTTCCTTTTGATCTCGGTATGTACGCAAAGCTGGCAAGGCCACACTTATTGTCCATCCCTATTTGCCCTGAGAAGATCGTAAAGGGCCTTCTTTAAAAGAAAAGACACTCTTAATTTAATTTTTAAGAAATCAATCTTAAAAGTCATGGCCTCGTTAGAGGGCAGCAGCAGATGCCCTATCTGAATTTCTGCTCCTGCTTCGAGCCTTGCCCAGTTGGTACAGCACCTCACCCCACGCCCTCCGTAAAATGGCAGCCTGGCCACCTAGTCCTTCACTTGTTGAGTTTCGGATTTATTTAACCAGCAGCTGAAACGTGCGAAGATAAACGCAGAGAACTTCCCACTCGGACGAGGAACTGCCTGTACATTGCCAAAAGACACAAAAAAGAATGGAAAAGCTCCTTCCAACAAACCTTTATCCTGCTATAAACTTTGAAGAGAAAGCTTCAATAAATCTCCCTAACCCGGGTTGGCATACATCACAACATGTGGCATTTTTACAGACATTTCAAACTCTACAGTAATAAATTGCACATTTTGCCCATTGCGAGTGATTTGTTTGTGCGTGCTGATTATTAGCCGGATGGGCCTGTCATTACATTAACGGCATTAAAAGGCCTAAGTGGAAGATGATGGTCTGTGCAATTACAACATTCCAGAGTTGACCAGTTCTAATTAATGTTGTATGAGAAGCATTAAGAAACTCTGGGTAGCTAGCTTATAGTTTGTTTTGTGGAATTGAAGTTATTTGTTGTTTGTGAGCAAAGCAAATTTTGAGGGGTGTTAACGCCTAAAGGGACGTTTAAGGGACAGGCCCAGGAATAGCTCAGTATGAAAATTTGGCAGCTGCGTTGGCCCACCAGGGAATGCTCATTTCATTTGGTGATGTGATTTTGGCCTTTTGCTGCAAGTTTACAATGTTTGTGCTCTTTAGGATGGAGCATCCTCTCACTGTGAGCACTTACCCATTCCAGGCTCTCAGTATTGGCATTGGAGAGACAATTCGGGTGAGGTGTAAACCAGCCCGTTCCACATGATCTGGTCGGTTTCCCTGCCTGGCAGGGTTAGGTTAAAATTACCCCCATGTTTCTATCTCAACACCATACAATATCGATCCACCTGTGTGGCCAGTTACATCCCCGAGGGGAGATTTGATAGAGGCGTTCAAAATTATGAAAGGTTTTGAGAGAGTAAATAAGGAGAAACTGTTTCCACTGGCAGGAAGGCACAAACCAGAGGACACAGATTTAAGGTAATTGGCAAAAGAGCCAGCGATGAGATGAGGAGAAATGTTTTTACGCAACAAATTGTTATGATCTGGAATGCAATGCTTGAAAGGTTGGTGGAAACAGATTGAGTGAGCAGTAGCTTTCAAAAGGGAATTGGATAAATACTTGAAGGGGAGAAAATTGCAGGGCTATGGGAACGGGACTAATTGGACAGCTCTTTCAAAGAGCCGACACAGGCACGATGGCCCGAATGGCTTCCTTCTGTGCTGTAAGACTTTATGATTCCAAGTAACATTTCCCCAATCCTACCAATTCAGAAGCTATTGAGTCCCATGTAGAGTTTGATCATCTCTGTCTGTGCTTAGCCTTTATAGCCGTCAATCCCATTCCTAAACCGAAGATATCTCCAGCTCTTTGTCAAAGGGGTTAATTGACACAAGATGAACTGCTTTTGCTTGGAGTTTGCTTCATGTTTCCCCTACTCTCTCGTCAGGGGAAATACATTCCAGTCAGCTATTATTTTAAGTGGGTTTATTTTTTTTTATTTGTTCATGGGATCTGGGCGTCGCTGGCAAGGCCAGCATTTATTGCCCATCCCTAGTCGCCCTTGAGAAGGTGGTGGTGAGCCGCCTTCTTGAACCGCTGCAGTCCGTGTGGTGAAGGTACTCCCACAGTGCTGTTAGGGAGGGAGTTCCAGGATTTTGACCCAGCGACGATGAAGGATCGGCGATATACTTCTAAGTCAGGATGGTGTGAGACTTGGAGATGGTGGTGTTCCCATGCGCCTGCTGCCCTTGTCCTTCTAGGTGGAAGAGGTCGCGGGTTTGGGAGGTGCTGCCGAAGAAGCCTTGGCGAGTTGCTGCAGTGCATCTTGTAGATGGTACACACTGCAGCCACGGTAGGCCGGTGGTGGAGGGAGTGAATGTTTAAGGTGGTGGATGGGGTGCCAATCAAGCGGGCTGCTTTGTCCTGGATGGTGTTGAGCTTCTTGAGTGTTGTTGGAGCTGCACTCATCCTGGCAAGCGGAGAGTATTCCATCACACTCCTTACTTGTGCCTTGTAGGTGGTAGAAAGGCTTTGGGGAGTCAGGAAGTGAGACACTTGCCGCAGAATGCCCAGCCTCTGACCTGCTCTTGTTGCCACAGTATTTATGTGGCTGGTCCAGTTAAGTTTCTGGTCAATGGTGAGCCCCAGGATGTTGATGGTGGGGGATTCGGCGATGGTAATGCCGTTGAATGTCAAGGGGTGGTGGTTAGACTCTCGCTTGTTGGAGATAGTCATTGCCTGGCACTTCTGTGGCGCGAATGTTACCTGCCACTTATCAGCCCAAGCCTGAACGCTTCTGCTAAAATCATGGACAGAGGAATGTCATATGAAGGTGTTAAGTATTAATATCGTCCAGTGGACATTTCTAAGCTTATCACCATGCTAGAACTCCAGCACAATGCACTATGTGGTCAACTATGCTTTTATTTCCTCCACTTCATTGCCTCTTCCCACCCCCTGCCCCAAGACACACACTTGAGAGAGGAGCAGGTGGGGGTGGAGGTGGCGTGTGTTATGACATTGCCAATCTTTAAACACCAACCTGGCACCGCAAAAACCGTGGCACCCTGTTGTGCCTTTTCTTTTTTTAATTTAAGTAGCTGGCAATGTAAATACATCTATCATATAAACTGCTCCTTTGAGCATATTATGCCAAGGGCATTAACGCTGATGATTCGCAAACATACTATAATAAAACTAGATGTGCGCTGCTACCTTCCTGAAGAACAGACAAATATTTACATAAGGAGGTGTCTGCGGCAGACTCCCATGTGGTTTGCAGGGAGTATTATTCTGACTGGTGGTTTGGTTGGAACTTTCTTTTCAGAATAAAAGCTGTTAAAAGATCTTCTTTGCGAGAACAGATTCACTTCCTTCCCACTTCACCACAGTAAATAACCTGAGGTTCAGTGGGATACGAACTGTGTCCATCATTATGAAATCGCTGGTTACATTTTTGTTTAAGAAGAGTTCAGTCATCAATGCTGAATGATGAGGGGACAAGAAGCAGAGTGGATGGTGGAGCTTTGATGTTTCTTCAGGCGGTAGTGATCATCCTGCCTCCTTTGCGTTGAGTAGTAATCTGCCACCAGCTACGTGGCAGTTTCTGCTCACCATCCACAGTGCTTAAGAAAATCTATGGCCATTTCATATAAATCAAGAATGTGCGTTAGTAATTGGAAGCCCCTCCCAATTTTCCTGCAGGCGTTCAACAAGTTTCCCACCTGCTTCAATATACAAATTGGGGTGAAAAGAAAGAAAGACTTACATTTATATAACGCCTTTCACAACCACCCGCTTTACAGCCAATTTGCTTTTGAAGTGTAGTCACTGTTGTAATGTAGGAAGCGCGGCAGCCAATTTGCACACAGCAAGCTCCCACAAACAGCAATGTGATAATGACCAGATAATCTGTTTTTGTTATGTTGGTTGAGGGATAAATATTGGCCAGGACACCAGGGATAACTCCCCTGTACTTCTTCGAAATAGTGCCCATGGGATCTTTTACTTCTGAGAGAGCAGACGGGGCCTCAGTTTAACGTCTCATCTGAAAGACGGCGCCTCCGACAGTGCAGCACTCCCTCAGTATTGCATTGGAGTGTCAGCCTAGCTTTATGTGCTCAAGTCTCTGGAGTGGGACTTGAACCCACAACCTTCTGATTCAGAGGCGAGTGTGCTACCAACTGAGCCACAGCTGACACTGGGTGCATGAATGAAGGGCTAGAGTGACAAAGGTCCATGTTAACAGTTCATTGAAAAAGAAGTCAGAGCGCCCTGAGGCTGGGAGGACCTTGTGGTACAGTGGGCTAGCAGGCTGTCCATTGTTTGGATCCAGCCCTGCCCAATTGGATGAAAGCTTCCACTGCTTTTTGGATCTAAGCATCCTATGTGAAATGAGCTTGGATGGTTTTGCAGTCAGAGGTCTTCAGCACAAAACTACTCCTAATTCAGCATCAATTGCCACTCAGACTCAGGGTAAGTGATGTGGGAAGTGAAAGAATTCACACTCTTACAGTGGGGAGCGCTATACTGAGGTTAGGATTGAGGTAAAAAAGGAAAAAAAGACTTACATTTATATAGCACCTTTAACAATCTCAGGATGTCCCAAAGTGCTTTACAGCCAATTAAGTACTTTTTTTTTGTTGAAGTGGAGTCACTATTGTAATATAGAAAATGCAGCAGCCAATTTGCACACAGCAGGGTCCCACAAACAGCAATGTGATAATGACCAGATAATCTGCTATTAGTGATGTTGGTTGAGGGATAAATGTTGATCAGAACACCGGGGCGACCTCCCTTGCTTTTGTTCGATTACTGCCATGGGATCTTTTACGTTCACCTGAGGGGGCAGACGGGGCGGGCCTCAGTTTAATGTCTCATCCAAAAGATGGAGACGGCACCTTCAACACTGGAGCACTCCCTCAGTACGGCACTGGAGCATCAGCCTAGGTTATGTGCTCAAGTCTCTGGAGTGAGATTTGAACCCACAGCCTTCTGATTCAGAGGCGAGAGTGCTACCACTGAGCCACAGCTGACACCACAGAGTAGAGGGAGCATTACTCTGCATTTATCCATAATGTGCCTGACCTGGGCGTGCTTTGATGCTGAGAATAAACTTCTCATCCTTGTTTTCAAATCCCGCCATGGCCTCGCCGCTCCTTATCTTTGTAACCTCCTTCAGCCCTACAACCCTCCGAGATTTCTGTGCTCTGCCAACTCTGGCCTCTTGCGCTGCCCCAATTTTAATCTCTCCACCATTGGCGGCCGTGCCTTCAGCTGCCTAGGCCCTAACCTCTGTAATTCCTCCCTAAGCCTCTCTGCCTCGCTACCTCACCTCCTTTGTGACGCTCCTTAAAACCTACCTCTTTGGTAGGGTTTTGGTCACCTGTCCCAGTATCTCCTTATATGGCTCGGTGTCAAATTTTGTTTGATAACAGTCCTGTAAAGCACGTTGGGATGTTTTACTACGTTAAAGGCACTATATAAATACATGTTGCTGTTGTTGTTCTAAAAGCTGAGAAAAGTCTTCCATTTTCGGCACTTAACAATCCCTCACCTCGAGAAGCACAAAATTCACCCAATATCAGAGAACGAAAACAAGGCCGAAATTTCTGTATTTTTTCTCTTGTTGGGGAAATGAGGTAGTTTCATTTGTAGCAGCTTTTAAACAGCAAGGGGAATCCATTGTAAAACAATCCCTTGTCCCTGTCATTGTTGCATTCTGATAGCCGGTTACAGGAACAGCCATGGTCCATGCAAAGGTACCTTGATGTTCTTTGTCACTGAAACTGACCTGGTGCATGCAGCCATTTCATGTATTGTTAGGTCAGATGCCAGTTTATTCAGCAGGAATTTCCTGTATGGGTCTCATTTCCTCTATTCCTCAATTGAGCCAGAAAAGCTTTTAAATTGCGCTAAGAGGCTGCCCCGTAGGATATTATTATTGTCTGGCTACTTCCTGACAAGGTTGAAGTATAGGACACCAGCAAATAGTGTGTTTATTGTAGAAATGCTGGTGGCGGGGGCGGTGCGGGGGTAGGGGGGATATACTGATCTTATCCACTTATTGTGATATAGGTGCTGACCACCCCCCCCTCCCCCCCCATTGCAAAGAGGGAATGAAAAGCAGCAAGGCTAATTTCAAATACGCTCTTGTCATCTTTTGAAGCAGAAAGAGTACAGGCTGCTGATGTGCGCAACATAAAAGGTCACCTTTTTCAAAAGTTTTGCGCTCGCTCACTCGCAGCAACTGCAGCCGCCCCTAAGACAGCTCTTCCTGACTGCCAGTGCACTGCATTCCATTTGCAAATGCCATGGGGGATTTGCCCTGGTAAATCAGGTAAATGTAACCCTTGAACCCACGAGAGTGCTTTACTTTTGTTCATCTTTATGAGCCAGAACAATGGAGCTGTCTGGGTGATGAACTAAGCCTGCTCCGTCAATCCCCCTGATTGCAGGATCTGCGAACCCACCATGGACAGCCTACGCTGCCTTGTGTTTTAAAGAGGCCGCTAAGAAGATCTCTTATTGTCAGGAATTTTTTTTCTCTTTTGCTGGTTTAGAAGTTACCACAGAGGGGATGTATTTAAATACGGAATAAAATTAAAATGCAATTCAAGGAAATTGATGGCATTTTTTTTCTGTTTACGTTTCTCTCACGCTTGATGGTTTAAAGTAAACACAGAGAAGAAATAAGTTGGAAGAGGTTTATGCAAACTCCTGTTGTACTTAATTTTTCGCAGATCGGAATCTATTTGGCCAACAAGAGTGTTTTAGATTCTGTATTAACAGAACTCCTAAAAAAGTGGAATGTTTACTATAGACTGTCACCTCTGCTTGTAGGGTCAACCCTAAAATGAAGAATGTTTGCTATGAGGTCTATATCGGCTACTTGAAGGGTCAACCCTAAAATGAGGAATGTTTGCGGTAGGATTTGTAATGGCTCACTCTCGGATTAATCCTAAAATGAAGAATGTTTGCAGGAAGGTTTGTAGTGTCCACCTTAAAACTCAGTTGCAAAATGAGGAATAATTTTGTAGGGTCTCTTATTCTTAACTCTTATCATCGGTCCTAAAATAAAATGTTTGATGCAGTAATTCTTGAACCGGATCGGTTTGTAATCCGCAGTGTTTGATACAGGACCTATCATGCTGAGCAGAACTGGTGGTGTGACAACTTCAATAAACCATGAGGTTTGTTTATGGTTAAGTGCGAAACATGGTTAAGTTGGTTCATCCCCTCGGCACGCGTTCTTGCTTGTATTGGAATTTGATTCTACTTTATTGTCTGCCAGCTTGCAGTCTATTTATAATATAACACAGGAGTGCAGTCTAGACAAATAGCATTTTAAAAGTCAGGAGGTGTGTGGCTCGGGCAGTGGGATAAGTAACCAGTGAGCTGCCCATGTAAGCACTATTGCGCTTGGCGCCTGTTTAGTTTGCATCGCGAGGGAGTGAACTCCGCCCTCCGTGTTTACATTGCTAAAACTAGCCCCTGATGGCAGCATGAGGAGCTGCTTTTAGCAACGTCAGTGTGGGGAATTCGAGCATGGACGTCACTCTCCCGTGATACGAACAATACAAGTGCCAAATGTAGAAGCAACTTAATAATGCTTGACTTGGTTTCACTGAAGCCCAGGTTACTCGAGAGCTGCAGCTCACTCACCTTCGCCATGCCTGCACCCGTTTTCAGACCAAATGACAAGCGCAGGCATTTTCTTGCTTTCAGCGTTGGCCTGGGTTCGGATATTGGGAGGTTTTAGTTGCGTCAGGCTGGTGCAAACATAATGTAAAGATATTTACAGGGAAATTCTCCCTGGTGTCCTAGCCAATATTTATCCCTCAACCAATATCACTGAAACAGATTATCTGGTCATTATCACCTAACTGTTGGGGGACCTTGCTGTCCATTTCCTACATTACAACAGTGACGACACTTCAAAAGTGCTTCATTGGCTGTAACGTGCTTTAGGACATCCTGAGGTCATGAAAGGCGCTTTATAAATGCAAGTCTTTCTTCTTCTTTCTATATGCCTCAGTAACAATAATCACTGCACTTAGAAAAGCAATTTCTTCTCTAGCTGCTTTTATATTGGAGCCATTAAATTCAGATTCTAGGAGACCAGCAGGTAGCACCCATGAAAGCTCTACTGCCAGGATAAGGGGGCCAGATTTAACAGTATGAATGCCAGGAGCCAGCTCACAAATGCCAGTCTCCTGTAAACCAAACTAAAATGCCACCGGAATAGGTTATCTGAAGAACTATGTGATGTTTCTGAGAGATACATTAGAAAATAGGAAGGATCATAGTAACAGGAGTAGGCCATTCAGCCCCTCGAGCCTGTTCCGCCATTCAATTAGATCATGGCTGATCTGTATCTTAACTCCATCCACTCGCCTTTGTTCCATATCCCTTAATACCTTTGCCTAACAAAAATCTATCAATCTCAGTTTTGGAATTTTCAGTTGACCCCCCTAGCCTCAGCGGTTTTTTGAGGGAGAGAGTTTCAGATTTTCACTACCGTTTGTGTGAAGAAGTGCTTCCTGACATCACCCCTAAACGGTTTAGATCTAATTTTAAGGTGATGCCCCCTTGTACTGGACACCCCCCACCAGAGGAAATAGTTTCTCTCTACCTATCCTATCAAATCCTTTCATCATTTTAAACACCTCAATTATATTACCCTCTAATCTTCTGTACTCGAGGGAATTCAAGCCTCGTCCTCACAATTTAGCCCTAGCTATATGCAGTCTGTCATTCCTTTATATGCACCTCTGACAATCTGTGACTTGTTATCTTTGGCTAAAGCGAAAATTGTGGTCATGCAATGAGGTTGATGATTCAACCAGTGCCTTGGTGAGAAAAATGACTGTAAGTGGAGAGTCTGAGAGATTGGTTTCAGCGTGGCTCATTCTCATCCCAACTAACGTGCCCACAGAGGTGGTTTCATTCCAGAGGGAAAGCATCAGTACCAGCCAGCATAAATGTGCAGGCCATTTCTGTGGATTGCATATCACTAAGCCGTACAAACGTTCCACTGACAAATTCTGAATGACCCATGGACAGCAACACAAATGTGGCCTTTGAACAAATGTCCACATGGATATCTTGCCCGTGTGCAGCCGTTCCAATGTTGCTCCCAATGCTCCAAACCCACTCCGCAGCGTAAAGGAACTGAATTGTCCCAAACCGGGGAAGACAAGTGACTTCATCCAGGGCTCTGGTAAACTCTTATGTGCAAGTAAATCTGCACCTGTGACAACTGGAGCTCAGGCACGCCCAGCTCTAAACCAGCAATTGAAATAATTAAACCTTTGAGAAAACCAAAACAGATCACCTGCTAGAACGAGTCAATCCATTTTTCAATTGCTCATTTTCAGTGTGTGTTGTAAAAAAATTATTAAAAAGTAATTTTCCTATCAATGTGGTGAGTTGATGATCGTGACTGTAATGTAAAGCATTACCGAAACCCATCTTTTTGATTCTTAACAAATGCTGCCAGTCACGCAAAGCAAAGTATGGTTTAAAAAGGAAAAACACTTTGATGCCAGCCAGCTGTTTTATTGGGTTTGCTTTTCTTTGATTCATCCCTCAGGTCAATAGATTGGCTTTTTGTGTGAAAGGGTGAAGAATTTTTAGCAAGTATGAGCCTCTGAGTTGTTTCTGAATTCAGCCAGTTTGAATCATTTTAGACCTTGGACTCTGCCTCTGCCCATTTCAGGTCAACACAGCGACAGGTGCTCACTGACCTATGACCTCAGGCTGTTAATCAAACTGATTTGCACCGTTCGGAATTCTGCGTCTGATAAATGGGCTTCCGAATTCAGAACGTGAGTGTGGAGCTCCCTAAACGTGATGCAGTTTAGAGCTAAAATCTGAAGCGTTGTGTTGGTCCTGTGCTTCAACATGCCATGGAGTGCCAACTTAACCGAGCGATTGCTCACAGGATGAGTCTTTAATCTTGGCTATTGGATAAAAGGGGAGGGGAGGAGTGGACGGAGAGATAGAAACAAGGCGAATGCTTTCTTGGATAGAAAAAATACCAGGGACAAGAGACCCAGAAATAGACTACTGGCCATCCTGCTGTTGGGTAAGCAGTTACTATAAATTCGGAAACTGGGAGATTTTATTTGCATCAGGCTGCTGTAGGAGACTTTGAGAGGGCGAGATAATAAAATACTTTTTTGAAATGGTGGGAACTAAAGGCTTATTTTTAGCAGATATTTGTATAATTGCCACACGAAGTGTAGTGGCAATCTGGAACTCTTCCCCCAAAAAGCTGTTGGGGTTAGGTCAGTTGAAAATTTCAAAACGTGAGATTGATAGATTTTTGTTAGGCAAGGGTATTGAGGGTTACGGAACCAAGGTGGTTAGGTGGAATTAAAATACGGATCAGCTATGATCTAATTGAATGGCGGAACAGGCTCGAGGGGCTGAGTGGCCTACCCCTGTTCCTATTTGGTAACAATACAAAGCTATATCGTATAATGATCTCAAGTAAAGGCACCAGTACTCAGAACAACAAATTGCTTTGATTGAAGTTTTGTTCTTGTCAAAAAATGCTGCTTTCTGAGCGGTTATTGCTGGCAGCTCAGGGAGGGCATGTAGTTTGCGGTGGTGTTTTAGCTGGTAAAGTTCACCAGGTTTGGAGAAGGTGTGCCCAGTGTTGTTATTGGTGGCATTGTGCAGTCACTCCATTACTGATCATGTCTGATCTGACATAAGCTGACGTGAAAGCCCCAGAGGTACTGTTGTGAACGTCTGCATTGCTGTAAGTCTAGCGATTGTTAACCCCCACCCGGCCCACCCCCACCCCACTCGGTCCCCCTCATTGTCTTCATTGCAGTTTTCAGATTAGAGCAACTCCACCCTCTTCTAAGAATTAATATATGAACGGTAGATAAGGAGAAACTGTTTACACTGGCTGGAAGGCCAGTAACCTGAGGACAGAGATTTAAGGTAATTGGCAAAAGAACCCGAGGGGAGATGAGGAGAATTTTTTTTCGTTGGGAGATTTGATAGAGGCATTCAAAATCGTGAAAGGTTTTGAAAGAGTAAATAAGGAGAGACTGTTTCCACTGGCAGGAAGGTCGATACCCTGAAGACACAGATTTAAAGTAATTGGCAAAAGAACAAGGGGCGATGAAGAGAATTTTTTTATGCAGCGAGTTGTTCTGATCTGGATGGCACTAACTGAAAGGGCAGTGGAAGCAGATTCAGTAGTATCTTTTGAAAATGAATTGGATAAATACTTGAAAAGGAAACATTTTCAGGGCTACGGGGAAAGAGCAGGGGAGTGGGACTAATTGGAGAGCTCTTTCAAAGAGCCGGCACAGGCACGATGGGCCGAATGGCCTTTTTCTATGGTGTATGATTCGATGATATCTGAAAGTGAATGTTCCCTAGGGTTTATAATAATTCTCAATCACCAATAGTAGGAAATAGCCACAAATCAGCCACATCCCACTCATAAAGTTTCAGCTACCGCATATGATGTTTAAATTACTCATATTCTGAAAACCTTTACCTTTCATTATGATTTTTCCCAAATTGATATGAATAATCCAAAAGTATTTTGTCCATTTAAAAAAAAATGAAAATTTTAATCTTTTAATTTGGTATTTTTATAATCAAAAACATATTTCCCCACAACAAGTGCTGACATTGTCCAGTCCAGGCTCCGTACACACTACTGGTTGAAGCTGCACACAACCTGGCCTAAAGTCAACCCATTGCCAGCTGAGGGAGATTCAGCTTGAAACAGTTAATAACACAGTGTAACTGGGAGAGGTTTACCCTGAAACGGTTAATAACACAGTGTAACTGAGAGAGGTTTACCCTGAAATGGTTAATAGCACAGTGTAACTGGGAGAGGTTTACCCTGAAATTGGTAATAACACAGTGTAATCGGGAGAGGTTTACCCTGAAATGGTTAATAACACAGTATAACTGGGAGAGGTTTACCCTGAAGTGGTTAATAACACAGTGTAACTGGGAGAGGTTTACCCTGAAACGGTTAATAACACAGTGTAACTGGGAGAGGTTTACCCTGAAGTGGTTAATAACAGCGTGTAACTGGGAGAGGTTTACCCTGAAATGGTTAATAGTGTAACTGAGAGAGGTTTACCTTGAAATGGTTAACAACACAGTGTAACTGGGAGAGGTTTACCCTGAAACAGTTAATAACAGTGTAACTGAGAGAGGTTTACCCTGAAATGGTTAATAACACAGTGTAACTGGGAGAGGTTTACCCTGAAATGGTTAATAGTGTAACTGAGAGAGGTTTACTCTGAAATGGTTAATAACACAGTGTAACTGGGAGAGGTTTACCCTGAAATGGTTAATAGTGTAACTGGGAGAGGTTTACCCTGAAATGGTTAATAGTGTAACTGGGAGAGGTTTACCCTGAAATGGTTAATAACACAGTGTAACTGGGAGAGGTTTACCCTGAAATGGTTAATAGTGTAACTGAGAGAGGTTTACTCTGAAATGGTTAATAACACAGTGTAACTGGGAGAGGTTTACCCTGAAATGGTTAATAGTGTAACTGGGAGAGGTTTACCCTGAAATGGTTAATAGTGTAACTGGGAGAGGTTTACCCTGAAATGGTTAATAACACAGTGTAACTGGGAGAGGTTTACCCTGAAATGGTTAATAACACAGTGTAACTGGGAGAGGTTTACCCTGAAATGGTTAATAACACAGTGTAACTGGGAGAGGTTTACCCTGAAACGGTTAATAACACAGTGTAACTGAGAGAGGTTTACCCTGAAATGGTTAATAGCACAGTGTAACTGGGAGAGGTTTACCCTGAAATTGGTAATAACACAGTGTAACCGGGAGAGGTTTACCCTGAAATGGTTAATAACACAGTATAACTGGGAGAGGTTTACCCTGAAGTGGTTAATAACACAGTGTAACTGGGAGAGGTTTACCCTGAAACGGTTAATAACACACTGTAACTGGGAGAGGTTTACCCTGAAGTGGTTAATAACAGTGTGTAACTGGGAGAGGTTTACCCTGAAATGGTTAATAGTGTAACTGAGCGAGGTTTACCTTGAAATGGTTAATAACACAGTGTAACTGGGAGAGGTTTACCCTGAAACGGTTAATAACACAGTGTAACTGGGAGAGGTTTACCCTGAAATGGTTAATAACAGTGTAACTGGGAGAGGTTTACCCTGAAATGGTTAATAACACAGGGTAACTGAGAGAGGTTTACCCTGCAATGGTTAATAACAGTGTAACTGGGAGAGGTTTACCCTGAAATGGTTAATAACACAGTGTAACTGGGAGAGGTTTACCCTGAAATGGTTAATAACACAGTGTAGCTGGGAGAGGTTTACCCTGAAACGGTTAATCAGCTGGTGTGTTACCTCTGATGAGCTGAATTCCACCACGCCACTGTTTGCTCTGACCCACTCAACTGTCATGTTTTCTTGACCCAGTTCTAGCTGCTTTCTTCTCCCAGACCTTCAGTGCCCCCTTTTCCCTATTTTCCACGAGGGTAATTCTCCTCTGTTATTCGCTCTGACCATTATTAATGGTGCATTAACTTCAGCTGCGAGTTGAATAAAGCTGTTTTGCTTGTACCCACTCAGTGGCTGGGGCAGCAGAACAGAGGCCCATTATACTGGTTGCTCTGCGGATCCATAAAGCGGCCAGACCCTGGCTTGTCAAAGCCTGAGCCAATTTGTTTGATACAGTCTGGGCTGCTGAACCTCCAGAGGAGGCTTGGCCTGTGTGAGAGTCAAGAGTGTGGCAGAAAATATGAATCCAACAATAACTTTTATTTATTCATCAGAAAGTGTGAAATTCAGTATCGGGTCAGTACAATTTATTTGACACAGAATAGACTGATTTTCCTCACTGAAGCCTTTACCCTCTCCTTTCACTTCATGACTTATCTTATTATCTGATGTCAGCATGTTTGGCCCCGTACTGAGAGATTTTGAACCATATCAGAATTGGGCCGAACAAATCTAGGAATATTCAGCCTTTTGTACCATATACCCAACTCTCATATTGCACAAAAGAGAGAGAACTATAATGCTTAATTTTTCGAACCTTATGTAAAGACTGATTGAGCTGCTGTTCATGATTAAGATGGCTGTCAGTCTCTGAACATGGTTTGTACTTTGACAGGTAAACGTTAATACTGAGCTGAGCAGAGTTTACTGAACTATCAAAGCAGGAGATTGTATGATAAATGAAAAGCTGGGGGACTCTAATACATTTGGTTCTGCTTCAGCAGTTTCAATAACCAAAGGGTAGTCATCATCTGAAGTATGGGCAGAAGCAAGGAAGAGTTGACAGGGGTCTGTAATTTACTTTACAGCCACTTCAGATGAGATGCGTTGAACCTCACATACTATCTCAGATGTAATTGGGCTGTGCTTGATGTAATTTTTTTGAACGTGCTAAGTCTGAGTCCCCTGTACTTAATCCCCCAAAGATTCAGGCATCATCTGTCTGATTAGAAGCCAGCTGAAGTGGCTTTGTTTGTCTGAACAACCCAATTCTGTACGAACACCCCGTTAACATCCATACTGTGCGGTGACAGCCGAGCTTTCTCTCACCCCCACCCCACCCCACCTCCACCCCCACACAAACCTTCCACCCGCAGCACTGGATCAGCTACTGAATTCAGCGCCGATTCCGACCTGTGATTCCACTCTCCCAGCCCTGTCATGTTCTGTTTGTGTCCTCCGCACTAGTTTCTTTCACACTTCCTACCATCTTTTAGAGTTCAAAGCATGTGTAGCTGCAGGTCTTTGTCAGAAACCCAGTTGGAGGCCTTTAATGTTTGTGATGTAGGAACGCTGTGAATGACTTTGATTATTTATTAATTCTGCTTCTCTTGTCTGATTGAGCCAATAGCGAACATGAAGCTCCTCATCTTTCTTTCCAGTGAACATGCTCTTGCTCTGAAATATCTACAGCTTTATGGGAGCTGTTGCCTTTGAACTTTTTTTTACACTTTTTACAGCACCTTTTTTTTTAATGTCTCCTTTTGTTTATTTATTTCAGCCTCGCACCACATTTTCCCAGCATTCCACACGCCCATACCGATCGATATGCGGCACCATGAGGGAAGGTACCATTACGAGCCTCACTCGATCCACGCTTTTCCCGGGTAGGTATACGCTGCACATATTAACTGTTTATCATTATTGTGTACTTATTTTATCTGCTGCGATTTTTTACGCCTTAGTTGGAAGAAAATACATGAAGCCCAAATAAGTGAGGCTTTACTCAGTACTTTCTTCCTCGTCCCATTCTAACTAGATCTTCCTCTCTTAAATTGCCTTCCCGGCGAGATGCACCTCTATCGCACCAAGAAGGTGATCAACCTCTCTGCCACTAGCTGCTGACCACTAGGAGGCGCACCGGAGCAACTTGGGTTGGCTCAGGTTCTGTTGGTCCATTTTCTGGGGTGGGCTTCCTCCTGATACCTTGGCTGAGATGAAGAACTTGTGGTGTGAAGAATCTATGGAGCATCCTATCTTTTTCGATGAGGTTTCTCTTATTTTCTTCTACCCCCCGACTCCCCAACAATTTTCTCCCTTCCTCTCTTGAAGGTACAGACTGGCTCGGGGCTCTACAGCCCCTTGCCATCCTATGATACCTTGCTCAAGTAGCTCACGTGTGAGCCTAGACTCTGGCAGAATGTCTCTGCTCGTTACCTGTAGCAAAATCATAAACACGCAATCCTGTTTTTTTTTTTGTTGAGTGTGTTTATGATTTCACTGCACATAGCGACCAGAGCAGTTCTTCTCCCAGTGATTGTAGCCGGACTATTTAACTGTAATGGGCATCATGGCCCAAGCTCTCATCTGACGACCACGCATGCACTGTCCACCAATTGGGAGCAGGAGGCCTTGGCGGCTTTAGAACCTGCTAGCCTGGGGGAAGCCAAGGATAACAGTAATGTCGTAACTGCTGCCCGGCCTGTGCAATTTTTTTTAAATAAATGGTCTACAATTTTATCTCTGACTGGCTGACTCCTCCATGAAGGCTGCCAGTGAACCGCCCACATTCGCTCGCAGAGGATTTTTTTTTTTAAAAGTCCACCAAAAATAGAGCCCCTTGTTTATACAAGGCACTCCATCTAGCAACCCTGGTGAGCTGCGTGAGGCAGGCAGGTTTAACTAACAGAGAGCCCAGGGCCTCAGCCCCCTGACCTGGGACTGTCTGATCAGAAAGCAAGTACTTTACAGTCTTCACTACAGGGCCCCCATTGTGTTGCCTCTTTGTTTGTTTTTCTCCCTGCTCATGTGCATCGCTTTTTAATGATCTCCCCTAAGATTAAAGCAGCATCGTCGTCTTTGGGGGAAATCTTTTACAGCCAAGTTCAGTTCCTGGCATAGTCTCCGTGATGGTCACCCCATGAACATCTGGGCTTTTGAGAAGCTTTTTAATCCCAACAGGAATTAACACTGAAATGCTAGCAACCTACAGAAAATGGTTCAATATTTGAAGCAGAAAAATTGCTTAACGTTGTGTGTCACTTTACTGTGTTTTTAAACCTGGGTGTTTGTGTGTGTGTGTGTGTGACTAAATCATTAAACATGGCTGCAACGGCTTAGCATCCTCCACCAGAACTGTGCTGATGAAGGTTACACTTGAAACATTGACCCATGTTTCTCTTTCAGAGGCTGACCGACCTGCTAGGTGTTTCCACCTATGTTTCTATTTCAGACTCGCAGCCTTTTCTTCTTCCTCTTTTTAAGTCATTAAGATAGGATCGCCAACTCTGGTTGGATGGATTGCTGGAGGTTTCATCACATGACCTTCCATCACCAACAAGCCCACCTCCCCACTCCCGCCATTGGATAGACTTCAAGAGGACATAGACTGGCTGGTGGAATGGGCGGACACATGGCAGATGAAATTTAACGCAGAAAAGTGCGAAGTGATACATTTTGGTAGAAAGAATGAAGAGAGGACATATAAACTAAAGGGTACAATTCTAAAGTGGGTGCATGAACAGAGAGACCTAGGGGTATATGTGCACAAATCGTTGAAGGTGGCAGGATAGGTTGAGAAAGCAGTTAAAAAAGCTAACGGGATCCTGGGCTTCATGAATAAAGGTATAGAGTACAAAAGCGTGGAAATTATGATGAACCTGTCTGAAACACTGGTTTGGCCTCAACTGGAGTACTGTGTCTAATTCTGGGCACCACACTTTAGGAAGGATGTGAAAGCCTTGGAGAGGGTGCAGAAAAGATTTACGAGAATGATTCCAGGGATGAGGGACTTCAGTTACGTTGATAGACTGGAGAAGCTGGGGTTGTTCTCCTTAGAGCAGAGAAGATTGAGAGGAGATTTGATAGAGGTGTTCTAAATCATGAGGGGTCTAGACAGAGTAGATAGAGAGAAACTGTTCCCATTGGTGGAAGGGTCGAGAACCAGAGGACACAGATTTAAGGTGATTGGCAGAAGAACCAAAGGCGACATGAGGAAAAACTTTTTTACGCAGCGAGTGGTTAGGATCTGGAATGCACTGCCTGAAAGGGTGGTGGAGGCAGACTCAATCACTGCTTTCAAAAGGGAGTTGGATAAGTACCTGAAGGAAAAAAATTTGCAGGGCTACGGGGAAAGTGGGACTAGCTGAAGTGCTCTTGCAGAGAGCCGGCACTGGCTCAACGGGCCGAATTGCCTTCTCGTGTCCTGTAACCATTCTATGATTGATCGCCCAACACGTCCATCCTCATGGTGCACTGTCTTCGCACACCAATTGGAAAGCGTACAGACTCTTCGGTACCCGATTGAATGATTCTTGACCATCAATTTTACCCCAACTCCAATACTTTTATAACTAATAAAGAAAAGTATTCAAGGAAAATGGAACAAGAACAGTTTTTTTTTTAATGCCCCTATGATCTTTCTCCCGGGTTGCTCGCAGCAGTTTCCTGGTGATCAGTCTTTCATTCCTGAAGACCCCAGGGCAATCCTGGAGGGTTGGGGCTCTTTTAAGAAAGAGCTACACTTGCACCTACACAGTTGAATTAAAGTTTTGCCAATATAAACGAGCATTTTTTATGGCCAGACACAATTTCATCTGCACCCAAATTTGATGATTTAGTCGCACACACATCCGTGCTTAAAATCACAGTAAAGTGACTCACTGGTTACATTACCCAAACAACAATGGCCATTTAAGCCCATTTGTGTTCTGAGCCAAATAGCATTGTATAAACATCGGTGCATGTCAGAATGTTTCCCCTACCCACAATTGCAAAGGATACAGAAATGTCATGAGCAATTTAATCAGGAATTATTTTCTGTCACAGTCAGTGAAATTTAAATAAGCGAAATCGCCATACGCAGACACAACAAACTAAATGCACCACTCTTCCACATTCAGCCTGCCCTCGTCTAAAAGCTAAATACATCAGTTCTACTTGGGTTCTTCCATCCAATGGATGGTATTTATGTCTCTTAGTAACAGAATGCAGTAAAATATGGAACAGATTCTGGGTAGTAAGAAAAAAAGACTTGCATTTCTATAGCACCTTTCAAGACCACCAGACGTCCCAAAGCGCTTTACAGCCAATGAAGTACTTTTGAAATGTAGTCACTGTTGTAATGTAAGAAACGCGGCAGCCAATTTGCGCACAGCAAGCTCCCACAAACAGCAATGCGATAATGATCAGATAGTTTGTTTTACTGATGTTGATTGCGGGATAAATATTGGCCAGAACACCGGGGATAACTCCCCTGCTCTTCTTCGAAATAGCACCATAGGATCTTTTACATCCACCTGAGAGAACAGACGGGGCCTCAGTTTTAACGTCTCATCTGAAAGATAGCACCTCCGACAGTGCAGCACTCCCTCAGCACCGCACTGGAGTGTTAGCCAGGATTTTTTTGCTCAATTCTCTGGAGTGGGACTTGAACCCACAACCTTCTGACTCAGAGGCGAGTGTGCTACCCACTGAGCCACGGCCGACCGAACTCTATTTGCATGAAGATGGTGCTGAGTTTTAGTCAATTGGACTAAATCCAATCCATAAATACTAAAAGTTGTTTCTGCGGGCTGTTTACAGGGAATTGACTTCTTGTCAACTAATTTTGTGCCGATGAAGGATAATGTTTTTTGTCAACAAATTACAGAGGCTGAGTAATCCTGGAATTTCAAGACACATGTATCCTACAACTGGAAAACCTAATGTTAAATATCGGCCGTGAGCAACAGCTGACTCTTAGTCTCATGACTAGTTCCCAGGTTTGGCCTGCCCCGTGAAAATACGAGCAGCCATTTTGTTTTGCGGGCAGATGTGAATAATTCATTTTTCAAATTTCTCTGTAAATATGACGGTTAATAAATCTGCCCCTGCCATTGCATCACATGACCCAGTGAAATAATTATTAAAGCAATAAAAAAAGTTGATTGTAAAGTTGTTGCTAGCCAGGAAACTGTTCTGTTCTTACCCAGCATTACCTGCTTTTGGGATGAATTGAGGTCATAGAGATCCTGAGGCCAAAGTTACTTGGCGCTTCTGGCCCACTGAAACTCCAGCCAGATTGCAGCCGAACGGCCCAGAATTTGGCTGGGACCTGGATACCTTGGGAATTCCTGCTCGGCCTTGTAAGGGGTGGGCAGGAGTTCGGCCCCTTACAAGGCCAGTGATGCCAAGGGGCTGAAACCAGGGGCGGGGACTCCCAGGCCAGAAGTTTCTTCAGCCCTGGCCTGTCAGTGGCCTGGTGTGAGACTGAAGGCTGGTACGCCCAGTGAGGTTAAGACTACTGGCCTCCAGAAGGTTGCCCGTGGGCCCCACTTGGGTGGGGTTGCTTCGTCTAAGGAAACAACCCTCACAAAGAATTGTGAGGGCTTTACAAAATATTTCTATCTGCCCCCACATACAGGGTGTTCTGCACGGGGTCACTGAGAGAGTCAGGGGTCTGTGGACCCCAACCCAAATGGTGACCAAGCGCTGGAGCTTCTGGCAGCGTTGGCCAGATGGGTACCAGAGATGCACCCTTAGAGGCCCAAGTGGTTGCTGGCCCCAGGTAAACAGGGTGCCCTCCCACTGACCCACCAAACCCACCGGGGTCAGCACTGGAGAGCTCCAGCGGGCACAATCAACAACACTCAAGAAGCTCGACACCATCCAAGACAAAGCAGCCTGCTTGATTGGCACCCCATCCATCACCTTAAACATTCACTTCCTCCACCACTGGCGCACCGTGGCTGCAGTGTGTACCATCTACAAGATGCACAACAGCAACTCGCCAAGGCTTCTTCGGCAGCACCTCCCAAACCCGCGACCTCTTCCCTAAAAGGACAAGGGCAGCAGGCGCATGGGAACACCGCCACCTCCAAGTTCCCCTCCAAGTCACACACCATCCTGACTTGGAAGTTTATCGCCGCTCCTTCATCGTCACTGGGTCAAATTCCTGGAACTCCCTCCCTAACAGCACTGTGGGAGCACCTTCACCACACGGACTGCAGCGGTTCAAGAAGGCGGCTCACCACCACCTTCTCAAGGGCAACTCTAGGGATGTGCAATAAATGCTGGCCTTGCCAGTGTCGCCCACATCCCAGGAACGAATGGGAAAAAAATCCCAGTGTAACTATCGGGATCGCGGCCCATGGATTTTCAGGGCCCCTGTCTACATCGATTGGTGGTTAATTAGCTGACTGTCCTGGTTGGCTGGTCTAAGGGTATCGGCCTCTCATGGAAAAGGGCCAGGGCTTTTTTCTTTAATTATAAAAAAAATCCCTCCTCAGCGGACTTGCTGAAACTCCTCCCAGTGGTTGCCTCCACCGCTAACTTTCTCCTCCCCTACCCTCTCCCTCCCCACTTAACAGCCTCCCAGCTGCACGACTACTGGCCAAGATGTTCGCTCTCTCTATGAAAATCCCCTTGACCAGGATCAGGTGGGCCGCGACCAGCAGATGAAAGCCATAGTTATGGTGGTGGAGTGCGATTGTGCGGATTTTTTGGGGGGGCCGCTATCCAGGCTCGCACAGAAGAGGGAGGGACAGCAGGATTTTTTTTTTTTTAAAAAGGAGGGAAATTGAAAGAGAAAAATAAACTTGCACACGGAGGTAGGGAAGATAATCGGTTTCTGCCGCACAACATAATCTCAACTGGCTGAAAATCACTTCAGCTCGCGGAAGAGATTAAAGCTTGCCGTGTGATATATGAATGTTCCACTGGCTCCTCCCCATCAGGCGAATACCCTGCAGTACAGGAGGTCAGTTAGGCAGCTGCACAGAGGTTCATCAATCCCACCCCTGCAGTGTGCAGCAAGTGGCCAATATAGCCTGGCGCTGTATGCTCACATTGCTATAGCATGGTACGATGTATTGAAAATAAGATACCCTGACCCCCTCATGTTATACAATGTCATACCTTATATACCTTGTGTTGCTCATTGTTCCTTCTCTAACAGAGGCACACTATAAAACACCCAGAGGCAGAAATTCATCTTGGGCGCTATGTAAAACGGGCGGCCGATCTGATACTGCCCGTTTTGCGCCAGCGTCCGAGACAAATTTCTCCCCCTCCCCCCCCTCCCCCCACAGTCTATAATGGTTTTTTTTTGTTAACAGATTCTCCCAAGCAGGGTGCAACAACCTTCGTTCCATCTCCCAGTCGTTATGTTGCTTCAAATGGTATCAGTTTTTGAGGCCAGTTTGTCCCGTACCGACTTGGTATGTAGTGCAGTCTCCAGCAGGATGTGAAAGAGAGGCTGCTGGATCTCCCAGCATTCACTATCCCGAAGCAGCCACCTACCTACCATAGCAGCAGAGAAAAATAATGGCAAACTCAAGGCCGTGTTTCGCGCTGGCTGAAGAAGTCAAATTCTGCTTTTATCTCACAATTCCGGGATCTTTACCAGTGTTTTTTGGGGTTCACACTCTGCAGCTCCATCAGTTTACAATTAGGACCACTACTTTATCGTGATTGAATAAGTCAAATTCCACTTTTATGAGGATATTTACTGGTAGCTTGTGGGGATTAGATTCTGCGGTTCCGTCCGCTTTCACCAAGAGATATATAAATCAGTGGACTTGGAAAGGATCTTTTTAAGCTTGACGACAGAGAAACAAACTATATTTGTTCACCCTATGTTGGACTATAACCTGGTGTTGTGCGACTTCTCATTTTTGTCCACCCCAGTCCAACACCGGCATCTCCGCATCATCACCCTATTTCACTCAGTGGATTCATGTGCTGATAAATTTGGTTTTAAAAGCATTTGCAGGAATAAAGGAAAAAGCCACTTGCTTAAATCATGGTCGAGCTGGCCAAATAGACTACGCGAGAGTTCAACGCTGAGCCCATTTACAAGGCTGGCGGTTCGAGTCACAGGCCTATACCTGCAGGTGGTGTTGGGTGTGATTAACATTCCTTTGGGTAACCCTTAGTCTGATTATTTCAACTGATTGGCTACATTACCTTCGGTCAGTCCTTTGAACCCAATCCTCTTGCCAGTGCCTTCAAAAACACAGGATGAAACAGCATCTTAACGTGGATTTGTGGCTTTGCACTGTAGTGGCTGAGTGGGGGGGGAGGGGTGAAGCTGACGCCTTTGTGTCGCTCACGTTTCAACAAATATCCATTCTTTTAGGGTTTATATTTGATTTTGTCTTCTTTTAAATTAGACCATTTTCAGACTTGCTGACCCCAAAAAAGATCTGACTGACACGTGAGCTTTTGAGTAAAGCCGACTTCACGGGACGGCCCGGGTCTGGAATGACGTCTGATCTGATCACAGACAGCAAGATCAGTCGGACAGTGGGTTCAGACATAATGGAAATGACTAAGATGCCTCTATCGCTGTCCGAGGCTGTAATTTAAAAAAAAATATTGCTCTGGTTCTCTGAAAAGACCCGGGACGGTGTCTTTTTTATCAGTTCCGATGCTGTCGAGCTGCTCCTAGGTCTCTTTCTTTCAGATCTATCCGATAAGGAGGAGTGGGACTCTTCCGATCTATAATTGCAGCGAAGGAGTTTGCATTAATCTAAAACAAAGTTTGTCATCAAGCCAACCTTTTCAGTAAAATCACTGACAGGAGGAATTTCACCTCTGGAATTGAGAAGCTTTTGGATCTAGTAGCCACAGCTTGAAAGTGCAGAGGGATCAGGCTAGACTGTGATCGACCGCCCCCAACCCCGCCCCATCTCCCCCGCCCCATCTCTCCCCCCACCACCTCCCACAGTCCAATATGTTGCTAAGACCTACTGTCTAGGATTTCACATGAAGAATGGGCAGATGCGTGAGATTCCAGGATTGTATTAGAAACGGGCTTATCATTTAAATTGGCTTTGTTAATCACCTGTCTAAAATGTTCAGTGCACTGGCAGCAGATTGCAGGCTGTACCTTGCCTGAGACTGTACGTCGAGACTTAGAGAAATTTTACAACTTCCATATGCACCTATAGGCATACGCATGCGCGCACGCACACACAGAATATACTACAGACCTCCCTATGGTGCTGCTCATGGTGAAACAGAGGGACCCCATTAAATGATGAGCTTGTTTCTACATATCCCCCTGTCTTAGCCATTCAGCCCCTCGAGCCTGTTCCGCCATTCAACGAGATCATGGCTGATCTGCGACCTAACATCATGTACCTGCCTTTGCCCCATATCCCTTAATACCTTTGGTTAACAGAAAGCTATCAATCTCCGATTTAAAATTAACAATTGATCTAGCATCAGTTGCCGTTTGCAGTAGAGAGTTCCAAGTCTTCTCTCACACATGGTCATTCTCAATGGATCGCAGCAGCATATTGGACCATATGGGGCATCACAGCTTCCACTGACCCTGCCCTCACCTCACCCAGTGATCATTCTTGTGCAAAGATTATGAGGAGCAAGCAGAAGAGTGTGATTAGACTCGGGGGGGGCTTGTGTGGAGAAAGACACCAGCACAGGCTTGATGGGAAGAGTGGCCTGTTTTTTGTGCTGTGCTGTAACATTAACCTAACCTGCCCAGCGACAACGGGGCGGGTATGGATCAGTGCCCGTTCTACACACCGCCTAATGTTATGCTCCATTGAATCAGGCAGGGTGTAAAACGGGCATCTGACCCAAACCCAGCCTGTTTCAGCTGGGCAGATTAGGTTAAAATCGGTGGGGGGGGTAATTTTGACTTTGTGTGACAGTGTAAAACGGGTGATAGCGAATTGGCAGCCCGTTTTACATCTCTCCTGGTTTTCTTTTATTTCCATTGACTTCAGGTAGGCACAGCATCAGCCCTTATTAAGAATAGAAAAAAAGAAAGACTTGCATTTATATAGCACCTTTCACGACCACTGGACGTCTCAAAGCGCTTTACATCCAATGAAATACTTTTGAAGTGGAGTCACTGATGCAATGTGGGAAATGCGGCAACCAATTTGCGCACAGCAAGCTCCCACAAACAGCAATGTGATAATGACCAGATAGTTTGTTTTTGTTATGTGGATTGAGGGATAAATATTGGCCAGGACACCGGGGATAACTCCCCTGCTCTTCTTCGAAATAGTGCCATAGGATCTTTTACGTCCACCTGAGAGAGCAGACGGGGCCTTGGTTTAACGTCTCATCCGAAAGACAGCACCTCCGACAGTGCAGCACTCCCTCAGCACTGCACTGGAGTGTCAGCCTAGCTTTAGGTGCACAAACCCACAACCTTCTGACTCAGAGTTGAGTGTGCTACCCACTGAGCCACAGCTGACACAAGACTCACACTTATCATTGAACCAGAACGGTATAAGACACAATGGGGGTGAAACGGGTCTTTGGCAGGAGCTAAAAAGGTATGTTGGCCTTCATAGCGAGAGGATTCAAGTACAGGAGCAAGGATGTCTTGCTGCAGTTGTACAGGGCCTTGGTGAGACCACACCTTGAGTATTGTGTGCAGTTTTGGTCACCTTATCTGAGGAAGGATGTTCTTGCCATGGAGGGAGTGCAGCGAAGGTTCACCAGACTGATACCTGGGATGGCAGGAATGGCGTATGAAGAGAGATTGGGTCGATTGGGCTTATATTTGCTAGAGTTTAGAAGAATGAGAGGGGATCTCATTGAAACTTATAAAATTCTAACAGGACTAGACAGACTAGATGCAGGAAGGATGTTCCCGATGGCAGGGGAGTCCAGAACCAGGGGTCACAGTCTAAGGATAAGGGGTAAGCCATTTAGGACTGAGATGAGGAGGAATTTCTTCACCCAGAGAGTGGTGAACCTGTGGAATTCTCTACCACAGAAGGCAGTTGAGGCCAATTCATTAAATATATTCAAGAAGGAGTTAGATATATTTCTTAAGGCTAAAGGGATCAAGGGATATGGGGAGAAAGCAGGGACAGGGTACTGAATTTGGATGATCAGCCATGATCTCATTAAATGGCGGAACAGGCTCGAGGGGCCGAATGGCCTACTCCTGCTCCTATCTTCTATGTAAAACAGGGATAGCAAATCGGTAGCCCCTTTTACACCTTGTTCGATTTTTTTTCATTGAAGTCAATTGAAAGGAGGATTGTGCAGGGTGCAAAATGTGTCGTTATTAGTCCAAGACCAATTTTACCCCCAGATCTCTCTTTCCCCCCAGCCAAAGTTACGCAATGTTTGAGAATGATAAAGTTACATTTTAAACGTGCTATTTGGATTCTACATACAGTTGTTAATGCTACCAATTATTTGGAACAGAAAAGAAGTCTTTGCTTTAACTGCGTGATTAATGGTTCTTAATCCTGACAGAGGACCCCAATTCATCACGAGCATACTCTAGTTGTCTTCCCGCCTGCCTGCATCAAATTTAACTAATTACATGAACACTGCTGAACAAATTAAACATGTCCAATTGATTGTGAGCCATTGAGTCCTATATTATCCACGTCCTGCTTCATGTCGAAGGTTTGCCTTCTGACGGTTCACCCTGCCAGGTGCTTGCTGTCCTCTGTCATTATTCAGAACTGAAGCTCCCTCTCTAACAGACATGTGCACTCGGTGAAAGTGAGTACATTTACAATTTGAGACCTTACGACAACTGTGCTGTGTAACTTTATCACAACGCAGCCTGCTGCGCTGAAATCTGTGCTGGGCTCACCCAAAACTTATTGGTAAAGGCAGCTCTGGATGTAGTATTGAGCCATACAGCGCTGGAAGATCGCAGATTTGCTCTCCGATTATTGCCAAATCAGCTGATTTTGTGACTTGGCTGGCTGGGGAGTGGGTGGGGCCAGATTCAAAAAAGCAGCTACTTAAAATTCAATTCTCTAACACCTCAAAATGGAGCTTACTTAAATCCTAGTCTTTGCTCCTGGGTCTGGTCTTGTTCAATTTATCCACAAATTCATAGTGGGGCTAGGCCGCTTCAGGGTGGAGCACAGGAAGCATTCGGAGCAGAAAACCTGAACACGAGTCATTTATTTTGGGAACAACTCGTTTTTGGAAATGATCCCACTCTGAGATACGGCTACTCCATTGCAGAGATCTAAATACCTGTAATTGGGGTGATGTAAGGCAATGGGATACTCTTGGACGGCATCTGGGTTCAGTGACCAATCCATGGAGGAGAATGGTCTTTGATGAGTATTTGCTGTGTTATAACGTGTTCTGGCATTTTATGGGATTGCCTGTGGGGTTTTTTTATTTGTGTTTTCCTTACCACCTTATCCTACTTTTAAGCCACTGGCCACCATATATGCCAATCCTGAAAGAAGGGCTGGGCGATGTGGGTCACAGGCTTCTTCAGAGGAAGCTATCTATCAGAAGGGTGACTCATGCCAGTGCCCGTTTCCTTACCTCTGCTCCCACTGACTCTGATCTACCTGCGTGACTCCTGCAGGCTGATCTGGAAAATGCTAGTTTCCAGCTCCGTCTGTGATTGATCTACTTGCAATGGTGATAATGATTCAAGCAGTTTGAGCTGGGCAGTGGCCCTCTATCATGTGCCAGCCCCATCCAAGAAAACTCAACCAGCAAATTGTTGTCTGGTCAGCCTTAGCACTTGAACTCTGACCCTTTGGGTCATGCAGTTAAGACTACCTGAGCTTTCAGCTATATTTGACTGTTTCCATTCCTTACTAAGGGACATGTTAGGTTCTAAAATTAGTCTCTTCGAGCTTGATGAGCACAGGCACGACCAGCGGTAAACATGTACTTGCAAAAACAGCATCAATCATATATCCTGAATATAACCACAACTAATTTCTGGCTTCCGCTTTCTCCTTTCAAAAAAAACACGCTCATCTCAGACCCTTAAATTGTCAGATAAATATCAAAGGGATGCAAGTTGGCTCGTCAGTATGTACCCAGCCCTGGGCTACTCCCATAGTATTCAAGGTTAGCTTTTGTTTTTATTTTATTTCCAAAAGCTATTTAACTCTGAGCTCTAAATGAACAAGTCTGTCTGCCAGTTTACATGTTAACCCTTTCACTTTTTACAAAACTGCACTTTGGCGAGCTGAGGAACATTGCAGGTGGAGTTTGACTTAACTCTATTTATGAGTTAACCTGTTCTCTCCCCTTTTGGCTTACTGGGTAAATGTATTGAGCCTTACTGATCCAGATCCCTAGTCGATGCTCATCTTCAATGGCCCAGTAGTAGGAGCACCATAATTGGCTCCAATGCCCCTGAAGTAGGGAGATGAAATGTCAACCAAGGTTTCTGCTCCTGATTGCTATCCCGTGATTCCCCACTGCGAAGTGTATGTGCGTATGTGTCAAACGAGGCTCAAGCATGTATGTCCTCTATGATTGAGTAGTCTGTCAACACTCATGTCTAGGCTCATAAAGCATTTGGGTGAGGCACAAGATTCTTGGCACCAATTGAACTCTACTTCAGCATGAGTTGATACCTCCAGTACGAGAGCAGGAATTGATAGGGAATAAGTTAATTTGTGATGTTGCATGCCTCATAATGGTCAGCTCAGAGAGAAAACTGGCAGAGGCCCTGTGGTTAATTTTTTCCTTACGCCTTTATGAAGCGCCCTGGGATATGTCTCTATGCTAAAGATGCTATATAAGTGCAAGTTGTTGATCATTGCTCATCTCCTCAGGTAGGGTTTAGAGAATATTAAGAAGGGAATAAAGTAGACAATAAATGAGAAATGAAATAACTAAACTAAATACCTCTGGGTCCTTGGTTTAGATCCAGCCCGGATGGATAAAAATCCAATAGCAAAATACTGCGGATGCTGGAAATCCGAAATAACAACAGAAAACGCTGGAAAAACTCAGCAGGCCAGGCATCCACGGATGCTGCCTGGCCTGCTGAGTTTTTCCAGCGTTTTCTGTTGTTATTTTGGATAAAAATCCAGTTCTCTGTCGGTTTGTAAGGATCCTCAGTTCAATGCATTTGAGCAGTCTCAACTGGACCACAAGTGGACGTGAATCCAAAATGATAAAGCTGCCATCAAACTGTGCCTGAAGTGGCACTAACAATAATTCTACGTAACAACCAGAAACTTGCATTTATATAGCGCCTTTAACGCTGTTAAATGTCCCAAGGCGCTTCACAGGAGCGTTGGCAAACAAAATTTGACACCGAGTCACGTAAGGAGATATTAGGACAGGTGACGGTCAAAGAGGTAGGTTTTAAGGAGCATCTTAAAAGAGGGGAGAGAGGTAGAGAGGCGAAGCAGTTTAGGGAGGGATTTCCAGAGCTTAGGGCCTAGGGAGCTGAAGGCACGGCCGCCAATGGTGGAGAGATTAAAATCTGGGCAATGCAAGAGGCCAGAATTGGAGGAGCGCAGAGATCTCGGAGGGTTGTAGGGCTGAAGGAGGTTACAAAGATAAGGAGCGGCAAGGCCATGGAGGGATTTGAAAACTAGGATGAGAAGTTTATTCTCAGCATCAAAGCACTCCCAGGTCAGGTACATTATGGATAAATGCAGAGTAATGCTCCCTCTACTCTGGTGTCAGCTGTGGCTCAGTGGTAGCACTCTCGCCTCTGAATCAGAAGGCTGTGCTTTCAAGTCTCACTCCAGAGATAGGGAGGGGCGAGGCCATGGGGGGGGGGATTTGAAAGCAAGGATGATAATTTTTAAAAATCAAGGCGTTGCCAGACCGGGAGCCAATGTAGGTCAGCGAGCAATGGATGAATGGGACTTGGTGCGAGTTAGGACATGAATAACAGAGAGAAACTATAATAAAGTGTGAAATTAGATAGGTCACAGTGACACAGCGGAGTGGACATATCTGAGATTGGGAGCATGAGCACGTTGTCAGTGTGATGCGAGAGATACTCTGTTACAATGGTGAATCGTGGCAGTCCTCCCTGGTCTACCGCAGTTTCCAGTATAACATGCACTTGCTTTACAGTAGCAAAAAAAAAGCAACTGCATGAAACATCCTCTCCGGAACGCTCCCTTCCCTCCAGCAAGAGGATTCCTGTATTCGTCCCAGAGACAGCATTGTGTGGGAGAGATGGCACACTTGTATTTTAAGCCAGCTTTGGGAAAAAGGCAAAAAAGGGAGGCATCTCAGTGGGAATAATTGTCGCTGCAAGTACAATTTCTGTGTAAAAATATAAAGTAGGATTTCACTACATAACTTCCCATGCTGTTCTGCTTTTGCACTGAACTGATTTATTTGCTTCTGGTGGGTGAAGTCAAAATCCCTAAAGCTTTATAACTATAGATTATGATTTATGGCATTTGGCAGGTTGGATACACGTTTTTAGTAGCGGATGCAGTCCCATGACTGACTGTTCTATATTTGGGGCCAGGAGGTTCTTTTCTACCACCCAGGATGAGGTGACGGAAGCCCATTGCTCTGACAGGTGTTCATTGTCAATGATTTCTCCCAGTTCCTCCTGCAGCCAACACGCATGCCTTCTGCCTGACTCAGGAGTCATCTCGTCTCCTCTTTTATTCACTGGGAGACAATGTTCAAGTCACATCTTGTCAGAGTGGGAGGATCAGTTGTGGCTCGGTAATGAGATCTGTCAAACAGGTCTGATATTTGATAAATTGTATTGCTCGCTTTGAAGAGTAGGATAATAAATGAAGCCTAATTGTTGAATGCTTCGTGCGGAACCTTGGTGTTTTGCTGTTGTCGTGGTATTATGCATTACCACTGCCAATTTTATTTTACTCCTGCTGCTAACTGCTATATTTTGCTAAGAAACTCACCCCACAAGTTCTGTCCATTAGTAATAATGAACCCCATATAATACTGGAGGATGGGGACAAGGTTGAGGGGAGCGAGAGGAAGGAGGAATGAAGATATCAATCAAAATGCTGCGAACTTGGCGAGCACTAATACCCTGGTTGTATTGGACATCTGGTTGCTCGCACTCCAGGTTCTTGTGCTGCTCTGGTTCCAGTGCTGCTCTGGTTCCAGTGCTGCTCTGGTTCCAGTGCTGCTCTGGTTCCAGTGCTGCTCTGGTTCCAGTGATGCTCTGGTTCCAGTGCTGCTCTGGTTCCAGTGATGCTCTGATTGTACCACATACATGATCTATCCCTTGAGCCTTATGCTAAATTTGTTTTACGATTCCTGATTTCATAATCCAGAATGCATTGCAGAGGAGTGTGGTGACATCATTGCGCTATTGTGTGACGCACAATGAAGTACAGGTTTCAGAACATGATACCCTGGTCACAGAGGACAGTTCTGGGACTGGCCACTTTCTAAAAGAACCAAGCATTATGCAAATTCAGAACCGTTCTAATTGGAAACGTGTCGTACAGTTCCCAACACGTAAACCGCCACTTTTAAATCAGCCAAACAGCACAAACCATTTGTCATCACTTGTTATTGTCAATTGTTGCCGCTTGCAGCGTCTTAACCGCGCCGGCTATTTCGGACAGACACAGGCGTTCAATGAGCAGTTCGCACCTTGTTAAGGTGCAATTACCTGTTATGCCTCTCGGTTATGGAGCCACGCGGGGAATTCAGCTGAAGAGAAGCTGGGCGAAGTCGACTGATCTCTGCGGACAGCAGCAGTGTGGAAGCGCAAGTGAGGAGTTCATGTTTCTCTGCCATGGTCCCGTCAGTGCGAGAATCGCGCAGAATGTTACACGATAACTATGGTGTACGTTGCACCAGAGAAAAGTATAAATGGGTCAGAATTATAGAACACTGAGTTTCAGCAGCACCTCCCATGTACCTCATTAGTACAGGATAGTTCAGATCTAGTCAGCAACGAGGGAGATTAACGGGCTTTAAACAGAACTCTTTGAAATACTCGCTAAGTATTATACACATAGATTTCATATAAGCCGTCCAACACATCTAGCGAGCAGATCACATTAGCACCAACGCGCCCACTATAATCGGTGGGGACTGTATTACTAAGGTTTGAAGTCCCTGTATCTCAGCAACCCAACCATTTTAACAACCCTGGGATTCTCAGCCTAAAAATCCCACAATTTTGGAATTGTCAAACTCATTGACAGTGTAGATGAAGTTAATCCAACCACAAAGAACAGTGCCTATGCTGTTCCAATTGGTTAGATGAAGAGGAGCTGAAGCCAGATAGGGTATAATGGGGAGAGAGGCCTAGGTTAGTGAGTAAAGGAGCTACAAGTGAAGAGAATAGCAGGTGAGAGAGAAACTGGGGCAAGGAGTGGATGAATTAAGATGTGCTGAATGGCCTTCCTCATCTTGTGATCTTAACGTGAGGATAGACAGCCTTGAAGGTACGAGGGACTCACCCATGAAAGTGATCTCTAAGATACGAGAGCTGGAACAATCTCAGGTACTGGCTCAATAACGCAGGGAACTGTGGCACTACTGCCCGTTAATGAAACAAGAAGCTTGTAAACGTTAAAGTAAGAGAAAATAGAGACAGAGACCTATAGCAGTACTGCTAAATAACAAACCTGATCCCTGTCTGGGATTTGCATGATGAAATCCCAAGATCATAACAGCCATCTGCGATTGCAAACCTTTAGTACAACTGCAATGACATGAGTGAACTGGCAAGGGAAAAGTTGAGAAAGAGTGACAGCAGTAGGGAAGCATCGAGTTGCTTCAGTGCTGCTGGGCTGGGGTGAGGTGCAAAGGATGTGAATGGTTAGGATAGTTGGTTATTTAAATGGAGGGGGGGGAGGTAATTAATTCACTATTAGAAGAATTAAGCTGTGGAATGAGGATCCTTGAAGCTGTGCCAGGCAGAAGGTCAGTGGGCTGTCTGCTTTGAGTGTTTCACATAATATACACAGGCAAGATAATATCTGAAAGCAGATGAATAGAGTCAGTCTGCACTGCAATGTTAATCTGGATAACCGCTCCGGAAATGAATTAGATATTTTATTTTTTCAAATTTTGGGAGTCAGATTTGCAGTCTTTTGATCTTTAATGTGTGGTGGTCACCAGAATGAGTACGATAGATTGTGTAATGTTTATAACTTTATAATAATGTAAAGGAGTGTCAAATCACAATAAACGTGGAGGCTACCCTAACTCAGTCAGAATCTTGTAAACTTCCTCCCCCCAGTCTGTGCCAAGTTAGCTGATTGCAGTTGGGGTGAATATCGGAGTGTGCGACCATCAGCCTCTGGTCTAGGGAGGTGGCAAAGTTAACTCGGATACCTGTTCTTGATTATCATTCTATGAATCCTTGCTGGAAAATATTTGCGTGGATATCAAACAAAGGCAGGATTGGGCTTGGCTATAATGCTCCCCCCTGGTAAAATGTCATGGGAACACTCACACTGTCATGGTCACGCATGAAAAATGCCACGTGAATGAGGTCATGTGAGTGGGAAGCTACACAAAAAAGAAAGACTTGCATTTCTAGAGCGCTTTTCACGACCACTGGACATCCCAAAGCGCTTTACAGCCAATAAAGTTCTTTTTAAAGTGTAGTCACTGTTGTAATGTAGGAAACACGGCAGCCAATTTGCGCACAGCAAGCTCCCACAAAACGCAATGTGATAATGACCAGATAATCTGTTTTTGTTATGCTGTTTGAGGGATAAATATTGGCCAGGACACCGGGGATAGCTCTCCTGCTCTTCTTCGAAATAGTGCCATAGGATCTTTTACGTCCACCTGAGAGAGCAGACGGGGCCTCGGTTTAACGTCTCATCCGAAAGGTGGCACATCCAACAGTGCAGCACTGGAGTGTCAGCCTAGATTTTTGTGCTCAAGTCCCTGGAGTGGGACTATGAACCCACAACCTTCTAACTCAGAGGCGAGTGTGCTACCAACTGAGCCATAGCTGCCACTATCAGTAGCTGTTAGAGGAAGTGAGAAAAAGCAAGGAATGGATTGCATTCAAGGTGTGACTGCTTTGGAAAGTAGAATCGAACCTGTGTTGCTGAGTTATTGCCCGAAAGAACACTCCGACCCCCCACCGCCCATATGTATTTCACAGATATATGTCATAGAAAAGCATTTGCAACAAAATAGATGAATTAATAGTGCAGATAGAAATTAATAGGTTTGATCCAATAGCCATTACGGAGACATGGTTGCAATGTGGCCAAGGTTGGGAACTAAATATTCCAGGATACTTAACTTTTAGAAGAGATAGGCAAAATGGAAAAGGAGGAGGGGTAGCCCTAATAATAAAGGATGGGATAAAGAGAGGAGAGAGAAAGGATCTTAGCTCCGAAAATCAAGAAGTAGAATCAGTTTGGGTGGAGCTAAGAAACAGCAAGGGGCAGAAAACATTGGTGGGAGTTGTTTATAGGCTCCCAAACAGTAGTTGTATTGTAGGGCAGAGTATAAATCAGGAAATTAGAGGTGCATGTAACAAGGGTAATACAGTAATCATGGGGGACTTTAATCTACATCTAGACTGGGCAAACCAAATTTGCAGTAATAGTGTGGAGGACAAATTCATGGAATGTATGCAAGATAGTTTTCTAGATCAGTATGTTGAGGAACCAACTAGGGAACAGGCTATTTTAGATCTAGTATTGTGAAACGAGAAAGGATTAATTAATAACCTTGCAGTAAAGGGGCCTTTAGGGAAGAGTGACCAACATTGGAATTTTATATTGAGTTTGAAAGTGATTTAGTTAAATCCGAAACTAGGATCTTAAATCAAAACAAAACAAACTATATAGGTATGAGGGGCGAGTTGGCTAAGGTAGATTGGGAAACTACATTAAAAGGTATGATGGTAGCGAAGCAATGGCTAGCATTTAAAGAATTAATACATAATTTACAACAAATATACATTCCTTTAAGGCACAAAAACCTCATAGGAAAAGTGGTCCAACCGTGGCTAACAAGAGAAGTTAAAGGTAGTATTAGATCAAAGGAAGAGGCTTATATTGTTGCCAAAAAGAGTAGTAAGCCTGAGGATTGGGAGGATTTTAGAATTCAGCAAAGGAAGAGCAAGAATTTGATAAAGAAAGGGAAAATAGAATATGGGAGAAAGCTAACGAGAGACATAAAAACAGATTGTGAAAGCTTCTATAGGTATGTAAGAAGGAAAAGATTAGCAAAAGTAAATGTGGGTCCATTACAGGCTGAGTCAGGAGAAATTATAATGGGGAATAAGGAAATGGCAGAGAAATTAAACAAATACTTTGTGTCTGTCTTCACGGAAGAAGACGCAAAAAACTTCCAGGATATAGTAGAGAACCAAGGGTCTAGCAAGAATGAGGAACTGAAAGAAATTAGTATTAGTAAAAAAATAGTACTGGAGAAATTAATGGGACTGAAAGCCGATAAATCCCCTGGATCTCATGGCCTACATCCTAGGGTTTTGAAAGAGGTGGCTATAGAGATAGTGGATGCATTGGTTGTCATTTTCCAAAATTCCATAGATTCTAGAATGGTTCCCATAGATTGGAAGGTAGCAAATGTAACCCTACTATTTAAGAAAGGAGGGAGAGAGAAAATGGGAAACTACAGACCAGTTAGCCTGACATCAGTAGTAGGGAAAATGCTAGAATCTATTATTAAGGACGTGGTAACAGGGCACTTAGAAAATAATAATAGGATTGGGCAGAGTCAACACGGATTTATGAAAGGGAAATCGTATTTGACGAATCTGTTTGAGTTTTTTGAGGTTGTAACTAGCAGAATAGATAAGGGAGAACCAGTAAGTATGTGGTGTATTTGGATTTTCAGAAGGCATTCGATATGGTGCCACACAAGAGGTTATTAAACAAAATTAGTGCTCATGGGATTGGGGGTAATATACTAGCATGGATTGAGGATTGATTAACGGACAGAAAACAGAGTAGGAATAAATGGGTCATTTTCGGGTTGGCAGGCTGTAACTAGTGGGGTACCGCAAGGATCAGTGCTTGGGCCTCAGCTATTTGCAATCTATATCAATGATTTGGATGATGGGACTAAATGTAATATATCCAAGTTTGCTGATGATACAAAGCTGGGTGGGAATGTAAGTTGTGAGGAGGATGCAAAGAGGCTTTTAAGGGATATAGACAAGCTAAGTGAATGGGCAAAAACATGACAAATGGAATATAATGTGGAGAAATGTGAAGTTATCCACTTTGGTAGGAAAAATAGAAAAGCGGAGTATTTTTTAAATGGTGAGAGATTGGGAAATTTTGGTGTTCAGAGGGTGTCCTTGTACATGAATCACTGAAAGTTAACATGCAGGTACAGCAAGCAATTAGGAAAGCAAATGGTATGTTGGCCTTTATTACAAGAGGATTTGAGTATAAGAGTAAAGATGTCTTACTGCAATTATATAGGGCCCTGGTGAGACCACACCTGGAGTATTGAGTACAGTTTTGGTCTCCTTACCTAAGGAAGGATATACTTGCCATAGAGGGAGTGCAACGAAGGTTCACCAGACTGATTCCTGGGATGAGGGGATTGTCCTATGAGGAGAGATTGAGTGACTAGGCCGATATTCTCTAGAGTTTAGAAGAATGAGAGGTGATCACATTGAAACATACAAAATTCTTACAGGGCTTGACAGGGTAGATGCAGGGAGGATGTTTCCCCTGGCTGGGGAGTCTAGAACTAGGGATCACAGTCTCAGAATAAGGGGTCGGCCATTTAGGACTGAGATGAGGAGAAATTTCTTCACTCAGAGGGTGGTGAATCTTTGGAATTCTCTACCCCAAGGACTCTGGAGGCTCAGTTGTTGAGTATATTCAAGACAGAGATCGATAGATTTTTGAATATTAAGGGAATCAAGGGATATGGGGATAGTGCAAGAAAGTGGAGATGAGGTAGAAGATCAGCCATGATCTTATTGAATGGTGGAGCAGGCTCGAGGGGCCAAATGGCCTACTCCTGCTCTTATTTCTTATGTTCTTATGTAAAAAGAATGAAAGTGATTTTGCAGATTCTCTGTGCAAAGCTTGTTCTAGGTGATTAGCAAACATGAAGCCAGTCAGTAAACAGTGTTGTGGTTGAACCAGTGTTTTAAAAAGCCTGATAAGAACCATAAATACACTTGAAAAGATGTGTATTGAACATTGAGGCTAATCTCTTTAATCAGATTGGCAAATATTTTAAATGGAACATCTTAAACGGTCATACTTCCCTTGCATTGAACAATCCACTTTTTATATTTTAGTCAGAGATGTGTAAACCAGTTACAACAGAGCTCGTGTTTACTTTGTACAATAGTCTGTCTCTTCTCACTTTAAATACTCATCACTTTATGACTTTTTAAGCCTGAGCTATGGCAATCCAAACTTAGCTCCAATGGAGGCATGCCTGGAGTCTACAGAAAGTCAGTGGAGTCCGTGAATGTGGGGTCAAGTAGTACTGGGTGTAAGAACAATCCTATAATCAGAACAGCACACTAACTCACAGTAAAGTGAAACGACCTAAATTGCTTTGGGAGTTCAGTAACTTGAGGCCTTTCATTTCTCGGCCCAAAAACAGGCACAGATGTATTTCTACCTCTCCCCCTGCCCCCCAGAGTGAGATGAAGCCATTCACCCCATTAGTCGCACTCCATCCAGAATCCATGTATGATTATTTTATCTTGGAATTACTTCCCACACCAATTGTCGATCCCCTACTTCAGGGAACATTAATTCCATCCTCTTCCTCCTTGGAGAAAACAAACTATATAGCAGGAGGATCCAATGTTTGGTCCCTGGTCGGCAGTCAGACAGTTAGAGCCCTACACTTGGTCTCCGCATCCTTGGGCTAAGGCGGGGGAGAGTCCTCCTGAGGCCCCTGCTGGAAAGTGAACATGTGTGGACACTAGATGGGGTCAGATTCAGGTCAGCTGGGATGACCTGCAGGGTCGAATGGCTTGGCAACATTAACTTGCTGGGTTTACACTTGAAGAATGGGCATTGGCGGGAAGAAATGCTGACATAAACACTTGAGAAATGCAGTCAATCCGTTTTAATTCCCATTCAGTAATTATGTGTGTATGTTAGGTTGTTGAATAAAGAGGCGAAGTATAGTTGGCATGGCTGTTTTGATAGATGCTGCAGGTAAAGTCGTAAGGAGCTCAGTGGAGCAATTTTACTCCCTTTTGTCCTCTACCAAACTTTGGTGTTAGATATGATTTACAGTGCAAGTTTGATTATCTGCCATTGTGCAGGTAACCACTGGTGAATACTAAAATTGATGGATAAAGTCCCCCTATGCTTGAGTTTTTAGCTTTTAATGAGGCAATTTAGATGATCTAATCAAATTCCTAGTATGTGCAGATAAGACCCATGTTTTTGCAACTTAAAAATGAGATGTATTCTTAAAATATACTGGTAGCCTTGATTCCTGCTAGTCTACTGATCCAAAGCTAAATATCAGAGCTGCATGGATACTCATTCCCCCCAGGTACTGGACATCCTGATAATTCTGACCCTGTTACCTTTGGAGTCCCCCAAGGATCTATCCTTGGCCTTTCCTATTTCTTATCTACATGATGCCCCTTATCAACATCAGCCAAAAACACAACGTCAGGTTCCACATGAACGCTGCCGAAACCCAGCTCTACCTCACCACCACCTCTCTCGACCCCTCCACTGTCTCTAATTTGTCTCTCTACTTGTCTAATATCCACTATTAGATTCCAGAAATTTCCTCCAATCAAATATTGGGAATACAGAATTGTCTTCAGACCCTGCCACAAATTCTGTTCCCTGGCCACTGATTCCATCCCCCTCCATGGCCACTGTCTGAGTTTGAACCAGACTGTTTGCAACCTCGGCATCCTATTTGACCCTGAGCTAAGTTTTCAACTTCATTACCTCTCCATCACTAAGACCTCTGTAATATCGCCCATGTCCACCACTGCCTCAGCCCATTTGTTGCTGGAACCATTGTCCATGCTTTGCTTACCTCCAGACTTGACTATTCCAATGCTCTCCTGGCCGTCCTCCCACCTTCCACCCTCCAAAAACTTCAGCTCATCCAAAACTCTGCTGCCCGTATCCTAACTCACATGAAGTTGCATTCACCCATCACCCCTGTGCTTGCTGACCTACATTGGCTCCCGGTCTGGCAACACCAAACATTTAAAATTCTCATCCTTGCATTGAAATCCCTCCATGGCCTCGTTGCTCTTATCTCTGTAACCTCCTCCAGCCCTACAACCCTTCGAGATCTCTGTGTTCCAATTCTGTCTGGCCTCTTGTGCATCCCCAATTTCCATCGCTCCACCATTGGCGGCTGTGCCTTCAGCTGCCTCGGCACCTAAGCTCTGTAATTCTCTCCCTAAACCTCTACGCCTCTTTAACGCTCTCTCCTCCTTTTAAGACGCTCCTTAAAACGTAGGAACAAGAGTAGACCATTCAGCCCCTCGGGTCTGTTCCGCATGCAATTAGGTCATGGCTGAGCTGAATCTTAACTCGATCTACCCGTCTTGGTTCCATAACCCTTAATACCCTTGCCAAAAAGAAATCTATCAATCTCGATTTTGAAACTTTCAATTGACATATAGCCTCAACAGCTTTTTGGGGGAGAGAATTCCAGATTTCCACTACACTTAGTATGAAGAAGTGCTTTCTGACATCACCCCTGAACGGCCTAGCTCTAATTTTAAGGTTATGCCCCTTGTTCTGGACTCTCACACCAGAGGAAATAGTTTCTTTCTATCTACCCTATCAAATCCTTTAATCATCTTAAACATCTCAATTAGATCACCCTGTAATCTTCTATATTCAAGGGAATACAAGTCTAGTCTGTGCAACCTGTCCTCATAATTGAACCCCTTTAGCCCTGGTATCATTCTGGTGAATCTACGCTGCACCCCCTCCAAGGCCAATATATCCTTCCTGAGGTGCGGTGCCCAGAACTGAATGTAGTACTCCAGATGGGGTCTAACCAGAGCTCTGTACAGCTGTAACATAACTTCCAGCCCTTTTGTATTCCAGCCCCCTTGAGATAAAGGTCAACATTCCATTAGCCCTTTTAATTATTTTTTGTTACTTTTTGGCTAGGCTTTTGGTCACCTGTCCTAATATCTCTATGTGGCTCGGTGTCAAATTGTGTCTGATAACACTCCTGTGAAGCGCCTTGGGACGTTTTACTACGTTAAAAGTGCTATATAAATGCAGGTTGTTGCTGTTGTAGCAGCTAGAGTCTAGATCGGGAACCCAGAGTCTACGTAAAGTCAATTTTAAAATGCTCAATTACATTTTAACTTGCCTGGACTAAACTAAGCCCCAAATTCCATGAAAACTCCTGCGGATAATTGAAGGTTCGATCATGGGAATGTGGATAATTGAGGTGCCATTGTATTGGCTTCCGTTCTTAAGCCCCATTTACACCAGTTGCAGATTTAAATGTAATTTAAAAGTGGAATTTATACCAGCTCTAGCTCAGCGTTAAACAAGCCTGCTTTTTGCTTTAAGGTGAATTTTATTTCAACAGACTTGAATTGTGATGGCCAGTTTCAATATTTAAATGTATACATAAAGCAGGTGCTGAAGCAATTTGCTGTTAAAACTTGCCTTTCTATTTCAGGCATTGAAAATTTTGGCTCCATTTTTAATCCTCCTTGTGCTTCGTTTGCAAAGAAATCAATTTAGCGATTGGCTGAAAGACCTCTAAATGCTGCTGTGTGAATGGGGTGTCACCTTGATATTAGAATTGGCCTGAGCAGGATATTCACGTCAGGCTGGTGTCAATGTTGTTGCAAATCCAACTCTTTTTTATTTGTAGGGGAAGGGAAGCTCAGTGCCTGTGTCGCGGCTGGTGACTTGGTCTGGCCCTGGGACGAGAGCCAGATCTGGCTAATTCATCCGCGCCTAGGGAGATTGCCTTGAGGGCCGGTCGGTTGTCTTGTTTCAGTGCACAGTCGCGGTGAGCTGTAAGCATGGGGTACAGGCACCTGCAGGAGATGTTGCTGCCCTTCATTTATTTTGAAGAAGAGGGGCGGTTATGCTATAATAGGAATGATCAGATAAAGGAAACCTTCTACTCACCAGGCGTTTCCCTTTGAGAGGTGTCTACTGTCGGTAACTTAATTAAGCTTCCTTCCTGTCCTGTCATTCATAAAACCGCCACCGTACAACAGCAGTGATTCTCATTCACAAGATTTGTACTGGAGGGTGGCAGGAATCTCAAAGTGAGCGAGCCAAGTATTATTGAATGAGTAATTTTATAGTAGGCAATGCTAGTACAATAAGGTGAAGAAAGCAGTTTAGGAAGAGCACAAAAATGCATTTATTACAAACTGTGCGTCCTCAGTGGTGCTCAGTATGTGGTACACCCCAAAAAATGAGAGCAAGATCGCGGAGGTTTTCACCAGGGTCTCAGTCGGATTTTGAAGAATTAAAAGCCGTGTGTTTTCTCACTGCCTTTGGCCCCCTTCCTTTTTCTTTCTTCCGATGTTAGCTTGTGTCATCGATAGCGGGCTATTAACCCTCGAGCCGAATTCAAAGAGCCCCCTTTTAATCTGCTTTGCACTCCTGCTCACGAGAAAAACGGGTTTTCATAGCATGTGCGTCCTGGCACTAAGGAAGACGAGGGGCTGTCCGCCCACAAAGCACTTAAATTGTCAATTTATTGTGCTCGGGTTTTTCTTTTTATCTCATTTTATTTTCCCGTTGCCAGACAAAAATTCATGTGCCAAGTCAAACAACAGCAGGAAATAAAATGGCACAGACCTGGCAGAGTGCCAGGGTTTCTTTTGGTTAAATAAAAAGTGTTTCTGAATCAAAGAACTCTTGTTCGCAATAGGAAAAGAGGCTTCAATTTATTATTAGCAATTATTTTCCATTAAAAGTTTATTCAGATGTTTTTTTTTAAACTGGGTTGCAGCGATTGGCTCCTGTCCTGCTCGTATTCAAAATCGCCCTCCCAGCCTTGTGCGGCTGATTTGAGAGTTGAATTCAGTGTTGAAAGCTGCACTTTGATTCAAAAGATGTTCGTCCCCGTTGAAGTCTACTCTTGATAGTGCTGATGCCCAAAGAATCATGCCAGTGGCCTTAAATGGGTAATAAATGCCCCGGCCTGTGTGGTACTGTACTGCCACATATAGACCAAGCTGGTCACAGACTGTTTTGATCCATGGTCTGTGCTGAGCTAGATAGGAGCATGAGGAGGCCATTCAGCCCCTCGAGCCTGTTCCGCCATTCAGTGAGATCATGGCTGATCTGCAACCTAACTCCATATACCTTTGGCCTTTGGCCCATATCCCTTAATACCTTTTGGTTAACAAAAAGCTATCAATCTCCGCTTTAAAATTAACAATTGATCGAGCATCAATTGTCGTTTGCGGAAGAGAGTTCCAAACTGCTACCACCCTTTTGTGTGTACAAGTGTTTCCTAACTTCACTCCTGAAAGGCCTGGCTCTAATTTTTAGACTATGCCCCCTAGTCCTGGAATCCCCAACCAGTGCAAATAATTTCTCTCTATCTACCCTATCTGTGGTGGTAGTTGGGATGCTGCAATTGGACTCCGTGTCCCTGGGGTAGTGGATGGGGTGGGAGGTGGGGAAATCAGCCAGGGTTACTGCTCTTGATCATTATCATTTGACCCCCCCCCCCCCCCAGCTTTAAAATGCATTTGAAGAGGATGTTGGTCCAAGACGGGCTTGGAGTCCGCTCTCATGCCTTCCCCCACTCCCCCACACAGTGAAATAGCCTGTTAATGTTTAACGCCTAGGTTCACACATGAAGAGCGGTCACTTAGATGAGGTGCCAGAGAGCAGCTGGGATGTGTGGAACCATACATGGAGCCAGCATGAGGAATGGAGAAAATTGGGGCGCGGAACGGGGGAGGGGGTTTGAATTTTTCAAAAGCTGTTTCTAGTTTCTTGCTTCTCCATTCCATTGACTGCTGTCAGTTCGTTTCACTTTTCTTTCATTCTTGGCTTCGGTTTCTAGTGTTTAATTTTATTTTCCATGGTTCTACAGTTTCAACTTTTAAACAGGTTTGCTGACAGTTTTTAAACTGAAGTCAATCTGCCCTTTTAATCCTGGTTAATCTGGCCCACATCTGCTTGTTTCTGTTTGCAGTGTGGGTTGAGTTACACGCTGCGGGACCACTGAAATCCCAAACTCAGAAGACTCCCCACCCCACCCACGCCAAACACAGATCCCCTCTTAAAACACACTTGCACGCTGCCGTGGCATATCCATTGTGTTTGGAATTGTGCCCGGAATCTTTCTGTCATTTCATATCAGCACCTATACTCAGAGAAGATGGCAGTGCTGTTCCCCGAGCAACCTGATTTTACTGCACGGCGACACATGAACGATTTCACCCCCTCCGTATGATACCGCCACATCCAGTTTGCATACATAGAGAGAGAATACCTCTGCAACTCTTTAGCTGACCGACTCACTCATCTTACCTCTACTAAACTCTGATCTAATAGCTTCCAGTATGTGAGCTCGGGTATTGCCCAACGTGGGTTTGCGCCTGTGACTGCGCATGCTGCGAGCTTCCGATGTGATCAGGAGGAGGCTCCACGCAGAGGTGGGAGATTTGACGCAGAAGAAAAGAGGGCACGTTGGAAAGGGCGCTGTTGCAGACTGCTGTCGCGCACTTTGGTCACAACCACTGGAACCCTGAAGTAGGCCGCTTGCTGTCTCTTGTTGGTCAGGAAATGGTGTCGGGGTGGGGCAACCTAAAGAAAGGGGGGGGGAAACATCATTTAAAAAAGGGGTCTACACGAAGGGGGCATTTTTCATCTCCATCGTAAACTGGGTGGGCTTCGTCCAATGACGTCGGTTGGCGGCCCAATCAATTTTTGTGGTCAAGCCTCATTAGAATTGAATAGGCGAGCTGCCAGCGCTAATCATGCTGCTTCTAGGTAGTTCATCATTTGGGAGGGTGGGAAATCCTGTGGGGCAGACATTAATCTTGAGCTTGCAGCAGCACTTTAAAGGGGAGGGCTGGAAAGATCGGATTGGTGTGGGGTGGTCAACAGAGCAGCTTATTTCACTGTCAGAGAAGTTTAAAAAGAACACCCACCAGCCAAGGAGTTGAAGTTAAGGAAGACTTGTGGGGGGGGGGGGGGGGGGGAAATTGGGTTGCTTTGCGCCTCCCGTTAAACGGGACACAAAGCAACTAGCGCCCGGGCGCGGCACCGCCCACGCCTCCCGCGAAATTCAGCGGGAAGTTAGCAACGGCGCTAACCGGTAGAGCCCCGCGGTGCTGCACCGCCGGCGATGACATCATCGCCGTGCACAGCGCCCCACTCGTGCCCCGGCCACGATCTTCGGGAGCGCCCCCTGACTTACCGCCGGACGGGGTCAGAGGGGCCGACCTGCGGCCGGGGAGGCGCTATTTAAAGGCAAGGTGCGGGGCGGCCATTTTTGTTGCTGGCCGCCTGCCAGCACCTGCCTGCGCTCCCATCCCCGGCCTCCTGAACGCCCCCCCACCCCGCGGAGTGCCAGCTGCACTCCAAGAGCCCGGCACTTCTCGACTGCTGGGCTCTTTTGCCGGCACTCCCGATCCCTGGGGGCTCAGCTGGGCCCCGGGTCGCGCTGCGCAAGGCCCCTCCCCTTTAAGAAGGGAAGGAAGGCCTGCAATACCACGGCGCAACGTGCCGCAGGCACTGAGGCACGTAGCGCCGCGATATTGGCTCGCAGCACCCCAAGTGGGGCCCGGCGAAGTTAGCGCCCCAAATGGAGCGCTTCACAATTTCTAGCCCTTAAGGTTCAAAACTCCCAAGGAAAAATGAGTATCGGACCTGCTTCTAGCTTTCCGGTACTGCAGCTAATGATCCCTTTAAGTCACGCTGAAAATGGTCGCCTCCTGACCTGTACTGCCCATGAGTTGTGGGCAGTTTGAGGAAGTTGCAATGGCCACATTGATTGAGGTGAAAATCACGTCGGGGTTCTAACTGCTTCACTTGACCCCTATTTCAATACTTTAATTTGGCCCCCCGCCTGTTTCCGGCAGGAGCACCAGCCAACTAAATCGAGGTCCTGCCGAAAATCGGACCAGGCAGACGGACCTCCAGCAGAAAGTTGGCATTTTTTTTTCTTGCCGTTTTCGTCCTACTATCACGTAAATCATTCCCGTAATCTGGTATTTTATTAAAATTATTCTTCAAATGCCTCGAGTACATCTGTATTCCCAAGTGTCCTTTCATCACTTCTCGTATCAGCTCACCATTCGATGTAGGTGACTCTTCCGTAACACGACAGAGTGGCTTGCAGTTTATCTAATACTCACATTTTAAAATGGGAGATGGGATGGGGACGGTTGGGGTTCATGAGTGGCAGGATTAGAATCACTGTTGAACAATTGGTAATGTAACACTGCAACATGTATGGTGCATCATTCAGAATACAAAAGGCTGAAGCAAAAAGGATATTCTCTTGTGTTTGAACAACAGCAGCTACCTGTGACTAATGGTGCTTTACCATTTAAAACCTGCTACCCATGGTAAACAAAGAGCTATCTCCCCTCCAGCTAGAGTTAATAATATAAACCTGCTGATTTCCCTCTTGCTTTGGCGGCAACAGAGATGTACTTTTCCCTGGGTCTCGGGGGCAGCCCCTGGGTTTTTGCCAGCTCCACTTCTGCCCAGTGCCTGACAGTGTACTGTGCTATGTGGAAGTGTAAATGGTTGAGAGTGGCGCTAGGAGGAAGGTGTAGCGCCGCTCCCCAGAAACCAATGCCGTAGAAAAGTTTTCAGCTAAGCATGGGAATGTGGCTTGGGCCAGTGGCGAAAGCTTCACCTCTGAGTCAGGAGTTTGTAAGTTCAAACCCCAACCCACAGACTTTGAGCGCGTAACCTAGGCTATTTCAGTGCAGAGCTGAGGGAATGCTTGACTGTTGGAGGTGCCGTCTTAAAAATGAGACGTTAAACCGAGACCCTGTCTGCCTGTTCAGGTGGAAATAAAAGATTGTGTGGCACTATTTAAAGAAAAGCCGGAGACTTCTCCCAGTGTCCAGGCCAACACTTATCCTTCAACCAACACCGCTGAAATCAGGTCATTTATCTCATTGCTGCTTTTGGGACCTTGCTGTGCACAAATTGACTGCTGCGTTTGCCTACATTACAACAGTGACTACACTTCAAAAGTAGTTTGTTGGCTGTGAAGTACTTTGGGACATCTTGAGGTGCTATATAAATGCAAGTTCTTTCTAAGTCTATGAATCACTGCAAACCTCTTTAAAGTTGTGCATTGGTGTAAATCGCTGCCAGTAACTTTCATCTTTGTCATTCTTATATTGGAACGCGGGTATCTTGGATCAACCAAGTTAGGGTGCACTGTTGCAAAAGGAGGCAGGAAGGCACTCCAAAACTATTAACAGTGCCTTGCTTTCTCAAGGGAAAAACAAACACACATCACCCCTTTCTAATACTAACCTGAGAAAAGGATAAAGCTGTCTGATCACTTCGATCAGGCTCCATTAGCAGCGGAGGTAGTGTGTGTCTTTTCTGCATGATCGAGCTGTGGATTTAAGTGATTCTGCTACCTGTTGCTTTGAAATCCTTCTGTCAGATTGATGAATGAGGTGTTTTGGTAAATTAGTTCAGCTGAACTTTTCAGATCCTGTGCTCACATCACATCAGCTGCAGCCTGAGCAACATATGGTGCTGAGAGTTTTGTTTTCCCCTCTTCTCTTCTGAAAACACTGACTCAACAACGACAACTGCCATTTCTGTAGCACCTATATGCAGAAATAAACATCCCAAGGCAAATCCTTGGATGGCAAAAATGGACGCCGAGCCAAAGAAGGAGATATTGGGAGGGGGCTTTATCAAAAAGCTTCGTCAAAGGGATGGATTTTAAAGAGCATCTGAAAGGAGGAGAAGCAGAAAGGTTTAGGGGGGGAATTCCAGAGCGTGGAGTCTAGGCAGCTGAAGGGACGGCCGCCAATGATGCGACGAAGGGAGGGAGTATGCCCAAGAGGCCAGAGTCAGTGAAATGGAGAATTTGTTGTGGGGGGGTGGGGTGGTGGTGCAGGAGTGTAGCACTGGAGCAGATTATAGAGATAGGAAGGGACAAGGCCATGAAGGGATTTAAACACAAGGGTGGAAATTTTAAATTTGAGGCGTTCGAGGACCGGGGACCAGTGTAGGTTAGCGAGCACTGAGGGATAGGTGAGTGGGACTTGGTGCAGAATAGGATAGGAGCAGCATATTTTTAGATCACCTGAGGTTTCTGATGTGTGGAGAATGGGAGGCCGACAGGACCTAATTGAGTCTGGAGGTGACAAAGACATGGATGAAGGTTTCAGCAGTAGATGGGCTGAGGCAGAGGTGTAGGCAAGCGATGTTTTGGAGGTGAAAACAGGCGGCCTTTGTGATGGAGAGGACATGGGTTCAGAAACTCAGCTCAGAACTGACTAGGACATTGAGATTGTGAACAGTCTGGCTGGCTGATGAGGGAGATGGAATTCGTGGCAAGGCTACTGAGTTTGTAGTGGGGGCTGAAGATGATGGTTTTGGTCTTACTGATGTTTAGCTAGAAGAAAAAGACTGGATGTCGGACAAACAATCTGACAAACAGAGGAAGTGGAGGAGTTGAGACAGGTGGTGGAGTGATAGAGCTGGGTGTCATCAGCGTACATGAGGAAGCTGACCTGATGTCTGTGGATGATCTCGCCAAGGGACAGCATATAGATGGGGAAGAGAAGGGCACCAAGGATAGATCCTTGGGGGACTCTAGAGGTAACGGTGCAGTGACAGGAAAAGAAGTCATTGCTAGAGATGCATCAGGCTACAATTCGATAGGTCAGAATGGAACCAAGCGAGGATAGTCCCACTGAGTTGGACAACAGGCGACAGCCATTGGAGGGGGATGGCATGGTCGACCATGTCAAAGGCTACAGAGATGTCGAGGAGGAACAATGTACCATGGTCATAGTCACAGAGGATGTTATTTGTGACTTTGATAAGAGCCAATTCAGTTCTGTGGTGGGGACAGAAACCTGAATGGAGAGCTTCAAACAGCGAGTTGCTGGAAAGATGATCATGGATTTGAGAGGGGATAACGCATTCAACGACTTGGGAAAGGAAAGGTTGCTTGGAGATGGTGCAGTATTTTCCAAGGAGAGAGGGGATCAAGGCTGGGTTTTTTGAGGAGTGGGTTGATGACGGCGGTTTTGAAAGGGAGGGGGACAGTAGCTGAGGGAAGGAAACCATTTACAACATCAGCTAGCATAGCAACCAGGAATCAAAGATGGGTGATCAGCAGTTTAGTGGGAATGGTGTCATGCTGAGGTAGAGCTCCATGGGCTTCAGCTGTCTTGCCCAGCTGGTCATTCTTCATGTGCGCACCCAGAAGCTATTTGATCATGGTGGGGGGCAGGGGGGGTGGAATATCATAGCTCATCCAGTTCTCATCCGAAAGCCATACACTTGCACTTTCTCATTCTGGAGTAGGAACCCTGATTGATGTTTCATTTCCCTAGCCCAGGGGTACCAAGGCCAATTCTGTTAGCATTCCCAATAGTGACGTAGGCCCCGATAGTTACGGGGAGGCGCAGAGGGAGCAGGCGAGAGGTGGGGAATCCAGGAAGTACGAGCTTCCCGGAGGTTCTGCCAAATTTAACGGCAGGACCGGATTTAAATTTTTGGACTCCATTTCCGGGCCAGCCAGATTAACAGGCTGACTGACTGTCGGGCGGGAAGGCCTGCTGCACCAGGGGCCGCAGCCGGGGAGTGGAAAGGAGGGAGGGAGAGATCATGGGTTGGCAGGGGGAGGGGGGACATTGACGGGGGCTGGATAGATCGCAGGCTGGATAGATCCGGGGGAGGGGGGGCGGCTTCCCATTTTTGAATTTTTAAAGCCCCCCTCGCCCATCCAGGGGGTTAAAATTCCCTCCATTATTTCTGTTCTCTGAATTCCACTGACTGCCATGAAATACAGAATTCCCTGGAAGAGCTCATGCCACCACCCAGTTGTGTTACAAATTGGCAAGTTATAAGTGCACAATGTACCAGTGCAGATGTGTATGTGTGTCAGCTTGCCAGCGCACTCAGCTGGTAGCACACTCACCTCTGAATCTTAGCCAGAAGATTGAGGGTTCAAGCTCTACTTCAGGACTGGAACCCCTTAATGCAGTATTGAGGGACAGCTGCAGTGTCAGGAATGGCAGTCTTCAGTTGGGATGTTAAACTGAGGTCTTAGCTGCCTATTCAGGTGGTTCATCTGGATGACTAAGATCCGATGGCAGTATTCAAAGAAGAGCAGGGAACATTCTTCCCTCAAACATACCACCAAAGCAGATTAGCTGGTCATTGACCTCTTCGCTTTTTTTGGGATCTTGCTGTGATCAAGATGGCTGCCACATTTACCTACATATCACTTCACTTCAAAAATAATCTATTGTATGTGAAGTTCCTTGCGACACGTCTGAGAGATGTGATAAGATGCTATATAAATGCAAATCCCTGACGTTAACTGAACCCATCTGGCAGGAATGGGGTGGGTTTGGGTCGGACGCGCGTTTTACACCGCGCCCAATTTTACGCTCCATCGGCAGGGTGGAAAACGGGCAACGGACTCAATCCTGCCCTGTTCCCGCCAGGCAACTACAGTTAAAATGGTCTTTTTCTTTCTTTCAATCTGTGAAATATGGGAAATATTATTGGTGCAATTTATACAGTGGTTTTACAAAATCCAGTCAGAGCTCCCTCTTACTTTGTACAAGAACAAAAAAATTCTTCATCCAGGCGTAATACTTAATGCCAATAAGTTTGATTCAAGTGTAATATTTACCGGTTATTCCCCATTATTTGGATGCGGTTTTATTATTTTCTTCCTTCTCACCTCTTGGTTGTCCCTCTTCTTCCCTCTCCCAACAAACTACTCTATCCAATGGGAGGCAGCCAACCAAGGAGTAGCTGGGGTTGTTCCCCTTAGAGCAGAGAAGGTTGAAAGGAGATTTAATAGAGGTGTTCAACATCATGAGGGGTCTAGACAAAGTAGATAGAGAGAAACTGTTCCCATTGGCGGAAGGGTCGAGAACCAGAGGGGACAGATTTAAGGTGATTGGTAAAAGAACCAAAGGCGACATGAGGAAAAACTTTTTTACGCAGCGAGTGGTTAGGATCTGGAATGCACTGCCTGAAAGGATGGTGGAGGCAGATTCAATCGTGGCTTTCAAAAGGGAGTTGGATAAGTACCTGAAGGAAAAAAATGTGCAGGGCTACGGGGAAAGGGCAGGGGGAGTGGGACTAGCTGAAGTGCTCTTGCAGAGAGCCGGCACGGGCTCGATGGGCCGAATGGCCTCCTTCTGTGCTGTAACCACATTCTACGATTCTAATGCATAATTTGCAACAAACATATATTCCTCTAGGGCATAAAAACCCAAAAGGAAAAGTAATCCAACCATGGCTAACAAAAGAAATTAAACCTAGTATTAAGTCAAAGGAGGAAGCTTATAAAGTTGCCAGAAAAAGCGGTCAGCTTGAGGATTGGGATCTTTTTAGAAATCAGCAAAGGGGGACCAAGAAATTGATAAAGAAAGGGAAAATGGAATATGAGCACAAACTAGCGAAAAATATAAAAACGGATTGTAAAAGCTTCTATAGGTATGTGAAAAGGAAAAGACTGGCGAAGGTAAATGTAGGTCCTTTACAGTCAGAGACGGGAGAATTTATAATGGGGAATGAGGAAATGGCAGAGAAATTAAATAAATACTTTGTTTCTGTCTTCACGGAGGAAGACACAAAAAACCTCCCAGAAATACAAGAAAACCAAGGGTGTGACGAGAATGAGGAACTTAAAGAAATTATTATTAGTAAAAAAACAGTACTAGCAAAATTAATGGGACTAAAAGTCGATAAATCCCATGGACCGGATGACCTACATCCTAGGGTTTTGAAAGAGGTGGCCATTGGAATAGTGGACGCATTGGTTGTCATCTTCCAAAATTCTATAGATTCTGGAACGGTTCCTGCAGATTGGAGGATAGCAAATGTAACCCCGCTATTTAAGAAAGGAGGGAGAGAGAAAACGGGGAACTACAGACCTGTTAGCCTCACATCAGTAGTTGGGAAAATGCTGGAATCTATTATAAAGGATGCAATAACTGGGCACTTAGAAACTAATAGTAAGATTGGGCAGAGTCAACATGGATTTATGAAAGGGAAATCCTGTTTGACAAACCTATTGGAGTTCTTTGAGGATGTAACTAGTGGAGTAGACAAAGGGGAACCGGTAGATGTGGTGTATCTGGATTTTCAGAAGGCCTTCGATAAGGTCCCATACAAGAGGTTGGTGAACAAAATTAGGGCACATGGAATTGGGGGTAATATACTAGCATGGATTGAGAATTGGTTAACAGACAGAAAACAAAGAGTAGGGATAAACGAGTCTTTTTCAGGATGGCAGGCTGTGACTAGTGGGGTACCGCAAGGATCGGTGCTTGGGCCCCAACTATTCACAATCTATATCAATGATTTGGATGAGGGGACTAAATGTAACATTTCCAAATTTGCTGATGATACAAAGCTAGGTGGCAGTGTCAGTTGCGAAGAGGATGTGAAGAGGCTTCAAGGGGATCTCGACAGGCTCAGTGAGTGGGTGAGAACATGGCAGATGGAATATAATGTGGATAAATGTGAAGTTATCCACTTTGGTAGAAAAAACAGAAAGGCACAGTATTTCCTAAATGGTGAAAGATTGGGGAATGCAGATGCTCAAAGGGACCTGGGTGTCCTTGTACATGAGTCACTGAAAGTGATTGTGCAGGTGCAGCAAGCCATTAGGAAGGCAAATGGTATGCTGGCCTTCATTACAAGAGGATTTGAGTACAGGAGTAAAGAAGACTTACTCCAATTATATAGGGCCTTGGTGAAACCACACCTGGAGTACTGTGTACAATTTTGGTCGCCTTACCTAAGGAAGGATATACTTGCCATAGAGGGAGTGCAACGAAGGTTCACGAGATTGATTCCTGGGATGGCATATGAGAAGAGATTGAGTAAACTAGGCCTGTATTCTCTTGAATTCAGAAGAATGAGAGGGGATCTCATTGAAGCATACAAAATTATTATAGGGCTTGATAGGGTGGATGCTGGGAGAATGTTTCCCTTGGCTGGGGAGTCTAGAACCAGGGGCCACAGCCTCAGGATAAAGGGCTAAGATGAGAAGAAATTTCTTCACACAGAGGGTGGTGAATCTTTGGAATTCTCTACCCCAGAGGGCTGTGGAGGCTCAGTCATTGGGTATATTCAAAACAGAAGTCAATAGATTTCTGACTAGTAAGGGCATCAAGGGATATGGCGATAGGGCCGGTGAATGGAGTTGAGGCAGAAGATCAGCCATGATCTCATTGAATGGCAGAGCAGGCTCGAAGGGCCGAATGGCCTACTCCTGCTCCTATTTCTTAAGTTCTTATGTTCTTAACCTGCTTCGAAGACTCTGCCAATTCTCCAATCTCTGACAACTGCTCAAGGGTGACTGTACAGATGTGTCTTCTGTCTAATGTGGGGGAGGGGGAGGAGATTCCCTGGCCTCCTCTCGCAGCTGGCACACTGGCACAACTCAGATCAGGAGCTCGCCCTGTGGAGAATCACGAGTTGAACCTGCCTCTTACCAGCCCATGGCATTATCTCTAAATATTGTTATTCCAATATTTTCTGTTTTCGCATTGGTATTTTCCTGGCAAACGAACAGTGCAATTATTAGGGGTGGGGTGGTCCTTAAAAACTCAAGCATTTGTCTAGCTGAACTGTGAGGAACATATATTAAGGAATCACACGGCCTGCATTGTGCTAAGAATGACATTGCTTTGCAACGGTAAACTCCTGACCTTTGTCCCAGATTTGCAGCTGCTTTGAATCACGATGCATAATGTAAATATGAATTTACTCAGTTAGATCACAGCGGAAACCCAGCCTCCTGTCAGCTTAAGAAGTTCCAGCTGAGATCCAGCTTAAGTTGAATCCAACATTAAACTACGAGTTGGTTTCTTGCTCCATCCCACTTCAGCCTGCTTCGTATCATAATACATGTGAGTGGCACATGGTAATTTAATACAGTATGGCGCATGTCCTGGTTCAAAGCAGCAGTGAGTGTAAACATTCAGATCAAATTCAGTTCCGATCAACAGACCCAAACTGTTAATCCATCTGCAGGTTTCTCAATGGTTGTGTAAATGTAAAGCTAGCTGAACTTTAAGGAATATTGTGCCTCTGTCTCCTCAGGCCTCCTGCCTTGACTGGCAGCCCTGTCTTCTCCGACATCTCCTTCATCAGGCTCTCTCCTCATCGGAATCCAGCGGGCACAGGGGAGTCTCCTTTCAGCCCGCCCCATCCTTATGTCAACCCCCACATGGAGCATTACCTGAGGACCATGCACGACAGCCCCACGCTCTCCATGATCTCCGCAGCAAGAGGCCTGAGTCCAGCTGATGGTAAGCCTTTCTGTTTTCTATACCCCAAACTCTTTACCTAGTGACTTCTTAAGATGTCTTCTCCAAGGTATAAAGTACGCGCATTATAAAAGACAGCACCATGTACCATTTATATAGCTGCTTTTAATTTTACCTGTCTGATCTGAGCTAAAGCGATGGTCACTGTGCAATCACTGACGTTTGTCCTGTTTTCAAATATGGATATAAATAAGATGCACAGAAGCAGACAGCAAATGCAGGGCTTTATTTTCCTCTCTGCGTAAAACTGACGAAAACTCCTTTTCCTAAATAATCATTATAAAGATTCACTTTGGAATGATAAACAGTCCACCTATGCTGATCTCCAACCACTGATGGGCTATCACATAAACTGCTAGAATCTCCTGTTGATGGCTCAGTTAAAGAATTCTCTTATAACTTCGCACACACAGGAGAATATACCCCACTGAGCAGAAGGCAAGAATGAAAAATCACATTGGGTAGTGGGTAATTGTAATAAGATAGAACTGCAAACCAAGAGCTCCCAAAATATTAACTTATAGCCAGTATTGTTTTATAATATTGAGATGCAAAGTTGATAATATTATGTAATTTGTTATATAAGATACCTACTTGGAAGACTGGATGCTAATGTGTCAGCTGTGGCTCAGTGGGTAGCACACTCGCCTCTGAGTCAGAAGGTTGTGGGTTCAAGTCCCACTCCAGGGTCTTGAGCACATAAAGCTAGGCTGACACTCCAGTGCAGTGCTGAGGGAGCGCTGCACTGTTGGAGGAGCTGTCTTTCGGATGAGACGTTAAACCGAGGCCCCGTCTGCTCACTCAGGTGGACGTAAACGATCCCATGACACTATTTCGAAGAAGAGCAGGGGAGTTATCCCCGGTGTCCTGGCCAATATTTATCCCTCCACCAACATAAAAAAAACATTATCTGGTCATTATCACATTGCTGTTTGTGGGACCTTGCTGTGCGCAAATTGGCTGCCGCGTTTCCCACATTACAACAGTGACTCCACTTCAAAAAAAAGTACTTGATTGGCTGTAAAGCACTTTGAGACATCTGGTGGTCGTGAAAGGCGCTATATAAATGCAAGTCTTTCTTTCTTTAATAATAGACAGATTGCAAAATTGCCTGTTCGGCTGTTCTGAGTAGAAAATGATTTAACATTGGTTCATGAAGGCTGTTCTGATTCAGAAAAGAAAGTGACGTTTAACTCCTTGAACACCGAGCGTTCAGTGCAACGCTCCAAATGTGTATCTGCTTATCTGTAAAATTATATTCTGAAGTTTCTAGGGTTATTAATTGCTACATTGATAATACAACTACAGGGCTGAAGCATTATCTGTGCCTGCACAATTATACTGTGATTAGCCAGTCAACAATGCAAGGGTTAAGATCGTGTTACCACATCAAGAGGAATGAACCAGGCGCACCGGAACTCGCGAGCTTTGCTAAATGAGTGAAAACATTGGAATCCTGTTGTGTCTTGTTGGAGGTGGGAGTTCTATAGGAAAGCTGCTGCAGCCCCTCGGGGGTTAAGTTAACTATTTAGCTTTGTGTTTAAGCTAGATTCTAAACTAGATACTGAAGCAAGGGATACTATACACATTATGCCTTTAACTGGTAAGTTTTTAAAATGTGTGTACATTTGTGTGCGTGCACAAGAGCGTATTAGAGCATACCTGTGAGAGTGCGTGAGTCCAGATGTGTGAATGTACATATGCGTATGAGTATGGATGTGACTGCACACATGTTAAGTGAATGAGTGTGCTATCATTGGTTTTGAAGATTAAAAATCCCTTTGCTAACATTAGACCTGGAGTTGCCATGATTTCAAGTGTTTCTATCTTTTCTGCTGTGGTTTTTTTTTTGTCTCTCTTCATTGCTGAAGTCATTCGGTGCAGTCAGGGTTTGTTTATGAGTTTGAGGAAACACTGGAATGTGGAGGCCCCAGCTCGCTCAGCTCTTTTCTACACAAACACGCCCAAACTACCGTCACTGAACAGCAGCGATAGCTTCCATCTGGGTAGCAGAGGGATGTCTGACGTCAGTGCAGAAAATCACAAAGGTTTCTACAACTTTAGGAACGGGTTTCTTGTTTTCTGCCCTGCAGTTCCTCATGAGCACTTGAAGGACCGGGGTCTGTTTGGCCTGCCTCCTCCCCCACCAGGAGCTAATCCAGCTGAGTACTACCATCAAATGACTCTAATGGCCACTCATCGAAGCCCGTATGGTGACATCCTCATGCAGACCAGTGGGACAGGCAGTGCGACGCACATCACAGATTACATCAACCCTGTGGACAGTAAGTACAGTTGGACTTCCTCGTTTTCATTCTTTTTATCTCGGGGTTCAGGAAGCCCTTTGCCGCTCAGTGCAGCAGTTTCACGGCAAAGTTTCTCAAGGAAAGTCATTTTCAAAAGAGTGCAGTTATGATTGTTGATATTAAGCCTCTGAGAGCTGCATGTCTGCCCTGCAGTGCAAACAATGAGAGATCCTCTGTGCATTATCTTCCAATTACACTTTTGTCTCTCTACTTTAGTTTCATTTAATCGGCAACGTTTATTTTCCAGAATAAGTTTTTTCCTATACCTTTTTTCCTCAAAACCTAAGTAAAATATTTCCAGCAATCTTCAAATCGATGGAAAACAGAAACACTTTTTTTCTGTTCAAATTCAAAGATTTATTGGCAAACCCCAGTGTAAAGAAAACAAACTGGATTATCATTTTTTTTAATGTATGTGTACTTTTTCGTGTTTCAGCTTTTGTACCATTTGCTTTGAAGTTGTATTTTTGCATAAATTTTAATTTATTACAGGTTCGCACAAATCCTAACAAAAATGCAGCCACTCCAGAACAAAGACACACAGTCCTTTTGATAGACATCTGTATATATTGTGGTTTGGTTTCAAAACTTCCTCCACTTTGTGTGGTGAATGGTAACTCAGCAACTAGCATTTCCTAATAATAGAGAAAGCTGTGCAGATAAAGATAGCTCCGCCCTGTGGGCCAGTCGCTTCCTATTTTCGAAGGGCCAGCGCCACGTGCAGTTGCACTGTTTACAACTGACTATATTACACCAGGCACTCCAACAGGCCCCCTAAACCATCTGGGTCTGGAGTCGCTAACCGCCCAGGACTTGAGAGCGATTAGGATTTCTTCCATTGAAGTGAGGATGGCATTCTTGTGCTTCTAACAGCCCCGTAGGGTATATGTGCAATGAAACGATTGCCTTGGAGGAGAACTGGATATGACTGCAAACTCTTTAGACTGGAGTGTTTAATGAATAGAGCCAACAGCTGCTGACAGTCACCCCCGCTATTGACATGCCAAGCTGAGGAAGTCTGAGTAATGCTGGATTTTACACATTTTTCTGGTTTTTTTCTTTCGCATTTCTAGTTGGGCAGAGCGTTCAAAGAAGGAACGGTGCACAGACCTGCTCTTTGTCTTTTATTTTTTGTTTAAAGGATGTGTGTTGTGCAGAATGTATGCAGCTCAGACTGAAATCATACCATGTCGCAGCCAGGAGCCACAGGCTTCCAGTCTTTGGTTAAATCGCGGATTCCAGACAATCCATATTTTGTAATATGTGCTGGAAGTGTGGATGCCCTGTGCCCAGCCCTCACTGGGAATTTTTCATATACCATATATGGGTTGGTTTATAATTCGTCACTCTCTTCCATTGCTACCGCCGCCACAGGGAGTAGGGTGGGTTTAGGGAGAGAGATTGCTGTATGAAGGTGCTGTATGTTTTTTCTCTGTGTGCCCTAACTTGTCAACTTAATGACTTTATAAAGGATCCTTCCAAAGACGTAGTGAGTAAATGCGCTACCCAGTGTGGTACTAAGCCGTGCCGACCAGGACAATGTCAAGTCTAACTCCCGGTCTGTGATGAGTTAACTGAACTCATCAGCAGTCGGGATGCTACAGCCAGTCTTAACATCCTCGGGCTAGGGAGGGATAAAAAATAGGCAGTATTTCTAATCCCAATTTCCTACATTACAACAAGGACTACACTTCAAAAAGTACTTAATTGGTTGTAAAGCGCTTTGGGAGGTCCAGAGGTCGTGAAAGGCGCGACATAAATGTAAGTTTGATAATGTATGATCGATATTCAGTGAGCTCAGCTGGAAAAGCACGTATGGACATCAGGTGAGGTACACAATTGGGCTCAGTGATGATGCCCTTGACAGTCAAATAGTCTGCGTACACTCACCAGTTAGGATCGCACGTGAAGAATCGTCATTTGGGTGAGGTAAAGGAGGGCGGGCGGTTCCCTGGGAACCATACCCCAGTATGTCTATCTTTGCAGGAGGAGAGGAAATTGGATTGGGGGTGGGGGACGAAGAGGAAGCAGCCATTTGGAATGTGAGGGTGCAGAATGGTGGCTGTAATGTACTTCATTTTTTTTTTAAGTAAATTGTTGTTTCAGTTTGACTGGATGGCTCAAATTTAAATACCCAATAAGATTAGCTGTTTATTTTTGCATACTTCTTGCCTGCCAGGTTATTGGTCATAGGTCAGAGTTCAACATTGAAGAAGCCCCTAATTTGGTATTGAATGGCAGTCTCAGAGAGGCCATGCAATGGCTGGATTTGGGAAATGAGAAAAGAAATGTCACACTAGTGACATGGGAGGTGTTTTTCTGAGGCTGGGGTTAAGGTGTGCTGTTGGGGCAGAATAGAGGGAGCTTTACTGTGCACTTGGCTGACCTAGGAGTGCTTGATGCTGACATAAGATGTCTCTTATGGGAAGAGTTCCAATCCCCAGACTACAACAACAACTAACGTCCCTCAACTTGATGGTCACCAAAAAACGGAATTTCGGTTTGCATTTGACTGGGTAGTTCAGATTAAATATCCATTCAGATTATTTGTGTTTTGCATAACCATTGCCTGCCACCTTACAGGTTATAGATCAGAGTTCGAGCATCGAAGGGATCAGATAGCACTATCCATCTGGTCTATATCTCTTTTTTCCTGGCTCATATGAAGAGCAACTGAGGGATTAGATGCTCCAGGACGTTCTGCACTCAACAAACTTCTGGCTGAAGGATCAGCATGAGAGAAAAATTGAAAACACACCTTCACTGTTCTTCCCATGACCCTTGGTCTGAAGAAGGGGCGTTGTTCCCGCACTGGGGAGCTTTCAGGCAAGATGAGACCTTGGAACAACCTTCCCCCTGAGCTGATTGCCTGTTGGTCACCATGGCAGCAGATGCTCTAACAGAATGTTTGCAATGTTTTTTTTTTAAAAGAAAATTTTTATATTAACTGTTTATAAAAATAGCTCAGACTATTGCCACCATAATAATACTGATGACAGCATCTGTAGAAATGCTGTAAAGCACCATTTAGGACACAGTATACACGGAGGCTACCTCTTAAAAGTGAGGCAAGTATAAGGAATGAGATGAACTCCCCCTCCATGGACCCTCTGCAGGCCTTCTGAAAGGTGCTCAGTCCACAGCCCAGAGACGAACAGAGGCCTCCGTAGATCCATCCAGGGCCTTTCTTTTTCGTTATTTATCCAGGCCCCACCGAGGATTTGAGAATATTATGGGTAAAACCCATAATGGTGGGACAGCAAATAAATGCAGTCATTGCAAGGTGGGGGTGTAATTTAGGGGTCCAGACGACATCACTAACCACACAGCCAAAGTTTCTAACACTTTCTCTGAGTCTCAATTGTACATTATTGCCTAGAAATCACTCCGGGCTATGTTCTTTGCATAAGATGTACAGTTAATTTTATGAGGTGGTTTTACTCAGCTTATTCAGCATTTGGTGGCAACAGCATCTGTCAGTGCACTCTGAGCTGTTGACGACTGATGTCACTGACAATGAAGAATGAACAATTGTGCTGTTATTCCTGCAGGATTATTGAGAAATGTGATTTGTCAATGTGTAGAATAGCTACAGTAACCAACCAGACACCAGTGAGAGGATTCATAGAATAATAGAGCTCAGAAGGAAGCCATTCGGCCCAACGAGCCTGTGCTGACATTTTGAAAGAGCTGTCCAATTAGTCCCACTCCTTCCCCAAAGCCTGCAAAATGTTCCTTTTCAAGTATATATCCAATTCTCTTTTGAATCTGCTTCCACCATCCTTTCGGCCATTGCATTCCAGATCGTAACAACTCGCTGTGTAAAAAAGTTTCTCCTTATCTCCCCTCTTGCCAATTACCTTAAATCTGTGTCCTCTGGTTACTGACCCTCCTGCCAGTTTCTCCTTATTTGCTCTATCAAAACTCCTCATAATTTTGAATACCTCTATTACATCTCCCTTTAGCACCTCTGCTCTAAGGAGAACAATCCCAGCTTCTCTAGTGCCTCCAACCAAATGTTCACATTTACAAACATAACCGAAGTCTCTCATTCCTGGTACCATTCTGGTAAATCTCCTCTGCACCCTCTCCAAGGCCTTGACACCCTTCCTAATGTGCTGTTACGACTCATATGTACTGTAGTGGCTGGCAGTGAATGACTTGTACAAACAAGCTATTGGTAGGTTTCCCCCAAGGCTAACTTTGCTGCGTTTTGTAGAACAGATCAGGACGGCCCCAAGTTTAATCCCCCATTTGTACTGAATTAGCTGATCTTAATGGGGGTGCAAAAATTGGATAGTAATCAGGACTTGGAATTCAGGCTGTTTTTGTTCCCTCATCCCTAGCCAAGGATGATGAAGCGATATGTTAGCATCTCTGTTGTCACTTTAGCTGAGGTCAGCGAAAGAAATCAACAAATCAGTCAACTGAGTGAAGGCATCTTGTCAATGATCCACGTATGAGGAATAGCCACTTGAGTGAGGTACTAGAAGGTATCTGGCAGCCATGTAACCATATGCCACTAAACGTTCGAACATAACGGCCCTTCAAGCCTGCTCCGCCATTCAATAAGATCATGGCTGATCTTCGACCTCAACTCCACTTTCCCGCCCGATCCCCATATCCCTTGATTCCCCACGAGCCCAAAAATCTATCGATCTCAGCCTTGAATATACTCAACGACTGAGCATCCACAGCCCTTTGGGGTAGAGAATTCCAAAGATTCACAACCCTCAGAGTGAAGAAATTCCTCCTCATCTCGGTCTTAAATGGCCGACCCCTTATCCTGAGACGATGCCCCCTAGTTCTAGACTCTCCAGCCAGGGGAAACAACCTCTCAGCATCTACCCTGTCAATCCCCCTCAGTTAGCATGGCCAGAATACCAAGGAAGAACATTGGAGGGATAGAAAAAAATAATTGCTACTCCCAAACACATCAGGCAGAAATGTACTCCCACGGACAAAGCCTCTACTTGTTGTGCATTTTTTTTACTTAAGTGGTTCCAAATTTGCATTACATTAGTGAAGCTGGATTTCAATCCCACACACGCAGATATCATTAAAAAAACAACTTCCAGCATTCAGTGTTGGCACATACAGGTACAGATATCAGTACTGTCTGATTCAAACTTTATAAAGAGTGAAAACTTTTCATTGAGTCATATCAAGATCATGATGCATTTAGAATGACTTTGCAATTAAGCCACCACTGCTGAAATTTATGGGGTTCCTCTATCACTATCTCTTCCAGAATCACTACTTCGGCTGTGGTTAGGATCAGAAAGTAAGTGAGACTCCATGAAGAAATGCAAGAAGGGCCTGATTTCAAAATTAAAGCTCTGTCCCATCTTCACCAGATAAATTCATGATGGTTCAATTCACTAAACGTTACACGCCACAGCAATAAATCGCATTGGACATTGGTGCTGGAGTGCAACAGTTAAAGAAAGACTTGCGTATTTATAGCACCCTGGGACATCCTAAAGCACATTATAGCCAATTAAATACTTTTGAAGTTTAGTCACTATTGAAATGCAGCAGCCAATTTGCGCACAGCAAGCTCCCATGAGATAATGACCACATAATCTGTTGTTTCTTTTGTGGTGTTGGTTGAGGGATAAATATTGACCAGGACGCCGGGGATAACTCCCCTGCTCCACTTCGAAATAGTGCCGTGGGATCTTTTACGTCCACTTGAGAGGATAGACGAACCTCGGTTTAACGTCTCATGCGAAAGACAGCACCTCCGACAGTGCAGCACTCCCTCGGTACTGGCACTGGAGTGTCAGCCTAGATTTTGTGCTCAAGTGTCTAGAGTAGGGCTTGAACCCACAACCTCCTGACTCAGAGGCGAGAGTGCTACCAACTGAGACAATGAGCTAATGACCGGGCATCAGCTCCAGGGCAAAATTCCCCATAAATGATCAAATAGCCATATCCAATTAATAGGATTGCTTTATATGAGAAAGAATGGTCATAAAAAGAGAGTTGTAGCGCCTCATGGTGTTGAGTAGAACTTGCGCATGCAATGTTAGGTCCATAATTAATAAGCTCAAAATATAATTAGTTAATTGGCTCATTGGGCCTAATGGCCTTTTGCTGTTACTAAAATTTAATGTATTCTTATATTGGACAAGCACAAGAATTGATTCCTCTGCAGTTAAACTTATCACAGGCACGATGGGCCAAATGGCCTCCTTCTTTGCCATTATCATTCTATGATTCTATGATCTAGAATAGGATGGAATAATTGTAGATGTGTATAAGGACACTGGTACAAAAGTTGTAACCTTCCAATAGGGGATTAATGATATAAAGTTGGATAATGTATTTTGATTGTACGTTTATGTAGATGCAGAATTATATAATATTCATTGAAAAGTTCTCGAGCATTTTTTGCCCTTTTAGTCTCTTAGTGTAAAGTCAGCTTCATGGAACCAGGCTAGCGTGTGAGTAAGGCTAGCCAGCAGGGCAATGATTGCTGGATGAGAAGATGAGGGTAAAAGCAGGCACAGTAAGCGATTGTGGAAGTGTGCACTAAGAAAGAAGAAAGAAAGACTTGCGTTTATATAGCGCCTTTTACAACCTGAGGACGTCCCAAAGCGCTTTACAGCCAATGTTGTACACTTTTTTGAAGTGTTGTCACTGTTGTAATATAGGAAACGTGGCAGCCAATTTGCACACAACAAGGTCCCGCCAGATAATCTGTTGTGGTGATGTTGGTTGAAGGATAAATATTTGCCAGGACACCGGGGATAACTCCCCTGCTCTTCTTTGAAATAGTGCCGTAGATTCTTTTACGTCCACCTGAGAGAGCAGAGGGGCCTTGGTTTAACGTCTCATCCAAAAGATGGCACCTCCGACAGTGCAGCACTCCCTCAGTACTGCACTGGAGTGCCAGCCTGGATTATGTGTTCAAGTCTCTGGAGTGGGACCTGAACCCACAACCTTCTGAGTCAGGTGAGAGTGCTGCCCACTGAGCCACGGCTGACACGAAGATCAAAATCAGGAGCAATGTCTGGATTTCTGAAAGTGCAGTTATTTGGGCACACGTGTTTTGCTAAGCGTGATGTTGAGGCTTTTAGCAATTGGGCAAACATTGCAGACGTGACCTTAAAATACCAGCCTGAATAGTTTTGATTCCCTTGGGTTGTTAATTTGCAGAACTGGAGTCAAAGAATCCCCCACCTTGTCTCACACTGAGTGCTAGTTCTCTTTGAATAGTCGTGCATGCAAGGACTGTGGGAAAAGTGAAAGTCCCAGGCCTACAGCTGGGTCTGAAGTAAATGTGCAGCATCTGCTTGAGCCAAAGTAAGCTTTGTAATGCTTAGAAGTGAGCTGTAACCAGTTGTTTTAACACCACCGATACATTGGCTTGCGCACGTAAATCAAGACTGGCCCTGTCTCTAGGTTAAGCCACTTCCAGTGGAGTTTGGCAGTCACAGTGTTGATCAGATTAAAACTGCTTGCAGAATTTTTCTATATTCAGCATCTAAACTGTCCAGCACTATCACTGTTTGGTTAGGTGCAGCGTTGAGCACAAGACTTTCTAAAGCTTACTGTGATGGTACAGTGTCTTGGCCAATATTTATCCCTCAACTAACATCGCAAAAACAGATTATCTGGTCATTATCGCATTGCTGTTTGTGGGACCTTGCTGTGTGCAAAATGGCTGCCGCGTTTTCCTACATTACAACAGTGACTTCACTTCAAAAGTACATTGGCTGTAAAGCGCTTTAAGACATCCTGAGGTCATGAAACACGCTATATAAATGCAAGATCTTTCTTTCTTCTCTATGAGAGCACATTTATTCACAGTTTTGGAGCCTTTCATCAATTGATGCTTCTGACAGGCCCACTAACTGTATCTCTTTTGTTTCTGTGGATGCTCAGTTGTTGAGTATATTCAAGGCAGAGGTCAATAGATTTTTGGATATTAAGGGAATCAAAGGATATGGGGATAGTGTGGGAAGGTGGAGTTGAGGTAGAAGATCAGCCATGGTCTTATTGAATGGCGGAGCAGGCTCGATGGGCCGAATGACCTACTCCTGTTTTACACCTATATAGGCTCTTAGCACACATGATGTACAATAGACTGCAATCACCAAACTGTATAAGGGATGTTGGGAAATTTTTTTATTCATTAATATGATGTGGGCATCGCTGGTAAGGCCAGCATTTATTGCCCATCCCTAATTGCCCTTGGAGAAGGTGGTGGTGAGCCGCCGCCTTGAACCGCTGCAGTCAGTGTGGTGAAGGTACTCCCACAGTGCTGTTAGGGAGGGAGTTCCAGGATTTTGACCCAGCGAGTAGTTTCCATTCAGTATTTTTAAACTTTTTTTTTTACAGTGGCCCTTCCCCCATCCTCTGAACTAAACTCTGTGCTTGGTTTCAGATAGCGGGAATCCAAAGTGTACTTGGAAATAGAGCTTGAATTCTGTCCTGCTGCCAGTTGTCTGTAACATGATGCTGAGTTTTGTTGAAAGCAGAGAAGAGCCTGTTTAGTTAGGTTGGGAGCAGTGAGTCCCATTGTGGAGAAGAGAGAAATGATTATCAACAGCCAGGAGACACAGAAGGGGACAAAGATGCAGAAGGGAAAAAAGACCAAGAAACCCGGAAGAGAAAGGGGCCAAAAGCATGACCTGGAAGATATTTAATATTAAAATTATGAAGCGTTTTGATAGAGTGAATAGGGAAAGACTATTAACTCTGATTGAGAAGCCAAAGATCAGGGATCAGTTGTTACGTTCTGGAATGCACTACCTGAAAGGGTGGGGGAAGCAGATTCAATAGGAACTTTCAAAAGTGGATGTATACTTGAAGGGAAAAAAATTTGCAGGGCTATGGGGAAAGGACGGGGGAGTGGGACGAATTGGATAGCTCTTTCAAAGAGCCGGCACAGGCACGATGGGCCGAATGGCCTCCTTCTGTGTTGTATGATTTAGTGAGAGTGAGGAGAGAGGTTAGGAGAAATTTCATTATGCAGAGGGTTGTTGGGGCATAGAATGCTTTGCCACAGAGATTTGTTGAGGCAGTGACCATTAATTACATTGTTTAAGGGAAAATTGGCTAAATATTTGAAGCAGAGGAAAATACAGGGCTCCAGTGAAGAGCTGGGCAGTGGGATTAGGTTAGGATTGCTGTGATAAAGAGCCGCACTGACACACTGGGCTGAATAGTCTCCTTCTGTGCTGTAAAATTCTACGGTTCCAGAACTGAGGCTGCAATAGAACCACAGGAAATAGCTGGGAATTTTTAAAAAAAATATTTCTCATGAGAAAATAATTTTTTTTACCAACATTTACATATTGGGTAGATCAGGTACATGGTAATTGTATACCTGTATCAGGCACTAATTACTGATTTGCAGCAGTTCTTAGTGAGCCTCCAAGAGTAGGGCAGGTTGGGACAGGGTTCTGCTCTCTCATTGCTCCGGCCACACTGATTGGCCTCACGTTAATAAGGAGCATTTTGTGGAAGAGGGGGAAATGGTTGTCATTTTGTGCACAGGCCTTTGGTTTGAGGGTCCAGATATAAAGAATTCCAATCCGAGGGAGAAACAGTCGTTGAAAATGGCACTTGGGAGGGGAAGGCTATTATGCCACCAAGCTGTGAGTGGAGAAGAAGCCTTTTTTTAAGAAAAAAAATCTAATAGTGAGATAGCAATTATAATTAAATTATCAGGCGTTTTCGCCAATTTGTCCTCTACTCCACTCACTAGTTGGTTTTCCTCCTTCTCCCTCCACCAGCTTCCTTTCTCTTATCCAGAGGGATGTTTAATATATAAGGTGAGAGGGTAGGTGGATGGTATTGCAACTTAATAAGGTTGCAGTATCACCACCTTGCCACTGGTCAATCTACCAACTAATGTGGCAACTCATTACCCTGGAGTTACAAAATTTAAAAGCCTGTGATCAGATAGCGGCACCCAGGTTATATATCTCTGGAAATATTTTGCTGCTCCCAGTCTTCAACCATTGCCAATTGCTTCAGTGTGTTTGAGGTAACTATACCAGTGATTTTTCTCCTTCCCCCCACCCCACCTTCCTATGGAGAAATACATGGCTTTCACTTGGTCATGCTGCTCCCCTACAAATAGCACACACAATGTCCAAGAATTCATTGTGCAAGGGGAGCCACGGCCTTGTCCTACTGTTCCATGGCCTGGTGCACCAATGTGGTTTGATAGTGGCTTCAAATGTAATATGCAGTGTTGTCCTCCCTCCCCCGCCATGGTATTGCCTTCTCTAGCAGAGTCTCAGATATAACACATTGGTTTTATAGCTCCCCATTCTGCCTTTGAAGATGAGCCATAAAATAATGTGCTGGGTGACTGTAGTCCTTTTGTTAAGCTGCAAGTTTAAAACGTGCTGAATGATCCTTCAGTAATCACATTCCCACACTCCCCTCCTGCATTTTTCCTTTAGTTCTTCAATGGGAACGTGAAAGAAGCTCTGGAACGAGCAATGAGCTGCAGATTCTCTTGAGTGTGCACTTCTAGAACACAGTCATCTGCCAACAAAAGCTCACATATCTTTCATCTTTCTTGAGGCTCATGGTCTACTCATGTTGAAGAGCTTTCCATATACATGGAAATATAGGAACATCTAACTAAGCCTTTTGTTGCATTATCAAGTAGAGTGATGATCAAGAGTCCAAAGAGGTTAGGTGCAAGCACACATCCTTGTTTGATTCCATTAATGATAGCAAAAGGCTTGCACAACACTCCAGGAGCACCCGCTGTATCAAGCTTTCTATCATCGGGGGAAGATATGTAGTACAGAGAGGGACAGATAGAAGGTGTGCTCAGAATAGAAAGGTATGCACCGACGGGACAAAGAGAAGGCAGCATGTTAGGGGCAGATAGAGTGTGACACACTTGGGGTCAGCAGAGACCATAGTGGGAGACATACATACAGGGGATAGTTAGAAAACAGTGCGGAGGGGGCATGGGGGGTGGAGGGGGGCGAGATGGAGAGTGATATGATTGGGACAGGTGGGAGAGTTTCCCACAATGTACACTCTAAGGGAGGGGAACAGATAGAGAATGCTGTGCAGTGACAGAAAGCCCCACACTGCTGGAGGCCGATAGAAAGTGATGCGTGCTTGCTGATTCATTCATGCAGGTTGCCTCCATGCACCCTTACGGTTTGCAGGATACTAAAAATAAACAGAGCCTGCTGCTTCACTCCAAATCACCAGCTTTGATTTTTTTTTGGTTCAAATTCCCAATGATGTACTTTCAGATCACAGTATTATTGAAGCAATGAAATGAGACTAGACGAAAAGGAAATATATGCCCTGAATCAATATCTCGTTCACTCCTTGGCACTCGCCCAGCTCACAACCTTGTTTAAAATGGTTGAAGTTAGGGTGAGTGTACACTGCCACTTTGTATCATAGAATCATCAAAATTACAACACAGAATGAGGCCACTTGACCCATTGAGCCTGTGCCAGAGCTTGCTCTTCAACAGGAGCTTTCTAATCTAATACCTTTTCCCAGCCCTTTGCTTTCACAGCATCAATGTCAAGCAGTTTTGGATACGCGTCAGTGCAAAACTGACAGTATGGGGGGAATTTTCCCAGCCCTGGGGAGGCGGATTTGGAGGTGGGACTGCTGGGAAAATGGCAGAAACTGGGAGCAGGTACCGAATCCGCTCCCAACCCGCCTCCGTGCCATTTTCCCGGGAGGCGGGTCCCCGACTCGCGCAGGGGCCCGTCTCCTCAAGGCGGGAAGGGGATTACAGCCACTTAACTGCCTGTTAACAGTTAGTTAACAGGCAGTTAAGAGGCTTTTCCCCATTTTACCAACACAAGTGCGGGCTTCCCGATGTCGGGAAACCCCGCCAAGGTCAGTGAGGCGAGCAGTGGGTCTGCGGGGGTGAGAGGGGTCGAAAAGTGCGCTGTGGAGGTGAGTGATGGGTGCAAGTGCGGAGAGGTAAGTATGAGAGGTGAGTGTAAAGTGTTAGAAAAAGTTTCCTTACCTTTGTTTCTTCCTGCCGGCTTCAACCCTTGGGGATCCGAAGGCTCCTCATCTCCACGGCAGAGATGACGGAATGGCTGCAACAGCCATCTGATTTCTGCTCAGGAACGAGGTTTGGTGAGTCTTGAGTACAAGGACTCACCAAAGAACAGAGATTGTCAGTGTTTGACAGCTTCTCAAATTCATCTGTCAAACGTCATACGCTGACGTTCTCTGTCACCGGCTTTCCCTTAATTGGCCTGCTAAACCCGCAGGGCTTAACAAGGTCAATCAAGGGAAAATAGCGTGGGTTGGCTGGACGTCGTTGGGGGGCGGGACTGAAACCCGACAACCAGCAGTCCCGTCCCCAACGCGCCCCCTTTGATAAAATCCAGCCCTATAATTCAGGACAATGCCGAGTACCCTAAAGCCATGAGGTGTGAAACTCCATCCAGGAGGTCATGTCACGCCGATTTGAGTTTGCACAGTGTAGTGTTGATCTCCAGCAGTCCAACTGACTCTCCGACTTCATAATTTCCAATGAATTTCAAGCTTCACTTGTCGGAACAGTGGGCACATTGAAGTACTGCCAATGAGACACTTGTATTCACTGAATGATGTAGCATTGTAATCACATTAAGGATTATCGTTAATCCCTGATCTCAACCACATCATTCTGGGAAGGCACGGGGCAGAGTGCCAGTGTGTTTCCTCAGATGAAGGAAAGGAAAGCCAAAGAGTCATCTCTGGCTCCTTAGGCAACCTTAGGGCTGGCTTAGAGGGACATTGGCAGCCGATCTTGACGCAGGTCAGCAACTCATCCTCGCAGCTTTAATTGGTACATGGCTGATAGTAAATGGGAAAAAAAAATAATAAAAGTGATAATCCTTCCCCCTCTTCCACCTCCAAAGGAAACCTTATCAATTAGAAAAACAAAAATGTAGCAACAACGATAGGCAAGTTCACCATCCAGGGCTTGAACTGACAATTTTATTTCACTCACAGCCAACACCCCTCTACTCCCTACTGAGTCAGGAATTGATCCAATTCCCTTTTGAATGCTTGAAATCAGTCAGTTTATACTGTTAACAGTTGATTCACTGTTCCTTTAAGAGTGAGGATGTTATTCCTTAAATTTAGCTCCAGTTCTTCCACCCTGGTTTTACAAAAGACTCCTCCCCAAATCCACCTTTCTGATTTATTTCATTGTTTGTAAAACATGACTCATGTCTCCCTTAACCTTATTTTTCAGTGACCATTGATTTAATTTCTCCAGCCTTTATTCATAGCTCAGTGATATGAATCTGGCATGATCTTTATTGCCCTGCAATGAATCATTTCCATTGCCCCTTATCAATAAGCACATTTGGACCTGAAACTTCAGTTTACAACACTGTTCTCATTACTACCAGTGTTTTAGGACGCTCCCGCAATGGTATGTTATGAAGAGCATCTGGCCCATTTCCATATTCTCAAATGGCTACCCCAATAGATCATAAGAGCATAGAATGTACAGGAGCAGAAAACCATCTGGCCAGTGCTGAAGTTCAAAAAATATTGTACTGTATCCCATTTTCATGTGTGGATTAATACAAAACAGGCAGTAAATCCACTGAGGGGTGAATACATCACAAACTGCAAAATCAAAGCATGAAGTCCCATCATCATCCTCAACCCTGTTTTGTGATATTTCCTTAAATGGCACATGAATGTGCTGCCCTGTGTATTATAGATGTATAGCCATTCCTTACTTTTTTCTAGGTTGTGCTTTCTCTTACAACTGTATGTCATGGCAGTTGATATCTATTACTTAATCCCTCATGTGTAATGCATGGTTTTTTTCCCCTCAAATTGTGATTTATTTTACTGACTCTACAGGGGAGCTTCTTGGCTTCTATTGAGCATACAATATGCAACAGCACTAGTATTTTTCCCCTCCCAGTTTTCTTCCCTTCTCTCCTGGAAATGTTGACTCCTGGCTGGGGTATGGTTCCACCATCACCCTCTGGTAGCTCACTCAAATGCCCATTCTCATGTGTCAGTTTTGATCGTGAAATGTTAAACATTGACCATGGGGAAGGGGGCGGCATCAAAACCCATTCCTTTCCTCATCTGACTAATGACTTGGATTCAGAAGCTCCGTACAAACTGGCCAAATTCTAGGATGATCCTAAACTTGGGGGGATTGAGGGCAGTGAAACCGAGGAAGAAATCAGGAACCTACAAAATAAGTTAATACATACATAGACAGAACAGCAGCAGATAAAATTAAATATGAGTAAGTGTAAAGTACTGCCACTGGGGCAAAATCCTGGAACTCCCTGCCTAACCGCACTGTGGGAGTGCCTTCACCACACAGACTGCAACACTTCAAGAAGGCCCACCACCACCTTCTCAAGGGCAACTAGGGATGGGCAATAAATGCTTGCCTTGCCAGCAAACATCTACGTAGTGAGAATGAATATAAAAAAATAAACATAGGAAGAATATATGGGCATCGTACATACATAGTTGGCATTGAAACATTTAAGGGTGGGGGGGGGGGTGGGGGGGTTGAAAGAGATTCCGTGGTATTAGTGGTCTTGATGCATAACATATCCAGTCACTACAGAACAGCGGTCAACAAAGCAATCGAGTGCTGAACTATAGAGCAATTCTGGTGATCGAGACACGGGGGAAATGTTCAAGCCCTAGAGGAAGTGCAGCAAGGAGCCTCAAGACTGATCGCTGGTGTCAAAGGGACTGAGTTATGAGGGAAGAGTGGAGAAACTTGGATTTTTCACCCTTGAAAGGAAGGGATCTTGTAGAGGTAAGCAGTATAGAAAAGGAAAATCTGGAATACTGCTTTGGATTAGACTGTGACAGTATATCAAGGGGTCACAAGTTCAAATCAGTGAACAGCAAACTTAAGAACAACATTAGGAAGTTCTTATTCATGAAAAGAGTGGTCAATGAATGGTCCAAGAGGGGAGTGGAGGCACAGGCCCGGGAATCATTTAAGATACAGTTAGATACTGATATTGGGATTGAAGGTTGTTTCTAGATGGCTAAGCAATGCAGAAGCTGAATTCCCTTTCTCATCTGTAACTATCTGTGACATTCACACATACGCATTCCGGCCAGAGTTAGTGAACAACAATTAACTGTGAGAATGATGTCTTAATTTCTCCAAACCCTATCTCAGAGGCACTGAGGCCAACTGCAGCATCCCTCCCACTTTCTTGGCTAAAAACTACAGGAAACTCTTTGGTATCCGGCACCGACGGGACCGGGGTGGTGCTGGTTGAACAAAAATTCCGGATAACGGAGAGTTATATCTACCGAGGCTATTTTTAACAAACAAAAATTAAAAAATCAAGAAATGTGCAGTATACAGTATTTGGGTACTCACTTATAGAATGTTGTGTTAAATGGATGGTGGAAGATGCTTGATTAAGTACAGTACTGCCAGTTGAGGGTAATCCAGCGCGGGAGACACACAGTAAAATGGTGTATCAGAAGAGACTACCAGCAGCGCAGGAGACACACAGTAAAATGGCCGATCAGAAGAGACTCCCGGCAGCGCGGGAGAATCAGACTCCTGTTATTGCAGTGTTCGGACTTCCGACAGCGCCAGGAAGCCGAGTAGTGGCACTTTGGAGAACTACCCCCACTGACTAACTCGGCGTTCGCGGGAGACTCAGACTCGGCAACATTGCCGGTTATTTGAGAGGAGTTTTCGGAGTATGATTTTTGCCGGTTAATAGAGAATTCCGGATATTTAGGTGCCGTTTAAACGAGAGTTTCCTGTACTAACCCATCACTGACTGGGGATTCAACCTACAGCCTTCGTGATCTGCATGACATTTGATGCTTCTTTTCCCGCTAAGACATCAGTGGAGCTAATATTAATATGGGAATGTGTAAGTTTCAGGACGCTGTGGCCCACCCCCGCCCCCGCCAACACTGTAGAACTGGAAAGTGTATGTCAGAAACAATCTGGGAAGAATGTTGTTATTTTAATTCATCCTGGTCAGATTTCGGCCCCATCTAATCACCACCCAGCAGGTTTGATGCCGTTAATGAGCGTTAATGCTTTGGTCTAGCTGAGATGCTGCTAGTCAGGGAACAGTTGGTTTGGACTATTGGATTGAATTATAAATCACTCTGGAATGTAATCCACGGGGAGTGGGGGGGGGGGGCAGGGGGGTGGGTGGCATTTAAACTGTGCGTGTTATATGCATTGAATGCACACTATTCACTTATTGCTAATAGCGTGGGTTTAACTTTCATCCACTCTTCTCCTGGGACCTCCTTCCTTCCCCCACACGTACACAGGTTAGAGCTTTCGAGGTTCCTGCCCTCCCTGTTGGTGGGGGGGGGGGGGGAGGCGGAGGGGGAATTCTGCTGTAAATCTAGACTTGCTCCTCAGATGTTTCCCAATCTCTAATGTATTCCAAGGGCGTTCCAAAAAAAAAAAAGTGCTTGTCTCTTTAAAACAATATGTGCTCTTTGCTCTTTTTGTTTTTGAGGCATCTGGATTGCATCAGTCTTTAGTGAATTGTTTCTTGCAGGCATTAGGCTGGTCAGAAGTAACTTCATCTCAGCTTGTTGACTAATCAGCTTCTTCCTTTTCAGTCTTGTCAGTAAGCATAAACAACAAGTGGGCGTTGAATATTTTTTTATCGACTCGTCCAACTGCTCTAGGTTGTTTTTTAGCCTTTCTGAACTACAAGTAGGAGGGAGTTCAGCGCTGCCTGTCTGTCTGCCCAGGCACATTGTCCTTCACTGTATCTTTAACATGCTGTGGTTAGGGCACGCAATTTCCGAAAAAATAGCGAGTTCCCTATCTCAGCCCGGTGGTTCAGCGAAGGGTGCAAGTGGAGCTCAGGCATGCAAATCCGAGCAATTAATTGTAGGCTGGCTCTGGTAAGAGGCCAGGCAGTAGAATGGCATCCATTCTCTCCACTGGGAACAGTGTGTAGCACAGAACAAAGGAAGTACAAAGTAAAAAGTACCTTGGCAGAATCTCATTGCACTTCCCAAAAAATCTGCTGATTTTTGAAAGTGTTCATGCCAGGATTCTGAAAACACCCAATCCAATACTGTAAAGGAGTCCATGGCATTGCCTCCTTTGAGAAACAGACATGCTGATCACCATATTTGGGTCTTTTTACACTCATTCGACACTTTAATAACTTCATAGAGCTTCAGCAAATACCGCTGCAAACTTAATGATTGGCCAACTCTCATCAAACTCTTTGTACCTTTTGAAACCAGAAGTTTGTCTATAAACTGAGATTTCTGACATCAAAAATGCTTTTGAATACTTTCACCAGATTTAAAAACCAAATTCTATTTATAAAGGTGTCAGTCCGGCTGATAAGTCATACCTGGGTCTGAATGTGTCCACAACACTGGAACATTACTTGGGAACCAAAATAGCTTCAGTAACTACACAGATCTGTGTTCAAACAAAAGCAGAACTCACTTAGGAGCCATATCAAAAGTTTGCTTATTTACCCTCAACATACGTTGTTTCATTTGGTGTGTTTCTTGTTCTTTCTTTTCATTTAAGATTACTTCAATTGAATTCTTTATGCTTCTTAGGGGGCAAAATTCGGTTGATTTTGCGCCTCCCGTTAGTGCCCTAACGGGGCACAAAGCAACTAGTGCTCAGGCGCGGCGCCGCTAACGCCTCCCGCGAAATTCAGCGGGAGGTTAGCGGCGGTGGTAGTCGGTAGCGGCGCTGCGCCTCTGGCGATGACGTCATCACCATGCGCAAAGCCCCAGCCGCAAACTTCGGTAGCGCCTCCATACCTACTGCCAGACGCTATCTCCGACAGGGTCAGGGAGGCGTACATGCGGCCAGGACGGCGATATTTAATGGGGAGGTGTCGGGCGGTCATTTTTTTTGCTGGCCATCTGCCAGCACATAGCGCCGCGAAATTGGGCTGGAGCGCCCCAAGAGGGAGCCTCCTGCTTGGGGCGCTACCATTGAATTTCGGGCGTGGGGGTGCTAACTTTTTCGGGGCGCTAAAAGTAGCGCCCCAAAGGGGGTGCAACCCAATTTTTCCCTTAGTCTATATCGTGAGTTTATATTGTCAGTCTGTACTGTGAGTCTGTACTGTGAGTTTATATTGTCAGTCTGGACTGTGAGTCTATATTGTGAGTTTATATTGTCAGTCTGTACTGTGAGTCTATATTGTGAGTTTATATTGTCAGTCTGTACTGTGAGTTTATATTGTCAGTCTGTACTGTGAGTCTATATTGTGAGTTTATATTGTCAGTCTGTACTGTGAGTTTATATTGTCAGTCTGTACTGTGAGTCTATATTGTGAGTTTATATTGTCAGTCTGTACTGTGAGTTTATATTGTCAGTCTGTACTGTGAGTCTATATTGTCAGTCTATATTGTCAGTCTGTACTGCGAGTCTATATCGTGAGTTTATATTGTCAGTCTGTACTGTGAGTTTATATTGTGAGTCTATATTGTCAGTCTGTACTGCGAGTCTATATTGTGAGTTTATATTGTCAGTCTGTACTGTGAGTCTATATCGTGAGTTTATATTGTCAGTCTGTACTGTGAGTTTATATTGTCAGTCTGTACTGTGAGTCTATATTGTCAGTCTATATTGTCAGTCTGGACTGTGAGTCTATATTGTGAGTTTATATTGTCAGTCTGTACTGTGAGTCTATATTGTCAGTCTATATTGTCAGTCTGTACTGCGAGTCTATATCGTAAGTTTATATTGTCAGTCTGTACTGTGAGTCTGTACTGTGAGTTTATATTGTCAGTCTGTACTGTGAGTCTATATTGTCAGTCTATATTGTCAGTCTGGACTGTGAGTCTATATTGTGAGTTTATATTGTCAGTCTGTACTGTGAGTCTATATTGTCAGTCTGTACTGCGAGTCTATATCGTAAGTTTATATTGTCAGTCTGTACTGTGAGTTTATATTGTGAGTCTATATTGTCAGTCTGTACTGCGAGTCTATATTGTGAGTTTATATTGTCAGTCTGTACTGTGAGTCTATATCGTGAGTTTATATTGTCAGTCTGTACTGTGAGTTTATATTGTCAGTCTGTACTGTGAGTCTATATTGTCAGTCTATATTGTCAGTCTGGACTGTGAGTCTATATTGTGAGTTTATATTGTCAGTCTGTACTGTGAGTCTATATTGTCAGTCTATATTGTCAGTCTGTACTGCGAGTCTATATCGTAAGTTTATATTGTCAGTCTGTACTGTGAGTCTATATTGTCAGTCTATATTGTCAGTCTGGACTGTGAGTCTATATTGTGAGTTTATATTGTCAGTCTGTACTGTGAGTCTATATTGTCAGTCTGTACTGCGAGTCTATATCGTGAGTTTATATTGTCAGTCTGTACTGTGAGTTTATATTGTGAGTCTATATTGTCAGTCTGTACTGCGAGTCTATATTGTGAGTTTATATTGTCAGTCTGTACTGTGAGTCTATATCGTGAGTTTATATTGTCAGTCTGTACTGTGAGTTTATATTGTCAGTCTGTACTGTGAGTCTATATTGTCAGTCTATATTGTCAGTCTGGACTGTGAGTCTATATTGTGAGTTTATATTGTCAGTCTGTACTGTGAGTCTATATTGTCAGTCTATATTGTCAGTCTGTACTGCGAGTCTATATCGTAAGTTTATATTGTCAGTCTGTACTGTGAGTCTGTACTGTGAGTTTATATTGTCAGTCTGTACTGTGAGTCTATATTGTCAGTCTATATTGTCAGTCTGGACTGTGAGTCTATATTGTGAGTTTATATTGTCAGTCTGTACTGTGAGTCTATATTGTCAGTCTGTACTGCGAGTCTATATCGTAAGTTTATATTGTCAGTCTGTACTGTGAGTCATACTGTGAGTCTATATTGTGCCTTTCAAATAAGAAGAAACTGCCCGATGTAATGAGCATAAAAATAAAACTGCTTAAAATATGCAGCCGCTTCATTAGCATCAGAAAGAAGAAAAGGTGGTTTAATATATGGGTGAGGCTCTTCATTGGAACTTACCCAAAATGCTAACGTCTTTCAAACGTTGACTGACCTTCTGTGCAGTTTCAACATTTTTGATTTTATTTCAGAATTCCAGCATTTTCCGTTTTTCACTTTATCAATCCCACTTGCAGTCCAGCGTTTCCACTGCAGACCAATGGACAGGAAAGTGTCCCAATGACCAGTGAGACAGGGCACAGTGTGGGACCTTTTGGAATCCTTGGGAGGGTGACAGTGACAGCAGGCCTCTGATTGCATTGCTGGACTGTGTCTGGCACCACTCAGACCTACTTGAAAGCAAGTGCCCTCGCTGAACTGTGGAAAAATTAGATATGATAGTAAACTCTGCTAAGCTCCACTGCTGGTGCAGAGCCTCACTCAACAGGGCCGCAGATCTGAGAACTGGGCACAGAGGTCTGTGCCCCTGATTCGCAGCTCTCCCAATTTTCTGCTGGAGAATCTCAATGACTAAAAATTTCTGGAGTGCTACGAATCACGTCCACTGACCTCAATTCTCAATGCTCCGATATACGCTCCCATCGGGAGCGGAGCCTTGTACAGTTTAACCTGTAATATATACCGGGCCTGGGAATTCTGCTAATGAACTGCAGATCATCTCCCAATAAAAGCTGCAGTAATGATACTGCAATCCCTAACCCTCTTGTGTGAATGTTGTGACACTTCAACAGCAAAATAAAAATGCACATATGCTGGAAGTGTTAGGAGCCCGAAAACTATTTTAAAGCAGAATAAAGCAATGACATAAAATCAGATCAATTAGAAACAGCTAAAAGATCCCAGATAGTGATTCCAAGGCTGTGATTTAAATTAGTCGATGATTCTCAACCATTCGAGCTTTGTGCTTATGGTTTATGAAGCACTTGAACACATTATCGCCTTGTAAATGTATTCATGGCTCCACTCAACATTCGTTCTCTGCCTCTCTCTTTATATGCTATTAATTAGCGTGAAAGCCTGGATTTTTATGTCACAGGTAAATAGTGCTGATCTGGAACTTTGTTATTTGGTCACGTCACCCACCACTTGTGATGAAATCACATCACCCAAGCGAGGAGTGCTCTGTCTCTCCTAGTTTATTTTCCTTCATTGTTTCTACGCATGTTACAGTCCTACGATGTTTGACCTTACACCCTTAGATTTGAGAGTCCTGGGTGTTTAGAAGCTGTAATTGGTACAATGTGTTAAGTATTTTAGGGGTGATCCCTTAAACTGCAGTAAAGGTTGGATCAAGCCGTACAATTTAATTAGGCAGATCTTGTCAGCAGAAATTAGCAAATTATCTATTTTCTAACTTTTATTTTGCTAAGTCAAAAAAGTGCAGGCGAAAGTCGATGATGTAGGTAAACATGTGCCTTGGGTTTTCAGTTTACCATGGCATTTGCACATCTGTGTGCTTTGGCCTCTCACCACATTCTGACTGCTTTTTGAGTGACTTCCAAAGCTTCTCTATCAACACGGGCAGATTCTTTTCCTAGTCACAGTCCAACTTGTCTGAAGCCAATCTGCTCAAAATGCTTTCGGTGCCCAGAGTGTACAGGGCAATGGGAAATTTCCGTAAAGGTAAATTGCAGTTAACAAGAAAAGAGAAGGACATGTGCCCGTCCCCCTTCCCCTCCCTGCCCCCCCCCCCCCCAAAATAAATAACATACTGGACGAGGAGAGCTAGATCAGATGCAATTGAGTTTGAGTTAAAGCATTGGGCAAGAAGAGGTGCAGAGCGGAATATAAACCACCTACGGTTTATTTAAGAAAAGCAGTGCGGGTTAGACGGATCACGGAGACACAAAAACATGCTACATTCAATCCGAGCATACCAGGCTGAGACCATACAGATGTTAACACACGCCTCATGGGTTCATCAAGCAGATCCAGCAGCCCCACTGCCATCTGTGCCAGCTGCGGGAGCTGGGTGGAATCCTAATTCCAAATCCCGCACATCAGGATTAGATTTGATCTTAAGTCAAACGAGGGATGGGGCCTCATGCTCCCTTCCGCCCGGGCGCTAATCACTCGAGAATGACTTGTAAGCACAGGTAGAAGAGAGGGCTTCTCTAGTTATTTTTGGCAGCCTTGCAATTCTGTTCTGTTGAGACTTGCCATCGAGAAGAGCGAATAAAAACTTTAATCCAACTAAGACCAATGACTCACTATCGTTTTGCCCGAATCCATCAGATTCAGGCACCTTACTGCCTCATGGTTATATTGCGCCCCCCTCCCATTCGACTAATGGGTAAGGCCCTTCCTAGTGTAACATTAAGCCACAGAGGCCAAAACGTTCCAGCCTGTGCTGAGCTGAGCTGAGCTTGGGCAATGATTGGGCCACAACAGTTGGCCTCAGAATCCCCCAGGCTAGGGATGGGAAAACCCAACCGTGGGTTCCTGCACCTGATTGATACATAGTGTTTCCCGCTGGGAATAGCCTGCTGACACTAAGGCTTGGATTTCCCCACCACCCCTATTCCGCACCAAATCAGGCAGGTAGTAAAGGGGATGGAATTGGACGGTGAGGCCTAGCTTGCTCCTGAATTTCACTCCTCCCTGGACCACCACTGGCCACTCCTTCCTCTTCCACCTCTTGCAAATGACAGTGGGGCATGGGTCGGGTTCCTGGTTCATTTCCCTCCCGTCTCCCCCATTCCCGATGCCATCGTGGTAGGACTCGGGTTGCAATGGAAATGACCCCAATTCAATGAATGGAGGGATAGGGCCTAGCACAGGCCTCCTTTCCCTCCCATCGCTTACCTACTGAAGGCCAATGTCCTGGTGCGTTCCGCTGGTGTAGTGTTGATTTTCCTTGGGGGCTGCACCTCCCACCTCCACAGCACTCCTGACCACTTCACTTGCGTACCCACCCCTTCCCCCACCCCTCCTACTGTAAAGCAAGTCCAGCGGCCCAAAATGCAGCCTCCCCTGAAGGCCATGCTGCCTGTGGAGGCACATCAGTCACCAGCAATTCACCCAGAATATTTAGATGAGGCTCGAGGCCCAATTTCGGGCCGGTTTTGGGCCTGTCATTTTGGGCAATGTCGAGTCAGGGCCGAAAACCTGCCCAGATGAATTTCTAACCCCCCTCCCCCCCTCTATTTTTCTCTTTCTCTTCCTTCTATCCTGTGAATCGTATACATTAAAAATGGCAAAATCAATAGATAGTTAAACAAAATCATGAGTGCTGACAATACCAGCTTCAACAGGAGGTCCCACCCAAGATGATAACCTAACTTCCTCTCTGACTGATTCGCTGCGAATTTCCAGTATTTTTCTGCCCTTATTTCAGAATTCCAGCTAGTTTTCCTTTTAATCTCTCGTAAACTGCAGCTCCTTGTCCCACTCTCTGAATAGACGCAGTATTTAAAGCCTTTGCAGCATAATGGGTCTCGAGACTTTCAAAGGCCCCAAAGACCCAAATTAGAAGAGACAGAAATAAAATGCCTGTTACTCGTTATGTATTGGAAAGGTCCCAGGCCAGTCTGCTAAACATGACATTCTCCAACAGAGCTTTACAGATTAGGTTTACATTTGCTCAGCCGACCAACAGACACACCAATAAACTCGAGCTGGGAGTGGACGTCACACCGATGCCTGCAAATTAATGGGGGCCAATGTCTGAGCAGTCATCATAGACATAAATCACGGGAAATGGGGGGAGAAATGAGTACAAGGCTTTTCTTTCTATTTAGTAATATATCATGGGAAGTGGCACATTAATAAACACAGCTCCCCTGAGGTGAGGGGATAACAGAGATAAATACGACTGCCAAATTCAACTTGCATCTCTGAGCCCACAGAAGGCAGAGGACTGTGGGAATGCAAATTTGGAAAATATATGACTTGTGTGTTTTTTTTACACCATTTCTCGCTTTCTTTCAACTTCCAAACAGTACTCATTCAGTCGTCCCACAATCACTATTATTTTAGCACTCTGTTACTTAGCAGCTTAGTGCTGCTGCATTATTAAGCACTTAAGCATAATTTTTCTATCGATTGGCAAAAGAACCAGGAGGGAGCTGAGGAGAATTTTTTTTTTACGCAGCGAGTTGTTACGCTCGTGAATGCACAGCCTGAAAGGGTGGCGGAGGCAGATTCAATAGTAACTTTGAAACGAGAATTAGGATACGTACTTGAAAAGGAAAAATTTGCAGGGCTATGGGGAAAGAGCGGGGGGAGTGGGACTAATTGGAGAGCTCTTTCAAAGAGCTGGCATTGCACGATGGGCCGAATGGGATCCTTTTGTGCTGTGTGAGTCTAGGAATTAAACGAGTATTATCTACTTTGAAAATGTTTGACCCAGTCTTTACATTGGTTTGTTTAGAAGTGCAGAGTGCAGTTACTGGGAATGTATCATCGTGTCATTTGTAGATGAATTTGTTGTGGTACGGTTAGCACGTGGCACTTCTCACAACCCAAACAATAAAATGTTGGCCGGGTGCTTTTTTCACAAAGATGGCGCCCCTTTAAATGTCTCAGAGACAGAAACAATGAAGAATCAGAGTTACAACTGGTTTTGTATTTGAGCTGAAGCCCTGACTCTCAATCCCCACTACATCTGGTGGATCGGTGAGGTACTATACTTGAAAAGTTTTACCAATTGAGGGCTCGCTGATGCTCTGCGGATTGCCGGTGTATCAGAAAGAGACGGGAACAACCACTACAATTGATCTGTACGGACTTCCAAAAGGGTTGAAAGGGTAATTGCATTTAGAGGAGTTATGGCGAATTTCTTGAGGTCAAAAAATACCTTTGAGTAAATGTTTCAACCTCCCTGCCTGACAATGAATTGCTGATGTACTTATTTAAGCTTCTGCCGTATTACTTAGCACACCAGTTAGGCTGCATATTTTGATTTATAGTAATATTGCTGCCAGGCATGCAGTGTAATGTCGGCACATTTCACACATACCATTGTTTGGTATTGGTAGTGAGACCAGATGAATAGAGCGAATTTGCATTTGGTGCTAGTGTGCAGCCAGCTTAAAACTTACCTCCGGCAGCCAAAGACTGACCTGTCAGCTCTTGAAATGTCACCAATACTCGGTAGGGTTCCCAACACTCCCGCTTTGGGTGGGAGTCTCCCGGAATGGGCGATTGGTCTCCCGAACGCTGCTGTTGGCGACTCGGGAGAAACGGGCCTTGTATGTGCGGTTCGCGGGTGCGCAGTTTCCCCCGGCTGTCATGGCTTGCAACCAAAACCGCGTTGTCTGAGCCCTGCTGGTCTCCGTCGTTATTCGGAACTCACCGCTTTATTACTGGTTGTGAGGATGAAGGCATCGGGGCCAACGGAAATCACCTGGTAACCCCGTGAGTCCTGAGCGAGCAACTAAGGGGAGTGAGAGAGAGAGAGAACAACACAAACTGGGAGAGAGAGAGAGAGAGAGCAACACAAACTGAGAGAGAGAGAAACACAAACTGGAGAGAGAGAGAGCAACACAAACTGGGGAGGGAGAGAGAGAGAGAAACACAAACTGGAGAGAGAGAGAAACACAAGCTGGGGGGAGAGAGAGAAACACAAACTGGAGAGAGAGAGCAACACAAACTGGGGGAGAGAGAGAGAGAGAGAAACACAAACTGGAGAGAGAGAGAAACACAAGCTGGGGGGAGAGAGAGAAACACAAACTGGAGAGAGAGAAACACAAACTGGAGAGAGAGAAACACAAACTGGAGAGAGAGAGCAACACAAACTGGGGGAGAGTGAGAGAGAGAAACAAACTGGGAGAGAGAGAGAGAGAGAGAAACACAAACTGGGGGAGAGTGAGAGAGAAACAAACTGGGAGAGAGAGAGAGAGAGAGAAACACAAACTGGGAGAGAGAGAGGGAAACACAAACTGGGAGAGAGAGAGAGAGAGAGAAACAAACTGGGGAGAGAGAGAAACACAAACTGGGGGAGAGAGAGAAACACAAACTGGGGAGAGAGAGAAACACAAACTGGGGGAGAGAGAGAGAGAAACACAAACTGGGGGAGAGAGAGAGAGAAACACAAACTGGGGGAGAGAGAGAAAAACACAAACTGGGAGAGAGAGAGAGAGAAACACAAACTGGGGAGAGAGAGAAACACAAACTGGGGGAGAGAGAGAGAGAGAGAAACACAAACTGGGGGGGAGAGAGAGAAACACAAACTGGGGGGAGAGAGAGAAACACAAACTGGGGGGAGAGAGAGAAAGAAACACAAACTGGGGGAGAGAGAAACACAAACTGGGGGAGAGAGAGAGAGAAACACAAACTGGGGGAGAGAGAGAGAGAAACACAAACTGGGGGAGAGAGAGAAAAACACAAACTGGGGGAGAGAGAGAAAAACACAAACTAGGAGAGAGAGAGAAACACAAACTGGGGGGAAGAGAGAGAGGGAAAGAAACACAAACTGGTGGAGAGAAAGAGAAACAAACTGGTGGAGAGAGAGAGAAACACAAACTGGGGGAGAGAGAGAGAAACACAAACTGGGGGAGAGAGAGAGAGAAACACAAACTGGGGGAGAGAGAGAGAGAAACACAAACTGGGGGAGAGAGAGAAAGAAACAAACTGGGGGAGAGAGAGAGAGAAACACAAACTGGGGGAAAGAGAGAGAGAGAAAGAAACAGAAACTGGGGGAGAGAGAGAGAGAGAAACAAACTGGGGGGAGAGAGAGAGAGAAACACAAACAGAGAGAGAGAAACACAAACTGGGGGAGAGAGAGAAACACAAACTGGGGGAGAGAGAGAAACACAAACTGGGGGAGAGAGAGAAACACAAACTGGGGGAGAGAGAGAAACACAAACTGGGGAGAGAGAGAGAAACAGAAACTGGAGGAGAGAGAGAGAAACACAATAGTCATAGAGTTATACAGCACAGAAAGAGGCCCTTCGGCCCATCGTGTCCGCGCCGGCCATCAAGCCCTATCTATTCTAATCCCATTTTCCAGCACCTGGTCCGTAGCCTTGTATGCTATGGTGTTTCAAGTGCTCATTTAAATGCTTCTTGAATGTTGTGAGGTTTCCTGCCTCTACCACCATTTCAGGCAGTGAGGTTCAGATTCGAACCACCCTCTGGGTGAAAACGTTTTTCCTCAAATCCCCTCTAAACCTCCTGCCCCTTACCTTGAAATTATGCCCCCTGGTTATTGACCCCTCTACTAAGGGGAAAAGTTCCTTTCTATCTACCCTATCTATGCCCCTCATAATTTTGTACACCTCAATCAGGTCCCCCCTCAGCCTTCTCTGCTCTAAGGAAAACAACACCAGCCTGTCCAGTCTCTCTTCATAGCTGAAACGCTCCAGCCCAGGTAACATCCTGGTGAATCTCCTCTGCACCCTCTCCAATGCAATCACATCCTTCCTATAGTGTGGCGACCAGAACTGCACACAGTATTCCAGCTGTGGCCTAACTAGCGTTTTGCACAGCTCCATCATAACCTCCCTGCTCTTATATTCTATGCCTCGGCTAACGAAGACAAGTATCCCATATGCCTTTTTAACCACCTTATCTACCTGTCCTGCTGCCTTCAGGGATCTATGTACATGCACACCAAGGTCCCTCTGATCCTCTGTCCTTCCTAGGGTCCTACCATTCATTGTGTATTCCCTTGCCTTGTTAGTCCTCCCAAAATGCATCACCTCACACTTTTCAGGGTTAACTTCCATTTACCACTGTTCTGCCCATCCAACCAACCCGTCTATATCATCCTGTAGCCTGAGGCTTCCCTCCTCGCTATTTACCACTCCACCAATTTTCATGTCATCTGCTAACTTACTGATCATACCTCCTACATTCATATCTAAATCATTAATGTACACTACAAACAGCAAAGGACCCAGCACCGATCCCTGCGGTACACCACTGGACACAGGCTTCCAGTCACAAAAACAACCTTCGACCATCATCCTCTGCCTCCTGCCACTAAGCCAATTTTAGATCCAATGTGCCAAATTGCCCTGGATCCCATGGGCTCTTACCTTCTTGACCAGTCTCCCATGTGGGACTTTGTCAAAAGCCTTACTGAAGTCCATGTAGACTACATCAACTGCACTACCCTCATCCACACACCTAGTCACCCCCTCGAAAAATTCAATCAAATTGGTTAGACAGGATCTCCCCCTGACAAAGCCATGCTGACTATCCTTGATTAATCCTTGCCTTTCCAAGTGGAGACTAATTCTGTCCCTCAGAATTTTTTCCAATAATTTCCCTACCACTGATGTTAGGCTCACTGGCCTGTAATTCCCTGGTTTATCCCTACTACCCTTCTTGAATAATGGTACTACGTTAGTTGTTCTCCAGTCCTCTGGCACCTCCCCTGTGGCCAGAGAGGTTCTGAAAATTTGTGTCAGAGCCCCTGCAATCTCCTCCCTTGCCTCACACAGCAGCCTCAGATACATCTCGTCTGGGCCTGGGGATTTATCCACTTTTAAGCCCGCTAAAACCACTAGTATCTCTTCCCTCTCAATACTAATTCGTTCAAGTATATCACAATCCCCCTGCTTGATTTCTATGCCTACATCGTCCTTCTCCATAGTGAACACAGATGCAAAATATTCATTTAAAACCTCACCTACATCTTCCGGCTCTACACACAGATTGCCACTTTGGTCCCTAATGGGCCCTACTCTTTCCCTGGTTATCCTCTTGCCCTTAATATATTTATAAAACACCTTGGAATTTTCCTTTATTTTGCCCGCCAGTATTTTTTCATGCCCCCTCTTCGCTCTCCTAATTTCTTTCTATACTCCTCTCGGGCTTCCACTGTTTTTAGTCCTTTGTATCTGCCAAAAGCCTCCCTTTTTCTCCTAATCCATTCTTGTATATCCCTTGACATCCAGGGTTCCCTGAGCTTGTTGGTCCCACCCTTGACCTTTACAGGAACATGTTGCCATTGTACTCTCTCTATTTCCTTTCTGAAAGACTCCCACTACTCTGATGTGGATTTTCCTACAAGTAGCTGATCCCAGTCCACTTTGGCCAGATCCTGCCTTATATTAAAATCGGCCTTGACCCAATTTAGAACCTTTATTTCCGGTCCATCTTTGTCCTTTTCTATGACTACCTTAAATCTCACCAAATTATGGTCACTGTCACCAAAATGCTCTCCTACTGACACTTCTACCACTTGCCCGGCTACATTCCCTAGAATTAGGTCCAGTACCGCCCCCTCGCTTGTAGGACTTTCTGCATGCTGGCTCAAAAAGCTCTCCTGGATGCACTTTAAGAATTCCGCACCCTCTAAGCCTTTCACACTCTGACTATCCCAGTTAATATTGGGGAAGTTGAAATCCCCTACTATTATTACCCTATTATTTCTACACTTCTCTGAGATTTGCCTACATATCTGTTCCTCTATCTCCCCCTGACTGTTTGGGGGCCTATAGTACACACCCAGCAAAGTGCTTGCCCCCTTTTTGTTTTTAAGTTCTACCCATATGGTCTCATTAGAGGAACCTGCTAAGATATCATCCCTCCTAACAGCAGTAATTGACTCGTTGATTAATATTGCGACACCCCCTCTTTTACACCCCCTCTGTCTCGCCTGTAGATTCTATACCCCGGAATATTGAGCTGCCAGTCCTGCCCCTCCCTCAACCATGTCTCTGTGATAGCAACAATTTCATACTCCCATGTGTTCATCAACACCTTCAATTCATCTGCCTTACTCGCAAGACTCCTTGCATTAAAATAAATGCCATCCAGCCTTGCCATACTCCCTTGTGCCGTTACATATTTGCTCTGCCTTCCAGGCTGACTTGTTTTTTTCCTCTATATTTGGCTGTGCATCACCCCCTACTATAGCTCCACTCCATATCCCATCCCCCTGCCAAGTTAGTTTAAACCCCCCCCAACAGTACTAGCAAACCTCCCCGCAAGGATGTTGGTCCCATTCCGGTTCAGGTGCAACCCGTCCGACTTGTACAGGTCCCACCTTCCCCAGAAGCAGACCCAGTGATCCAGGAAACTAAAGCCCTTCCTCCTGCACCAACTCTTTAGCCACGCATTCATCTGCTCTATCCTCCTATTCTTATACTCACTTGCACGTGGCACCGGGAGTAATCCAGAGATTACAACCTTTGAGGTCCAGCTTTTTAATCTGCTACCTAGCTCCCTAAATTCTTGTTGCAGGACCTCATCCCTCTTTCTACCCATGTCGTTGGTACCAATGTGAACCACGACCTCTGATTGTTCGCCCTCCCCCTTTAGAAAGCTGTTCAATGACATCCTTGACCCTGGCACCAGGGAGGCAACATGCCATCCTGGGAGAGAGAGAGAGAAACACAAGCTGGGGGAGAGAGAGAAACACAAACTGGCAGAGAGAGAGAGAGCAACACAAACTGGGGGGAGAGAGAGAGCAACACAAACTGGGGGAGAGAGAGAAAGAAACAAACTGGGTGAGAGAGAGAGAGAGAAACACAAACTGGGGGGAGAGAGAAACACAAACTGGGGGGAGAGAGAGAGAAACACAAACTGGGGGGAGAGAGAGAGAGAAAAACACAAACTGGGGGAGGGAGGTAGAGAGAAATAAACTGGAGGGAGGGAGAGTTCATGTTGGCCGGTGATGTGCGCTGTTGTATAATGAGCTTTGTGACGGGAGTTAGGTGTTCTCCCTGAGGACTGAGCCTCACCTCCCTCAAGCTGGGCTTCAGCAGTGGGCTGTGGGAGTCAGTTTGTTTTTGATTTTTATTTATTATTTTTACAACTTATGCATTGTAAAATGTCATAAGATTGTACAGAATCTTTAGTGAGAAGTTATTTATATCGATGATGTTTTTGTTGAATCAGTGGAATTTACTTGGTGTTTCTCGTTGGGCTGATACTGTAGAAACATCACAGGAGTAGTTTTCATTTAAACGTTACTTATCCTTAAATCTTTCTATTCTTTAGTGTTCTTTCTTTGAATTATAAATTATGTTATTCATCTCACACAAAACAAAAAGTCAAGGTAAATGCAATAACATTTGTAAACAGCGGGCAAATGTCATGTGGGCAAATGTCATGTGATCAAGCATCACGAGTGGTGTCACATGATTGAATGCTGTGTGATCAAATGTCACATGATTAAATCTCCAGAAATACATCAAACCAGAGTTGGCAACCTTAATACTCGGAGACTGCTGAGCAATGTTCCCTCTAATTTCTTTTGAGTGCGTGGGCCATTTAAGGGGCTGCGGTGCTCATTCAAACTTCCGCACATGCGCGGTAACCGGCAAGCGGCCTGCGCGGGTGGTTCAGACAGCTGCGCAGCTGTGCAGCTAAACGGGAACATTGCTGCTGAGCAGAACTCTTGTCGGCGCGTTTAATGACATCAATCACAGAGCTTTGCTTTCAGATGCTCAAAAGTGGCGCAATGAGCAGTATAACTGTGGCTGCTCAGTTGCATCTCTCCTAAGAATGCGCCCAGATCGCGTAGGCCCAGTGCAGTTTAACTAGGACATAAAAGAACAAAAAAAAATGACTCCAGTATAAAAGGCACTAATGTGCACTCTACCGAAGATTAAGAAGGCAGAGGTTTTTATGAGGTGCCATTTCACTTAAATTAAACGGTTTCATTTCTTTTAAACTCAGCCTGTGTGAGATGAAAAACACAGCATTTGACAGAACTGGTGCAATCTCTGTGTCCCAAGGCTTTAAATTGCACTGAAAAAATTAAGAAGTTCTGATTTATGAAACCAGTTATTTCTGTTACAGTCAATAAATATAAAGTTTGGTGGGAGCAATTTTGTTTGTTTCTTTACTGAAGTTGTCCCAATTTCCGTTTCTCAGTCTCAAGGTTCTCTAGTCCTCGGCCAGCCGCAAGAATGAGCAGAAAGCGGGCCCTGTCCATCTCCCCGCTGTCTGACGCCAGCATTGATCTTCAGACTATGATCAGAACCTCCCCCAACTCCCTGGTGGCTTACATCAACAACTCCAGAAGCAGCTCAGCAGCCAGCGGGTCGTATGGGCACCTGTCAGCGGGTGCGATCAGGTGAGGCATCCGGCATCAAGCAGCCATTCAGTTTGCCCAAGTAGGCCAGGCTTTGCGTGGTGACCGGTTGTAATTGAGGCTGGATGGTTCGCGTATGGGTAATTAGCGCGTCGCCTTCAAGCCTTGACGAGTGATTGTCATGCTGTCTGCATCCCAGTCAGACACGTCCGTCAGCAGTTACTCCTCGAATTCAAGTCGGCATATTGTCTGGCCGACTAACAAGTGCTGATTAGCAGGGGTCGTAAGTTCATAATGCAGTTGTTTGCAAACAGCACTAAACTTTCTCGGATGTATATTAAGTTAGGTGTGTAATAGAGGTATTAGGGACACCCAGCGATTCAGATCATTGAGCTGCTGAAGATCAGCATTTTGCTGTTAAGTCTGTCTTATAGGGCACTTTGCTTACCATAATATATTTTTATGATATACCAGGCCATGTTATGTCTGAATGCTTAAATTCCTGTCTCCACTATTTTAACGGCGGCATTAACCCATTTATTTTTAAAACCGGGTGATGTCCCTGTTCAATTCGCAGGGAGTGGAGTTTGAACCAAGCACTTTAACCATTCAATCGATAAGATGGCCACCAGTAATTTCTAGCTTAACGTACTGTCTGCTACTTCATAAAGTCAGATTGAAACTAGATTGCAACAAATTGAATTGTAAAAGTAAATGTAATGCAAAGAGCCACGTTTCTATTCCTGTCAGAAAATTTAGAATAAATGTCAGGTGGACTGCGTTGATACTGATCCAAGGTCATTGGCAACAGAAACCGTGTGTAACTTTTGTGTGATATGTGCCAGCTGTAAGCCCTGGGGGCGCGTCATTTCACCCCTGATGCCAGATTAGCGAGATGCCAGTCTCAACCGAACTTCTTTTCTTCTTAGGCAGTCCCTTAGAACCGAGGATGACTTGCTTCCACATTAAAAATGAGTTCTCAGGTGACTGATGAGTCCAATGCGGGACCTACAGTCTCTGTCACAGGTGGGGCAGACGGTGGTTGAAGGGGCGGGTGGGTGGGGTGCTTGGGTTGACGAGCGCTCCTTCTGCTGTTTGCGCTTGGCTTCCGCTTGCTCCCGGCGAAGAGACTTGGTGTTCACTGCCTTCCCGGATGCTTCTCCTCCACTTTGTGCGGTCTTGGGCCAGGGATTCCCAGGTGTCGGTGGGGATGTTGCACTTTTTCAAGGAGGCTTTGAAGGTGTCCTTGAAGCGTTTCTTCTGCCCACCTGGGGCTCTCTTGCCGTGTCGGAGCTCCGAGTAGCGCGCTTGTTTTGGGAGTCTCGTATCGGGCACTAGCAGGGACAACTGTCCTCGAGGAACAGTTGTGTCGCGTTATGCGAGAGTGGCCTGTACCAGCCAATCTCAAAAGTAGCATGAGTGTCACTTTGGACCTTGACTCTACCTTATAGTCCAGGGTGGATGAATGGCACAGGAGAAATTTGGATGGAAAACGGGGAGAAAATAAAGCACATATGTTATTGAATACCTCATAAATCAAATACTTAGGGATGTGATTTTATGGATACATTCCCACCCAGTGACAGAGATCGTCCTTGTGCCATTTTTTTAAGGTTTTATTCATGCAAAGCGGTATCATTTAAATTACATTCGGTTGCAGTTCCCAGCACAGTCTGCTGATAGGACAACCAGTTTTAGGCTGAATGCCAGGGAGATGGGGCCTACAAAGATTTATTAACTTAAAGGGTTCAGCTCCCCTCACCTATATATATAATTTTTTTCAAAATAGTGTGCTTTGGTTCAAAAAAACTCTGAGGCAGGAACGTGTGTTCCTGAAGGGGTGAGAAGATTTCCTAAAATAATTTTGAAAAGAAACATTTGGTTGATCAACCACAGCAGATTTCATTAAAATTACTGATAAAATAATACTTGATGCAGTTTTTAAATTTTAAGATCGATTCTTAACAAAGGAGAGGTGAAAATGCCATAAAACAAGAGTCGATCAATTTTTTTGCAGCATATCATTCTTTTTTGCCTGCAGTGAAACCATTTAGCGCTGCATGTTCCAACGTTTGTAAAAAAAATAAAAATAAAATCTGAATTGTTTTTTTAAAATTCTGGTATTGTCTGATTTCAGCCCAGCATTCAGCTTTCCTCATCCCATCAACCCAGTGACCTTCCAGATGCACCAACAGATACTGAACCAGCAACGCAGCCTGAACTCTGCATTCGGCCACACTCCACCCCTCATTCAACCGTCACCAACGTTTGCGCCGCGGCAGCACATGTCCAGCACCTCTGCGGTTTTGCCACCTACTCAGGCCAATAATTCCGCCTCTGAAGCTTCTCAGGTAAGGACTGGATTGTCTGAGGTGCACCGCAGTGGGGAGAGCAGAGTGTGAAAGTGAGGGTGAGAACATTGTACTCTTACCTCAGGGGAGCTGGACTCCAATCTAGCCCAGACTGATGAAAGTCTCCCCTCTCAACCCAGTTCCTAATGAACGTGTAAAACGCCTCAAGAATTTGGCTCTAATTAGCACTAAGTTAACATCACTCAAAGAGACCATTAGTTTGGCTGGTATGGGAAATAGAAATATCACTCTGGTACCATAGGGAGTGTCCTTCACAGCTTTGTGGACAGGGTAAGATTATGGAGTAGAATGTTGGGTGTTTTATTCTACATTTAACCTGCATTGTACCTCACAGTGCATGCAATGGGGCAGTCTTAAATCCCCTAACACTGACGTACCTTAATGTGCTGAGTTACGTCGTTCACTGCCTCTTTCGCACCCAACCCCCCAACCACATGCCATTATTAAAGACCCATTTTAGTTCTGAGCCCACCAAGGAATGGATAATGCTAAAGAAATTTATTTGGGAGATGTGGCATCTAAGTAGAAACAAAAATGTTAATCTTGTAGTAAGCAGATTCGGTTGTGTTCATATATTTGCACTGTTGGGTTGAAATGTTTACTGAGGCCTGGTTTTTTAATCTGTAGAGCAAGCTGAGTGGCGAGTCCGCTGTAAGCAGCACGGTCGATCCGATGATCAACAAACGCACCAAGGTTAAAACTGAGGTGGAGGGACCCCGGCCTGTCTCTCCCACCACCGAGGTGAGCGACTAAGAACCTGCATAAGATGTATGTTTCCAGTATACAGTAAAACCTTAACCGGAATCGTCGAGTTACATCGAGTGTACAGCACAGAAACAGGCCATTCGGCCCAACTGGTCTATGCCGGCGTTTATGCTCCACACGAGCCCCCTCCCACCTTACTTCATCTCACCCCATCAGCATATCCTTCTATTCCTTTCTCCCTCATGTACTCGTCCAGCTTCCCCTGATATGCATCTATGCCATTCGCCTCAACTATACCTTGTGGTAGCGAGTTCCACATTCTAACCCCTCTCTGGCTAAAGATGTTTCTCCTGAATTCCCTATTGGATTTATTAGTGATTACCTTATATTAATGGCTCTAGATTTGGACTCCCACACATCTTCTCTACGTCTACCCTATCAAACGCTTTCATCATCTTAAAGACCTCTATCAGGTCACATTTTCCAGCGAAAAGAGCCCCTAGCCTGTTCAGTTTTTCCTGATAAGTATATCTGGTATCATCCCTGTGAATCTTCTTTGCACCTTCTCCAATGTCTCTAAAGATGCCATTTAAGATAAAAACTAGTTTGAAACTGTTCGGTAAAATGTTTTGTCCGCTTTTTCTTTATTCGTTTGCTGGATTTGGGCATCGCTGGCACGGCCAGCATTTACTGCCCACCCCTAGTCATCCTTGGTGGCAGAGCTGCCAGGCCATCTCAAAGGACAATTAATAGTCAATCACATTGGTGTGGGACTGGAGTCACGTATAGGCCCAGACCGGGTAAGGACGGCAGGTTTCCTTTCCCCAAAGGACATTAGCAAACCAGCTGGGGTTTTTATGACCATGCTCAACTTTTACCGACACTAGCTTTTTATTTCCAGATTTTTTTTAAAAACTGAATTCAAATTCTCAAACTGCCACAGTGGGATTTGAACTCACGTTCACTTGGATTATTAGTGCAGGCCTCTGGACTACTAGTAACGTAACCACTATACCACCATACCGTTTTCTGTCTTCATTGCCTGACACGCTTTAAAAGGGACAAAAAAGAAACATTGCTTATCGGAGGTAAATTTGATATGTCAATGATAACTTTCATGGTGCAATTTCTCACTTAGAACAGAAAAGTTGTCGAAAGTCGTGTGTGAGTGGCAATTTGATGGCGCCGTCACAGGAGCCATTGAGTTATTGCATCGTCCTCTGTTTAGAAAAACACTCATGGATCTTGCATCACATTACATGATGGTGCTGACCCCCCTCCTCCCTCCTTTTTGTTTATTTTTATCTCTACCTCCGTGCTTAACCTGAGCAGAGAGTTAATGGGCCAACATTTGCGATCGGAGGCTTCCCACGGGCGGACGCCTCCAACCTGCAAAATGTGTACGAAAGTACCGGTGGCCCCGGGTGGAATGGCGGCTTGCGATCCTGCCCCTCTCCGGGTCCGCGCGGGCAGAGCCCCATGTATCCCAGGGGCGCAAGCGGTTCGTACGGAACTGTCAAAAATATGAATGGGGATCACCTAAAAAAGACACCAACACATTGAATACATTTTTTTTAAATTACATATTTAAAATTAATTAAAATGCCATTTAATTAAATATTTTAAACAAAAATGAAATTTTTTGAAAACAAAAATTAAATGTTTTTATGGGGCTAAAAATAAACTTACCTTTTTGAAGAGTATTTTTAATTTATAAATTAGTTATCAAATTTCATTTTTCTATTTTTTTAAACTCTTAAGCTGGTAAAAGCAGGCCTTACGCCTGCTTTTACCAGACAGAAGAATTTGACAGGCATTCAGCGGGCGGAAGTTGTGCAAAAAGCGCAACTCTCCACCCGCAGAGGCACTTTTCCCGGGCAGGCGGATGATTGGTCAAGAGAATTCTTGACAGATCTCAAGTGCCGGGTTTTAGCACATGCGCTTCGCATGCCTGAAACCGGCACTTGCGCGGCCCCTACGGGTGCGTTCGCACCTCGTACGCACCCGTGGGGGTCGTAAAATACGGCCCATTGTGTTACTAACGATTTTGCCCGCACAGTGTCTGGAAAATTGTCCTGGTGCAAAAATAATAATCTCTTCTCACAAAAAGTACAATTGAAAAGTACCGTTAGCCACACTGCGACCGAATTAAAAGGAGAACGTTGCCTGGAATTAAAATGTTGAAGTGTCATTTTAATGTCGTTGCAGAAATTTCAAAAAAGTTGGTAATGGAAGTTAGCCATATTCAAGGAAAATCTCAGTCTAAATATGAAAATTAAATCGTTGCTGGTTTGCTACACCCAGGCAACGCTGTATGTGAACAGGCTCCTCGCCCCTTATTTTGCTTTAATACGTCTGTTCTACTAGAAATGCTCGCTAACTCAGATCCCAGCAATGGCCCCAGTGTCGGGGTATTTTGCACCTCAGCCTGGTTGCGGAGGAATCTCCGTGAGAAAAGACGAATGTAGCGGCTGGTGTTACCAATGTCGGGCTGAGTCTCGGGGCTCTTTCCTCAGTGCAACGCCCGGGAGCTGTGTGCTGTGTAATGGAGAGTTACTAATAGCTTATTACCTCAGTGTTATAAAGTACCGCACTGCAATCTCACTGTCACTGGTCAAAGACACTAAGGTTTGATACAGTGAAGCCTTTAGTTCCTGGCCTTCTTTCCATCCTGATGTGTGAGGATTAGCAGCGAGAGCAATTTATCTCCTTTTTCTTTAAAACCATTCTTTATTGTAACTCTAAACTACAAGAAGTGTCCCTGCACTACATTTTAATGAAATATACAATACCTTGCTGTCACTGGGACAGCGCGGGCTTTGACTAATACCTTGTTCTGCTTTAGTCCAGCGGCAGCCCCAGTCAGGCTTTGGCATGATGCATGGGGACGGCTATGTTTATAATCATCTGGGGCCAGGAAAATTGATGAAGATAGCATATCAGAGAAAGATAAACATGCTGTAGTCAGCACGTTCGGGGCAGGAGCCACATCTCACGAGTTTTAAGTTTAGAGTGCGTCGACAGCAGCGAGCGGGTGACCTAAAAGCATCTCCAGCTGCGACGTGGGCAGACGCTAATGAGACAATTTTTAAAAAAACACACAATTGGCATCTGAAAGGAATTAATATCTTATTGGTAATATGCGTTCATTAGCGCAAACAAATTGCGTGTGTGCTCATGTGGCTTTTGACTTTATTCAGAGGGCTTTTTGTTCCTGTGAGATGGAGAATGGTTAAAGTCTTATTTCTGTCGTCTAAACGTAATTGCATTTCAGACTCTTATAAAGTGAGGCCTGGGCTGTGGTAACCATGCTGCGGGTCCCACTCTTGTTATTTTTAGGGTCTTAATTCTGCCGCGTGACCTGAGTCCAGTTGCTTGCAGTATTTCAGGACTTGCTGGGACAGTGGGATTATCTTAAAATCCAAACCGTTCCTTTCAATCCCCGTTCTAAATTCCAACCGATAACAGATCTTGTTTTCATTGCTCCAATCTGGAATTTTCATTAGGACTGGGAATTCCCAATCTTAGCTGGGGTCGGTGGGGGGCGTTAGCGGAGAGGGATGAGGAGGAGAATGGGAGAAGCAGATAAGGCACTGAGTTAAGGCATTGTCCACTTGAGGAATGGGGGGGGTGAAAGTGGGTAGCATTTTGTTTCTGGCCAATGGTGTGTACCTCTTAGCGGTTGCTTATAGAGGGGGACGGGCAGTTGCCTAGAAACCTGCCTGCCCTCTCACATGGAGGAAGACGTGCAGCATGGAGTAGATGTAAAGAGAACTTGGGGCAGGGCAAGTACATTAAAAACAGGGCAAAAGAATATATAAGTTAAAAAAAATACTTAGCAAAAGAAGTTGAGTCATTTGTTTCTTAGTTTGGTTTCATTCTGCGATGGATGAATAAAAGACTGCTAAGGAGGTTAATTCAATGCGTTTATATCCATCAGAGCATCAGCGGACTAGAAGAATGCAGGACTGTTACAAGCGCTGTTAAATTTAACCTAACGATGTCTCATTTGCCTCTCTTCCTTTCCTTTCCTTATATAATTGCTCAGGATCGCCTGGCAGGTCTGACAGAGGTGAAGGACGATTTGGATAAAGATGATTGCAAACAGGAGCCGGAGGTCATTTACGAGACGGTGTGTCACTGGGAAGGGTGCAGCAAAGAGTACGACACTCAGGAACAACTGGTGCACGTGAGTGAAGCCTGAACTGAGAACAGAGCAGCGGAGCTAGAGGGCGCTCCGAGATGGCGGCTGTCTGTCGGGGTTGGACATCGTAAGGTTTCTTGTCATGAAATACAGCGCCCTCATTTTAACGACAGCGCGCAAGTACTTCTGTCAATAGTTGAAGCAGCGCGGCGATGACGTTTTTGATGGCTGTCTCTATCTTCAGATTCTCTTCTGTAATTGTATTAACGTTAGTTGTTGCAGTGTGATTTAAGCCCTTTTTTCCCCTGTGTGATTGCTCACGAAAGTAGGAATAAAGATCCCGCATTTATATAGCGCCGAATACGACCTCAGGACGTCCCAAAGCGCTTCACAAGCACTGAAGTACTTTTGAAGCGTAGTCACAGTTGTAATGTAGAGAAACACAGCAGCCAATCTGCACACAGCAAGATCCCACTAACAGCAATGAGATAAATCACCAGAGAATCTGCTTTCCTGATGTTCGTTGAAGAATAAATGTTGGCCGCAACACCTTCCCTGCTTCTTCTTTGAATATCTGAGAGGGCAGACGGGCCCTCGGTTTAACACCTCATTTGGAAGACAGAGCCTGCGACTGCCTCAGTGCTGCACTGAAGTGTCAGCCCAGATTATGTCCTGAAATCCTGGAGCAGTGCTTCGAACCCACAACCTGCTGCCTCAGACATCATCATCGCGCTTCTTCAAATATTGACAGAAGTATTTGCTCGCTGTCGTTAAAATGAGCAAGAGTGCTACCCGTGAGCCAAGGCTGACTTCTTGCCTGAGATCCCCACTACCTTTGGTAGTCTATCCAGCTATTTGACTGATTTCAATCCCATGATTGTTCTAATAGATTTCTCTTTCATTTCACTCTGTAAGTAGTGATTAGTGGGGACGAGCCTTTTATCTGTAAAATTCCAGTATTTGAAAAGACCAAACATCTGGTTCCAATAGCTAGTGTGCATGCCTCATGAGACTGGCCCAGAGAGCAGATGTCTTCTTTATTCCACCACACCCACCCACTGGGGATATGAACAAATGCTCACCTCTAGACTGACAGTGAACAGCCACAGACACCACTACACCACTAGGGACTGGACACAGATTGTGTTTCTCTCCTTCCCCCTGCCTCCACCCCCAAGATTGATTAGCCCACCAATACAGGCAGGGAAAGGAGATTATAGTATCGTAGAATTTCACAGCACAGAAAGAGGTCATTTAGCCCACCAGCTATCTGAAGGAGCTATCCATTTAGACCCAAACCCTCCCGCTACGTTATCAGAAAATACAGATGTGACCCCCCACCCCGAGTATTGGGCATTCATCTAACAATTTTTATTTAAATGAAGAGTCTGCTGTTCCAGATGTCAACCACTCAACCACCAGGAAAACAGGAATGTTTACCCCGGAGCATTCAACGTAGTGTCAGACATTTACAGAGGAACATATCTTCCTTTGTCCCATGTATTTCTCCATTTGAAGTGCTCACCTTAATCCAAATAGGCCATGGAACAGGCTCAATTACATAGAATTTCATAGAATTTACAGGACAGAAACAGGCCATTCGGCCCAACAGGTCTGTGCTGGTGTTTGTGCTCCACACGAGCCTCCTCCCACCTTACTTCATCTCACCCCATCAACAATTCCTTTTGTAACTTTCTCCCTTTATCTAGCTTCCCCTTAAAGGCATCTATGCTATTCGCCTCAACCACTCCCTGTGGCAGTGAGTTCCATATTCTCACTACTCTCTGACTGAAGAAGTTTCTCCTGAATTCCCTGTTGGATTTATTAGTAAGTATCTTGGGCCGTATTTTGTGACCCCTACGGGTGCGTACGAGGTGCGTACGCGCCCGTAGGGGCCGCGCAAGTTCCGGGTTTCGGCATGCGAAGCGCATGCGCTAAAACCCGGAACTTGCGATCTGTCAAGAATCTTCTTGGCAGATCCTCCGCGTCCCCGGGAGAAAGGGCCTCCGCGGGCGGAGAGTTGCGCTATTTGCCCAACTTCCGCCCGCTGAATGCCCGTGAAATTCTTACGCCTGGTATAAAAAAAAATTCTCAAAAAATTACATTTCTGTTTAAAATATTTAATTAAATGGCATTTTAATTAATTTTAAATATGTAATTATTTATTTATTTATTTCATGCGTTCGTGTGTTTTTTAAGCGATCCCCATTCATACTTATGGGATAAGTATGAATGGGGATTCCCCTTCTTTTATTGGTTGGACCGACTCACGTGATCCCAGGGGTGCTTGTGAACCACGTGCGCCCCTGGGATACGAGGGCCTCTGCCCGCACGTACCCGGAGAGGCCCAGGATCGCGAGTCTCCGTACCTCCCAGGCCACCAGGTAATTGCATAGATTTTTTTACAGGTCGGAGTCTTCCGCCCGCGGGAAGCATCCGATCGCAAATTTTCGGCCCATACATTTATGGCCCCTAGTTTTGGACTCCCCCCGCAACAAGTGGAAACATCTTCTCTACATCTACACGATCGAACCCCTTCATAATGTTATAGACCTCTATCCGAACACTGCAGGCCCACAACTTGAGCCTGACCTCATCCCCTACAGTCTTCACATTGCATGCGATTCACTGCTGCAGAGAGTTTAAGAGAAGTCATTTTCTTTGCTATTAAAAGTGGCCAATTTCTTAGGCTAGGATTTTACTTTCTTGACATTCTGCTGGGTATTAAACCCTGTGTGGTCAGCCCTGACTTCTTGCCATCAAGAAATTAGAGACAGCCCCAGGAAATTAAACCTCCAAAGCTGCCTTTCAGCATGATATGAGCAAGCTGTTTGGGCAGTCTCGTCTTTATAACTTGTTTAATTTACTGCTTATTTTCCAGAATAATCGCATTAGCATTAACTTACTGCCCGTGCTGTATATTATTACATAAAACGCCCAACATTTTGGCAAAACCTTCAGTAGAGAACCTGAAATTGGATTTTTGCAGGTCTTAACTCTTTCGTCCATGCAGAATCAGTTGACCCAACAGTAAAACTGCTCTGTGTAAATATGGTAGCTCCCTTGCTGGAACATTGTGTCATGCACCATGACCTCTGATGTAATAGGGGCTCTGCTTATGGCTTCTTCTCTAGTAGGGAAACCATATCATGGGGGTTTTACTTCAGTAACGTGGCACCCTTCCCTCCGCCAGCGACGTCAAAGTCTGGCCAGTCGGCCGGCCGGCCGGCCGGCCCCACAAGTTTGTGAATTCCAAGAGCTGCGGGGGGCAGTGCAAAAGCATGGGCCTCCATCGTGTATGTTCCTCCCCCGGACCAAGCATATTCCAAGCTGGGAAAGCAGTGCTCGTCGGTCCTCTCCATTTGCACTCTGCCAGAGCTCGAACCCAAAAACAGACTATCTGCTCATTGCTGTTTGTGGGAGCTTGCTGTGCGCAAATTGGCATCCGCATTTCCCTACGTTACAACGGCGACTGCACTCCAAAAAAGCACTTCATTGGCTGTGAAGTGCTTTGGCATGTCCTGAGGGGGTGAAAGGTGCTAGATCAATGCAAGTTCTTTTCTTCATATCCAGTGTGAAAGGGGCATCAAATGCGCACAACATGCCCTGCACTAACTGGGCTGGATGTTTTCTCCATAACCCTACCCTCGTTCACATATGATGATTAATCCCAGTCTCGGCTTCAATTGACACTAATTAAAGGCAAATTAATCTAAATTGCATTTGTTTGGAGTAAGTCAATTGTTTACATATTATTTAGTCAGAAAGTGGAGACAGATGTAAAGGGCAAAGTAATAGCAGGATACTTGAGGGAAAAGAAGAGGTTTGTGTGGGTGGGAGTGGGTAGATTTGTCTGCTCACAATGCAAGAACAGTGGAAAAATTATGATCTCTAATTAATGACCACCATTCCCAGGGCCCGTATTCATCATAAGCCCCTTTTTTCCCTGCCAAAGGCTTAAGCTGTTGACAGCAGGTGCATTTTATTGTGGAGTTCAGCTAATAGATGACATGCCTTCATTCAGCCTACTTGTTTTCTAAAGACCAGCGTCTGCTTGAATACCAGGGATGTAGTGAAGCAAAGCAAAAGCAGCATGTGTTTCCCATTACCAACTTGTGTGTCAGTCTGCTGAGATGTGAGGCATTCGCCTGCAGAGACTTTCAAGCCATTGCCAGGACCACACTCCTTCAGTGCAGGAAGTCTACAGATGCGAGCTTTCCTCCCCTCCCCTCTCCTCCCTCTGACATGTACTCATCAAAATTAATTAAGCTAATTCAAATATGCTGTAGATCTGTACAGGCCTTTTTGCATACCAGGGAATTTGTTGCTTCAGTTTCTGCCCAGCACCTGTCATAACTAAGCTGAAGTAATGTCGGGTTAAGGAGGAAAGAAAGCAAAACGATTCGGGTTTTGGTTTCACTCTTCTGTACGGTGGCCCTATCTGAACACAGGTTTGCACACACTGACTATTGGAGGGAGCTGGTCATGGCCATTTAACCTAGTGGGGGAGAGATATTGCAACACATGTATGGAATCCCATTTCATTTTTCTCTACAGTAGATTTATTTTTCCATAAGCATTTGAGCCGTTTAGATCCTTATCTCAGATATTACTGTTTCTCAGTATTAAGTATTGGCTGAGATTTTTTTCTCTTCCATTTAAATCCTTCCCCTCTTTTCGAAAGAAATAATTGTGAAACAGTTTTGATCTTGATTTCCCAGGCTCAGTGATTGTAAGCCCCAGCATTCACTAGTTTCTTAACTTGAAGGGTCATTTTGTGCCGTTTTTGTCCTTCTCCCCATTTTTCTCCTCCTCTGCAAGGGACTAGCTCTTGTTGGGGCTTAGTTCCAGAGGTGATGGTTGCTTTTTGAGACCTTGCTTTGCCCAAGTCACCCCTCATTTTTCATGCATGAATGTAGATCATGAGTGTTCTCAAGCTATTTAACCATGGAGGGAGTCACAGCCAAGCCTGATCCTGATCCTGATCTGATTCCCAGCCAAAGTCCAGACGTGCAGATTTGACAGCAGGGGTTTCTAGAGAGGAAGTCTTGGCTGAATGTTGAGGCGAAATTTAGCACCCTCTATTGGCTGAAGGAAAGATTTTCAACTATCTCATTGACTTTACTATAATGGACCAATTCATCTGAATATTTTAATGACGAAAAATCATATTGTTCAACAATGCAAGATGAAGAGAGTTTTAAAATAAAATTGGCTTTACCACCATTTTTGTTTTGTGCAGAGATCTGGTTATTAAACCTGGAGATTTTGTTCTTACTGAAGTGCCTTCATAGCCATCTTCTATCTGTTTCCTTCCACAGCACATTAACAATGAACACATTCACGGTGAGAAGAAGGAGTTTGTTTGCCGGTGGCGGGACTGCTCTCGGGAACAGAAGCCGTTCAAGGCGCAGTACATGCTGGTGGTGCACATGCGGCGACACACGGGGGAGAAACCACACAAGTGCACTGTAAGTTATCAGCTGGAGGGGTGGGGCGGAAATCTTGAGCAGTCAGGAGTAGAGTGGGGACAGGGGTGTCTATCAATAATTGGGGGGCATCTTGTGCACTCAGGAGTAGAGGGGACGGGGTGTCTATCAATAATTGGGGGGCATCTTGAGCAGTCAGGAGTAGAGTGGGGACAGGGGGGTCTATCAATAATTGGGGGGCATCTTGAGCAGTCAGGTGTAGAGTGGGGACGGGGGGGGGGGGTCTCTCAATAACTGGACGAGGAGAATCTTAAGCAGTCAAAAGTATAGTAGGAATGTGAGGAGTTTTGATGCACATTTGTAATTTAATGGAACATCAGTGCCAACAGCCAGCCCTCATGCCCCTTAACTTACACTGGCGCCATCTTGATCTCGCCAATGACGTATGAAAGGTCAGCTTGATTACCCTCACAAGGAGGCTTTGGATCTGAATTTAGGGGGACAGACTACAAACTCAGTCAAACAATGAGCTCTTTACCTCAACAAAATGGCAGTTAGAGAGAATGGTGACTCTAGACCCAGACTTCCTGCGTTCCTGTCACCAGTGGTACGAACAGGCAGATCCTAGTCACAAGGAAACTGTTCCCTTTTGTAAAGTTTCTTTTTTCAATGGGTTGATTGACCTAAACCTTAGTGACAACGGGAATTACCTGTTTTTAATGATGAAGCGCCAATCTGGTATTTAGAAGTGGGTTCTTATTTCAGGCACACTCGTAAAGATGATGTGCCCATTAAGCAGTTGCGTGAATTCAAAATTCCACCCGTTGTAAAAAAAAAACATTTTTAAGTGAAGAACGTGAAAAAAGAAACTTGAAAATAAAATAAATGATTAAAAATGGGTGAGTCAGTAGATCTCAGCCGTGTCCTTTGGGTAACTTGATAGCGCTTTTCAAGATCTTCCATCAATACTTCAGAGCAATTTGGAGCAATAATAAACAGAAGAATTCACTGCAGAAGACAATCCTTTAACCGCATGTTTGAACTCTTTAAGCACCCTTGCTACAATTTTTTTTTGAACAAAAAGCATATATTTAATTCAGGATTAACTTGTTCCAACTGATCAATACACCACAAAACCTGCATTGAGAGACTATCTGTAAGAAATTATTACTTATAAAAAATCAGAATGGTTAAACCTTGTATCCTAGAAATGTCTGTTATTATTAGCGGAGGAACCCTTAATGCCTTTGCGGAATGTTCCTTTGTCCCCTGTTTTAGCGGAAGCGGAACTCATTTCAAATGTGCTAATTTCTTAGTTAATAGAGCAGAGGACTGCGATCCGCTAATGGCGCCAGTGGGAAAGTCTAGGCCAGCATTCCTGCTTTTTCTGTATAATCTGTCCCTGTTCTCTAGTAATTATTCTCTAGTAATCATTGTTTTGGGGCATGGGGACAGGATAGACATGCTCAGATAGAACTGGTGGCATTTCTACATGGTCAGGCCCTGGGGAAGCAGCACTTAAACAAGGGCCCATGACAGCCTTGAGCTGCTCTCCCCTATTTACTCTTCTCCTGTCACAACTCCTCATGGAAGAGGTCAGAGAGCCCATTGGGTAAAAGGGAAGGACTCTGGCTTTTAGTTTAAGTGAGGACCTGACAACAGCTCACAACCTCCGTGAAAATGTGGGCCAGCAATACCATTGGGTCTCCGAAGGTCAAGTTCCTCGCACAGCAGTGTGCCATCAGCCGTGAGAGTAAGTTGCACCCACAGTCATTGACACTCCTTCAGGACAAAACTGCTTTCTTAATGCCCTCGGTGGCTTGTCGCAGTTAACACCATCAGAATGAACAGTGCAGGGACTGCCCTTCGCTACCACAGAGCATTTTAGACAGAAGTAGTGTGTGGTTAAAAAAACCAAAAAAATACAAACAGTTGGAAATACGCCGCAGGTCATCTGTGGGGGGGGCGGGGAGGGAGGACAGTTTAGCGTTTTGAGTGTAGATCTTTTGTTGAAATCTGATGAGTGGTCCCTGCTGCAAATAGTAAAACAGCTTTTCTCTTCTCAGCTGCTATGCCTTTCCAGCATTTCCTGTTTTTAATATAAGGGGGCATGCACTGAAGATCATCATTACTAGAAAACTGAAGGAGCAAGTTAGAAGAAATTTTACCAAATGGAACATGGAATGCTTTTACTGTTAGTGGCTATTGAGGCAGATTATTTTGTAAGGGAATTGGATAAGTATTTAAAAATTAAGAACATATAAATGGATACAGGGGTAGGGGAGGGAAATGGCATTAGTCTAGATAGCTCCACTTGAAGAGTTAGTACCAGGACAGGCAGGTGTGTTAATTGATCTTTTCTTTGCTGTGATTTCTATGATTCTCTTGTGCTGTACATATATGGGCTCTGAAAAGCAACAGCTGTTCCAGTGTAGGTTCAGTCGGAGTATGCCGGAAGAGCCCGAAACAAAGCTGGAAGTGTCCCAAGCGCTTTGGGACGCCCTGAGGTTGCTAGATCAGTGCAAGTTCTTTCTTTCTCCTTCATCCTTCCACCCTCCACAAACTTCAGCTCGTCCAAAACTCTACTGCCCGTATCCTAACACGCACCAAGCCCGGCTCACCCATCACCCCTGTGCTCGCTGACCTACATTGGCTCCTGGTCCGGCTTCGCCTCGAATTTAAAATTCACATCCCTAATGTTCAGATCTCTCCACAGCCTCGCCCCTCGCTGTCTCTGTAACCTTCTCCAGCCCTACAACCCTCCGAGATCGCTGCGTTCCTCCAATTCTGGCCTCTTGCGCATCCCCGATTTCCATCGCCCCCACCATTGGCGGCCGTGCCTTCAGCTGCCTGGGCCCTGAGCTCTGGAATTCCCTCCCTAAACCTCTCCACCTCTCTACCTCTCTCTCTTCATTTAAGACACTCCTTAAAATCTGCCTCTTTGACCAAACTTTTGGTCACCTGTCTCGTTACGTGTCAAATTTTGTCTGGTAACACTCCTGCAAAGCACTTTGGGATGTTTTACTACATTAAAGCCGCTATATAAATGCAAGTTGTTGTTGTTTCAGGTGCGCGTCTAGACAACGAGCATCAGTAGAATATTGGCACATGAAGGGTAACACATTTTAGGCTAATCTGTTCCCTCCCAACGTCTACACATGGGCACTTTCTAGTTGGGGGTCACTGGACAGCAGTAAGGGTGAAACCCCTTGTTAAGGTTAGTTGTAGATGCCCCAATACTGCCATAGGGGAGAGCAGCTAATTCAACACATGGGAGAACGCTCTTTACCTTGGAAATGGAAGGCGTTGATGGTGGTAATTTCCCTGCACGACAGTGTATGTTAGCCTCTCACAAATTACTCTTGAATATACAGTGTCTGTTGAATATATGTCCTTAGGTCACAAAAACTGTTTTTCTGCTCTGACGTCTACACTTATTTTAACAAAATAGAATGATGAATAAAAATGACAAGAGGCTGTAGCTCAGGGGATGAAAAGCTATTGAACTTTAATTATTATTTCATGAAATTTTTATTCTGAAAGTAGAACAGTAGGTGTTTGTTTTCTAACAGCAGAAATGCTCACTACTTTGCAGACTGTTTAAAAGATTGATAGGATGTGTAAAGGTATATTAAAAAAAAACTCTTTAAGGATGTTTAAGCGCCAATCCAGTGGCTCAGCATAATGAGCTTAATGTTTACCCGTGGAGGGATTTATAACTTTACATTCATGTCCCTTCAGTGCAGTTTTCCTGCTCTTTTAGCTGTAAATATTAGTATTTCAGTAGTTTTGAGAAAAGCATACTCTGTTGTGTTAGCAGTACATTAGATTTCTATACTGCTGAATACTTGAAAACTGTATACAGTATTGTCAAAGTTGGAGGTTAATAGCGGCCCACTATTTATTAGAAATGAGCGTCTGGTCATACTGCTTTCAGAGGGGTTGAAATCGTGCTGTGTGACAATAGTAACTATTTTGGCAAAAATGTTAACCCATTGTGTTTTAAATGGGTTTGTTTTAATGGGTCGATGCAATCATTTCACCCCAGGAGGTCTAAAATTCAGATCATCTGACCTGCATTAAGGATGGTTCCTGAACGAGGAAATAACCTTCCCTCACCCACCCGGGACTTGGATGCACATTGCCTTGAGACCATCAGGAGGTAGAGATCGATCTCCTCCACCCCACTACTAAACTGCTAAAGGTTAGCTGGAGATGCCATTGTCTGCCCCACTGGGCCACCCGGGAAAAGGGAGGCAAAATGGCCACTATAAAATGGAGACATAGCAGCAGTGAAACAAATGATTGTGCACCACAGAAACACTTTGAAATTTAACAAATGATAATAAATTGGGCCTATCTTTGTTGTACTGACTCCAGCCATTGAAAGCAGCCATAATTTAACCAGGATATGAATGAGGTGTACTTTTCTCCTTATACTTAATTGAATGTGGAGCCGGGAGGAGCATTCCTGCTCTTCCTGGCTCCACAGCTGTCCAGAAAACTGTTGTCTGCCTCCGCTCAGACCCCCCCCCCCCCCAATCACCCCCCCCTCCCGATCGCACCCCCCCCCGATCGCCCCCCCTCGATCGCCTCCCTCCCCTCGATCGCCCCCCCTCGATCGCCTCCCTCCCCGATCGCCTCTCCCCCCCTAATCACACCCCCTCCCTCCTAATTACACCCCCTCCCTCCTAATCACACACCCCTTCCTTATCCTCCCCGGATCGCCACCCACCCACCCTGTCCCAACTTTATCCTCGAGCAACTGGCGAGCTGCCCCATGACGCCCGTTTGGTGTCCGCAGCTCGCTGGAAATATGCTGACCAGGCCTGGGGCCCAATTTTGAGTGAGGCCTCGGGCTTCTGGTGCGGGCTCCCAGCGTACCAACTATTTCGAGCCTGAAAACGGGCCAAAACAAATCCCCACCCCCTGTGTCTTTTCAGACTTTGAGTGTGTGAAATTCTCATGCAGATTACACAATGGTGCCAGATTCAGTTCAGTGCTTCTGTGGCATGGCACAGATTGCTAAATGAAAACTAATTGCAGCTTTTGAAAAATAATTTTACTAATTAACTCATTCCTGCCACAAGTACACATGCACACAGGACTTGTAGCCCATTAATATAAATCTGAAATACAACAGTCTCAAAGAAATGTCCTATTTAATGTGCTGAAGTCCTGCAAGATTTGTTTGGAAGGATTGTATGGGAAGTGTTCCAAGAACCCGTTGGAATTCTGTAGGAAGTTGGCAAGGTTGTAACGTAGGATAGTTTCCTCTGGATAAAAACTTTGCAGAGACCTGACAGAACAGTCCTTCGAATGTGCATTATTTATGAGGGTTAGGGGATATCGCAGGCTCATTTGTAATTGTCAATTGAAAGTCAAATGCTCCCTGATTGAAATAATACCAGTTTTGGAAAGTTGGAGACCAGCTGTTCCCTCCCCCATTCTAATCCTGACTCTTTTTTCGCGAAACCTTCTCAATGTATCAGCGAGAGCACATCAGCATCAAATGCCAAAACTCACAAGCACTGAAACAGCAAAGCTCTTAAAAACGACAAAGTCACACTTTGTCGTGTGACCCGTGTGCAGAATCTAAAACTTTAGATATTGTAGCACTGCCGACGCTCATATTTTCATTAAGGATTTTTGTGACTTTGCACTGTTGATTTAATATGAAGATACGAAAAGGAACAGGAAAAGACTAGCAGGCCCATCAAGCCTGCCCCATTCCACATAGTGCAACCTGTACACACCGTTAAGCCTACCCAGTCATGCATGGTTCGGAAGAAGGGAGAGGAACAGAGAATTATTCTCCCTCTTAATTATACAGAATTAAAACAGGGTAAAATTACTAAGTCATGAGTGTTGGCAACATTGTCTTTTTAAGATCCGCCTTTTATCCTTTCCCTGTCTAGTGTTGGCGCGACTGAACTTTGTGAATAGCCAAATGTCTGGTCATTATCACATTGCTGTTTGTGGGAGCTTGCTGTGTGCAAATTGGCTGCCGCGTTTCCCATATTACAACAGTGACTACACTCCAAAATTACTTCATTGACTGTAAAGCGCTTTGAGACGTCCGGTGGTCGTGAAAGGCGCTATATAAATGCAAGTCTTTTTTTAAAGCCCACTCACATGGATAGTATCGAACTTTGATTTATTCATCTGTCAATATTTTCTGATCCCTGTTTATCTTACTGTCACAAATTTACCTCACAGGATATCTGCTTTTCTCAACATTATTTTCTTTAATATGATCAGAAAGACCTCGAAATATATAACAGGTCATTAACAGCTGAAAGACAGGCTAAGGAACTCCCTTCTCACTTTTAAAGAAAGATGTCCTGTCCTATCTCTGTCAGATGCTGACTAACCCGCTCTATATTACCAGCCCACTGTTTATTTCAGAATTCCAAGATTTACACTTTTTCTTTTTTATGTTTATTATTTTCTTCATTTAGCAGTTTAGTGCCAAGTGCCTATTTAATGGTCCAACATCGTAACAGCGTGCATCTTGAACTGTGCGATTGGTTATGATAGAATGAGGGCCGCATTCTCTAAGCCACATTGGATCTTTAGTTCTCTTCAATGCTGGATTTAAATAATTATCTCAATCCCTTGTCCCTTAGCACCCACGAGAGCTTGGAGAAAATCACTTCTTTTGGCAGCATCTATTTCAAGTTAACTTTAGCAAATGGGAGATTCCTCTCTTAGTTCTCCAAATGAGGGAGCAGATTTTTTTTTTTTGACATTTGGTCCATTAACTCCAGAACTTTCCGAGCATGCCTAGGAACAGGCCCTTCCATTCATGAAATGCTCCCTCCCCGCAGTTCATGCTCACTGTCAGCTAACTGCTGTCTGATGATGGATTTGGTCACAGCCTACTTCCCCACAAATAATTGGTGTCAGATGCTAATGCCTGCAGCCTAGCATAAGTCATTTAGTTAGCCTCTGGCCTAGCAAACCAACTGCATCGAGAACAAGTACACCTTTTTCTACGGGAGCTCCACAGTTAACGTTAGAAAAAGGATATTCCATTCGCGAGCTTTGATGATTAAGATTTGCACTGGGTACTTACTTATAATTTGCACTTAATCATTTGTTAATTAAAAAAGGTGATGCGACACATTAACTAGTGAATCCTGGCAATCAACAATAGATTAAAAATAGTCAATACCGAGGGGGGTAGAGGTGGCAAAGGTGGGGCCATGGAGTAGAGAAATACGGTTTTGTATCCCCGCACATTGCTGAGGTCTTGTTCCATGAGGGAGGGGAGGGAACATCACAGAGAGAGCTGTTGTTGGGCTTCTATCTTGTGTTGGCAAGCAGCTGGCCGGAGAACAAAACTGGCAGAAGTATCCTGGTCTCTATGGCTCAATAGCACATCGGGCGACGCAGTTATCTGTTGAGCTATCAGGGGGTCAATGACACAAAATGATCTGCTCAGTGTAATCGAACTTTGTCAGCCATTTACTCAACAAAAGTAGACTTCTGTGTGACGTCCAGCCCCAGACTTGTCTTTTAAACATGATTCTTGCCTCTCTCTCCAGTTTGAGGGTTGCAGCAAAGCTTACTCACGACTCGAGAACTTGAAGACTCACCTGAGGTCGCACACTGGGGAGAAACCATATGTTTGTGAACACGAAGGCTGCAACAAGGCATTCTCCAATGCGTCAGATCGAGCCAAGCACCAGAATAGGACTCATTCCAATGAGGTACGGCAAACTGATTGAATCTTAACTTCACCCAAATGTCATGGAAATTTCCCAGGCTCCGACAAGTAAAAGAAATTGTCTATTTTTTTCTTAGCCTTTGGTAAGACGGGATCTTATACATGTAAATCAAATCCTGTAACATGAAGTAGCTGGCGAATAATAGTACAGCCCTCAAGGTTTTTTAGGATTTGTAAGTTTTCACATTTTTTTCTCTTCCTGTAGTTTTCCCCCAATTTCTTTTCTTTACCCCTCCAGTAATACAATAGATAGATGGACACAAGCTAATCACACACATAAACACAGAAATTCTTGGATAAACATGGCAGGTCAGTCATCCTTTGTAAAGAGAAAAGACAGGTTAAGGACTGAAGAAGCGTATGTACCCAAAACATTAACCTGTCTTTTAAATCGGAAATGAGGAGGAATTTCTTCTCTCAGAGGGTCGTGAATCTTTGGAATTCTTTTCCCCAGAGAGCTGTGGAGGCTGGGTCATTGAATATATTTAAGGTGGAGATAGACAGATTTTAGAATGATAAGGGAGTCAAGGGTTATGGGGAGCGGGCAGGGAAGTGGAGTTGAGGCCAAGATCAGATCAGCCATGATCTTATTGAATGGCAGAGCAGGCTCGAGGGGCCGAATGGCCTACTCCTGCTCCTATTTCTTATGCTCTTATGTTCTGATGTTCTCCTTACTGGTGCTGACTGACTTGCTGTGTATTTCCAGCAACTTCTATTTTTATTGCAGATTTTTTGTTTATTCATAAAGTTAATAATCGTTCTTTTTTGGCTGCCTTTCTTTTAATGAATGCTGCTGATGGTTGGACATAAACTATGGATTGAGAAAAGGACATTCACCCGATTGAGTACATTTTTGTAAATGTAGTGAAATTTTTGTTATTAACGATCTGATGATTATTTAATTTTGCACGTTATTTAAGTCGGGTGACCTAAAGAAAAACGTTCATTGGACTCAAACCTTTGAACGACTTCCCCAGAATTCAGCACAAGTTTAGTGTGCTGCCCATTATACCACAGTGCCAACTACAGTATTAGCAACAGAATTTGCTGCATCTACTTGGAGCTTTGGCTAAATCAGCAGTGGAAAAGTTTAACATCTAACTGAAAACCCGCATGACTGATGTTCACCTCATGGCGAGTTTGTATCAAGGTAAATTGTATCAAATGGAAATCGCTTCAGTGTTTGCCCTATAAAGCTAAACCTTAACACATGTATTGTTACTTTAACCAGCTTCTTGGTGATGAGTTAAGTGTTCAGGGATGACAGTGAGAGCTAAGGTCTTGTACCAAATCCACAGAAACTGGCCCTAGAGGAATAAAAACAGAATGTTAGTCCAGTAAACAAGGGATCCTGATATTCTTTTTGGTTTCCCATATTGGGTAATTTTTCTGCTTTTGTGTGTATAGTACCATTACTCAACCAGACTAGACCATTTGTCTCAACTTTCCTGGACTCATGATGTTTCCACTGCTCTGTTTGCGTTTTGCTCTGAACTCTGAGATTTTCTTATTTGAAGTGTGTGGTATATGAAGAACAGTCTCTGGCTGTCAGATTATGATTCACCCAGTACTCAGAAAGCATAACTGAGTACACCGAAAACCAGATTGCAGTTGCCCAAATCTCAGCTGTGTGAAGCCAGAGAATGACTCGGATAACGTTTTGTTGAGATTTGTTGTGAGCGATCCAAAGCAGACTTCATGGTCCTGAGATGATTTAGCTTCCTGCAGCCCAGACCGTACTACACTGCCCCAAGTGGAGACCTACCATTTCTGGCCTCCTTGATGCTACTGATGCAGACCAGCTCCTCCCTGCATTGTGTAGCAGCTCCATTCTTTTAAACGGAGAGCCAACCCTGAGCAACCTGATCCAAGAAAACATGTTGACAGTTGGGTCCTTCTGTTCAAGTTACATATTTGAACAAAATGTACTCCTAGATTTTCCCTTTCAACGAACGCGTTAAGCTCCAAACAACTTATATTTAGCACATAGAACACCCCCTCCAGTATCCAGTTTCTGGCAGCATTGCTCAATCATTGCGCATGCACCACAAGCACAAGTTTCAAACCCAGCTTGTTCCTCCTCCCAAATATTATCTGCATTTGGAAATATCAGGAGCCGCTTTTTGTCACCAAATGAAGATGTTGCTGTTGTGTGAGATAAATGGAGGACTGGAAATGACAATCTGGGAGGATTAGATTATTACTTGATTTTGGTAATGTTTAATAGAAGACTAATTGTCAAACATAAATGAGCTTTCTGCCCCACACAGAACGACATCCAAAATTCTAAGACGCGTGATGGCAATTTTCCTGTGTTCCGCCCAACAGCTGTTAGCTGCATGATGTCAACACCTGGTGACAAAAGACTGCCAGAAATCCTCTGAAAGAAATTAATTGTCATCATTTACCGTAAAATCTAGTGCATAACGCACACCTTCACACAAGCTTTGGTCACCTACAGAATTAAGGCCTACGACTTAGAACCACAAGACGTTTACAGCACAGAAGGAGGCCATTATGCCTATGCCGGGTCTTTGCCAGAGCAATCCAAAACTTGCACATCAGTATCACTAATCTTGTCAGTGTAAAGGTTATGTTCTGCGTTTTGCACCAATGTGACAAATACACAGAAAATGCTGGAAACACTCAGCAGGTCAGGCAGCATCGAGGTGAGAGAAACAGAGTCAACGTTTCGGGTCTGTGACCCTTCGTCAGACCAGGGATCGATCGGATTGCCGGCAAAAGAGCCCGGCACTCAAGAGAATTGCCAGGCTCACGGACGCAGCCGACACCCCGCGCGGTGTGGGGGGGGGGGGGGCTGAAGAGGAGGCCGGGGGCAGGCGGCCAGCAACAAAAATGGCCGCCCAGCACCTCCCCTTTAATTTGCACCGCCCCGGCCGCAGGTAGGCCCCCCTGACCCTGTCGGACATAGCGTCCGGCGGTAAGTCAGGAGGCGCTACTGAAGATCGCGAGCGGGGCGCTGCGCACGGCAATTACGTTATTGCCGGAGGCGCAGCACCGCGGGGGTGCAAACGGTTACCGCCACCGCTAACCTCCTGCTGAATTTCACGGGAGGCGTCAGTGGCGCCGCGCCCGGGCGCTAGCTTTTTTCCGAATTTTTCCCCCAAAGTCTCTTAATTTAAATTGTCGAATGATTAATTTCTTTTGGTTGCAAAAAGAGACTTTGAATTATCAGTGGACTATACAGACGATCCAAATGAAGGCCTGGAGAGGTTTTTTGGAGGGGATTAAGCAGTATTTTCAAAATTGGATAATTGCTCTCACCCTCCATTCCCCCCGCCCCACAAAATTTTCTATCAATGTCACAGACAGAGGAGGAGGGGCAAGTAATGCACAGTGCACCATTCTATTCAGCCCAGCAACCAGTACACACAGACAACAACATCCAGCTGAAGGTACTAATTTGGAAATTTGCTAAGCATTGCTACTTAAAACCCCAATCAACAAAATTAATTGGTCCATTCCAGGGTTAGGTTTTGTACAGAAGTAAAATGGTAGTTCAGGATAAAAACGTCATTTAATTGAGATTAAGATTTTGTTTTGATTTTCAAAAGTCTGGTTAAAATGAGGTAATAATGGGGTGGGTAACAATTTTTTTTCTGGGTTAGATCTACAGTTCCATTGTTGTGTGTTGATTGAAACCCACTAAATTGTAGCTTTTCAGCATTTGTTAAACTGAGCTGGTGTCTGAAGTTTATTACGAATGTGAAGTTTGTATAAAGAAGACCCAAGATATTTGATAACTTTAAAACAACACTAACCCACTCTCCAGACAAATAACAGTTTGTGTAATCCATAGTGTTAATGTTGCCTTAAATAGGAGACATTTGCTTCAAGCTGGATATCCTAGTATGTGAGCAAGACCTCTCTGCATTTTACAGTACAATCCTGCAACGCAATTACATCTAACTGTTTTATTCAATGTTTCAAAACTGCTATAACTGTACCCATCGTTTATGCAATGCACAATAGTACAGTTAAAACATCTTTTTTCCTCTATCTTCTCCACCCTTCCCAAAAGCATTGTAATGTGATTGTAGTGCTGGATACCCAAAGTACCTTGCCCAACTGAGTCTAACCAGTGAGTTCAGGGTAGGATACATCGGCCCATAATTTGTGGTCAGTGGCGAAGCAAAGGCATTCTGCTATGACGTCAACGAACTGTCTAAGCAGTCAGTCACATTGCAGAATTCTCACAGACAGGGAACCAGGAAATAGAAAGCGCTAATAATCAATCACTTTTTAAAAAATTTACAGTTTATTTAAATTAATTTTAAAATCTAACAACTTTTAACTTAATGGAGAAATTTGACATTCCACCAATATAAAATTAGTTTTTCAGGGCTAGAACGGTTGTTTATCAGTAGTTGTTACTCAGATCGCCGTTAAAAACCCAGTTACACCTCATTTGAAACTTTTTATGGGGTTTCTAACAGCGATATTTGTTCGGCAAAGAGGAAGATTTCACTGATTGCCGGATCTGGGAGTGGGTCCACAGCGCAGCCTGTGGCGGAGCAGTGAATGACAGACCGCAACTTCAGGATTTCCGTGTTAGGCAGCGCTCACGCTAAATCCTGAGGTCGCGGTCAGTTTCAAAGGCGAAATGACAGCGAACGCTGCCAGTTCGCCTTCATCAGGACCGCAAGTTCCGGGTTAAGTCTGCTGCACATACACATGCACCTTTCAGCAAGCATAACTCTTTAGCAATTGGGAGCAGGAACCCTGGATGATTTTTTTTTCTCCTTCTCCCTTGTCCAGGGGCACTGAAGCCAATTGTAGCACTCCTACCGTCATTCCAGCCAAGATCAGCCCAACCAGGGATCAAACCTAGGACCCTTCTCAGTAATGACCTCGAATAGTTAACAATGTACAATCTTTTTTTCTTTTGACTCCCTCAAGGTAAAGAGTGTTTCAGAAGAATGAGCTCTCATTATAGCTTAAAAAACATTTTTGCCAGTGTGATGGTCTGCTGCTATTTGCTAAATTAATCTGCACTAGAATGAAGGAAGATTGCATCAACAGACCATAATGAATATGAAAGATTACTAATTTTGCTGGAATTTATTGTGTAACTATTCTATTTTTGTAAGTTGAAACATATAAATAGTCTCAGATGGGAACTGGTTTGAACTTATAGTGGCTGTCCACTAGGATGACTTCTGGAGTTTAGCGTTTATTTTCTACCTGTTTCTCCTTTCTAGGTGTCCCCAGACCGCATGCCAAACCTAGGCTGACTGCTTGTAGGTGCCCAAGAGGCGATTCTCGCTCAGATTTTTCCTCCTTGTGGGAAAACGTCCAGGCTCTACTTGATGCTTCCCTTCTAAGGGTGACAGAAAGTGCAAGGCAGGTGGGCATGTGCCCTACCAAATAACGGGACTCTTGTGGGGTTTAAAGAGATACGAGCGCTGCTGCCCGGGGACAGCAGGAAAATGGGTGTATCAAAATCAAAATGCTATTCTCTTTGGAACTAAAGTTATTTTGTATTGGCCCATCCAGTGTTATTTCCTGTGCCCATCCAGTGTTTTTTCCTGTGCCCACCCAGTGTTTTTTCCTGTGCCCATCCAGTGTTATTTCCTGTGCCCATCCAGTGTTATTTCCTGTGCCCATCCAGTGTTTTTTCCTGTGCCCACCCAGTGTTATTTCCTGTGCCCATCCAGTGTTTTTTCCTGTGCCCACCCAGTGTTTTTTCCTGTGCCCACCCAGTGTTTTTTCCTGTGCCCACCCAGTGTTTTTTCCTGTGCCCATCCAGTGTTCTTTCCTGTGTTACATTCTGTGCCCATCCAGTGTTTTTTCCTGTGCCCATCCAGTGTTTTTTCCTGTGCCCACCCAGTGTTTTTTCCTGTGCCCACCCAGTGTTTTTTCCTGTGCCATCCAGTGTTTTTTCCTGTGCCCATCCAGTGTTATTTTGCTTCTGGCCACCCTGCAGTGATAGGACAGCTTAGATTGGACTGTAGAGGGATAACCTATTCTCTTATTAAAATGCTAAAGCATTGAGCTTGTGGCCACAGAATAGAAACCAGTAATGGAGTGCAGAGTCCAACAACATTTTTCAAAACCTTGTTGCAATTTTCTTTTTGCAAATGATTTCCGATTATCTACAGTACTTTGCAGTCAGAACCAGAACAGCTTTGAGTCATTTTTGTTGTAATCAAATTGGTTGCATATTGATATATGACATTGCATGTGTACTTGCAAATAAAAAAAAAGTCTGCCAGACAGTTGTTGGATAGTGCCCTTTGAAGGTCTTTGCAATATCAAGCCGCAACAGCCCAGGATTGTGTTTTTGGAGCCTGGGGGAGCACGCCTGCTCTTCCTGGCCTTACAAAATTAAATTAAAACTTACCATCTGGGCTCCCCTTCAGCTGGACTGCCAACTGTAACTGTGCAGAACGTGCACAGCGCACACTCCACCCAGCAGTGTCCTAAAATGGCAATCGGGGTCCTATATACCTTTTAGGACCCCAATTTGCATTTTAAATAGGACCTACTGCCTGACTCAGGTGGGTGCTCCAGCCAGCCAGTGTTGGCCCTGGGGAAGATAGGGGTGCCTACACTGTCGACAGGAACAGGGCAGGAAGTGATTTCCCCACTCCTCAATTGCTTTTCATATGGCTCTCTAGTTTCCTCCAGGCAGGGAATATTGAGAGAAACATTTTTAGTACGAGCATGTTCTTTGGTGTAAAAATAGAAGATGCTGGAAACGCTCAGCAGGTCAGGCAGCTTCTGTGGAGAGAGAAACAGAGGGCTGGATTTTACTCACCGAGACGAGTTGGGGGCGGGTCTGCTGCCTTCAGGTTCTAGTCCCGCCCCCAGCGACATCCAACGCACAGATGCTATTTTCCCCTGATTGGCCTTGTTAAGCCCGCCCTGCCAATTAAGGGAAAGCCAGTGCCAGATGAAGTCAGTTGATGACGCTTCATCTGCCGGTTTTCTTAAAGGCACATGAACCATAAATATTTGACAGATGATTTGACAGCTTTGAGGTGCTGTCAAACACTGACAATCACTGTACAAAGGTGAGCCCTTGCACCCAAGCTCTCCAATGACTCTCTCCTTAGGATAAAACAGATGGCAGCTGCAGGTGAGAGTACATAAGCGATCTGTCACTTCTCCCATTAAGGTGAGGCCACACAGAAAAATCTAAACACATTAAAAATTACTTTCCCAACATTTCCTTACCTCTGATACTCACCAGTGTCCCATTGCATCCTTCACACCACTTCTGCAGCTGTCATCTGTACACCAACAGACCCACAGCGTGCCTCACTTACCCTGGCGGGGTTCCCCGACGTCGGGAAGCCTGCAGCAGAAGTCACAAAATGGGAAAAAGCCTCTTAACTGCCTGTTAACTACCTGTTAACAGGCAGTTAAGTGGCTATAATCCTCTTCCCGCCGCTAGGAGTCCGCTCCCTGTGCAAATCAGGGACCTGACTCCCAGCAAGATTGGTTGGAGGCAGGTTGGGAGTGGGTTCAGGACCCGCTCCCATTCTTTTTGACTTTCCCAGCAGTCCCGCCTCCAAACCCGCCTCCTCAGGGCTGGTAAAATCCAGCCCAGAGTTTCAGGTCGATGACCTTTCATCAGAACTGGAAGATGTTTATAAGCAAGTGCAGAGGCAGGGAAAAGTGGGAGGGGAGGAAAGAACAAAAGGGAAGATCTGTGATAGGGTGGAAGGAAGCAGGGATTAAATGACAAAAGGGATGATGGTGCAAGGCCAGCACTTATTGCCCATCCCTAATTGCCCTCGAGAAGGTGGTGGTGAGTCGCCTTGGTGGTGCCTTGCTAGGCTATTTCAGAGGGCAGTTAAGAGTCAACCACATTGCTGTGGGTCTGGAGTCACATATAGGCCAGACCGGGTAAGATCGGCAGATTTCCTTCCCTAAAGGACATTAGTGAACCAGATGTTTTTTTTTTACGACAATCCGGTAGTTTCATGGTCACCATTACTAACACTAACTTTTTTTAATTCCAGATTTATTTAATTAACTGAATTTAAATTCCCCAGCTGCCGTGGTGGAATTTGAACTCATGTTTCTGGATCATTAGTCCAGGCCTCTGAACTACTAGTCTAGTTACATAACCACTGTGCTACCATACCCCGTGTAATGTAGGAAACTGTGTTGTAAATACAGTGGTACACATTCATGCATAGATGGAATTCTTAGAAAACTCTGATCTCTTCAACATAATTGACTCTTCCCACTTAAATAAAAAGGTTAATGAGTTCATTTTCAGCCTGGATATCAATTGTCACAATCCAAACTGTCACCCAGTGATACAGAAGCTTAACATTGGACAATGACAAAAGAAACCAGTTTCCAGCGTGAGGTTTAAAAATGCATCAGTTTAAGCAAATGAGTTTAACAGTAAAACAGGACTGGTGCTGATATAGAAAGCCGTCTATCTGTTTTTTTAAAAGCAGCTTATGTAAATATATCGGACTAAAGTTTGATTTCACTTACAAACCAAAACCTATCTATTTCCCGTAACTTTTATTTCAACACACAGTGACTGAAAACTGACCTAATCTGAAAAAGAGAAAAACAGAGAAACATTCGTTTATAATTTCAGTCATTGCTGCATTTAAGACAAGCCACTTACAGAGGAAGTGAAATAAAATGGCACACTTTTCCTTTGGCTTAAATTCTAGTCTTCTGTCAGCTGCCAATGGCTTTCAGTTCTGCAGTCTGTTACCCACATGTGCTGAGCTACAAGCCAAGCATTCCTATCTCACCGGCTGTAATTGCTATCATCAAGGGGTAGTTGTTTTTTTTTAAACTGCTTGGATAAGAAGCATTCACTTCCAAAAGATCCCACAGAGTGGTTGAGCTTTATGAGCCCAACAGAAGCAATAAAGTGTTTTTTCTCTTTTTTCTCTCTCTTGCATTCCCTCTCTCCTTTTCTCGGTCTACAAATGCTTTGTTTGCTGTTTTTGAAAAGACTAGTTTCAGAGCACTGATTGGCCTTAATTCGTGCACTATAAAACTGACAGGACATGTGTAAACTGTTCATTTCTGTAATGAAGGTACTTAAGAGCCTGTAAAGTTGTGCGAGCAGTATAGCCATAACATGTTAGCAGATGTTGTCACAGGCACAAGATGAAAGGTAACTCATTGGTCAGGAGGAAGGCTGCTTGGACTTGAATCAAGGCAAGATAACACTTCCTGTCCAGGGATTGAAATTAGGTGTGTGAATCACAAAGCACCACTGGGAAAGAAACAAAGAACTTGCATTTATATAGCACCTTTCACGACCTCAGGATGTCCCAAAGCACTTTACAGCCAATTTTTGAATTGTATTCACTGTTGTGATGTAGGAAATGCGGCAGCCAATTTGCGATAGCAAGGTCCAACAAACAGTACTAATGACCAGATAATCTGTTTTTAGTGATGTTGATTGAGGGATAAATATTGACCAGGACACCGGGGATAACTCCCCTGCCCTTCTTCGGAATAGTGCCATGGGATCTCTTACGTCCACCTGAGTGGGCAGACGGGGCCTCGGTTTAACGTCTCATCCGAAAGACGGCGCCTCTGACAGTGCAGTGCTCCCTCGGTACTGCCCTGAAGTGTCTGCCCAGGTTTATGTGCTCAGGTCTCTGGAGTGGGACCTGAACCCACAACCTTCTAAGTCAGATGTGAGAGTGCTACCCACTGAGCCATGGCTGACACAGGGGAGATTCTGATAGTTGTTTGGTAATTAAAAGATGCTCATATCTAAGTGGTTGCCTTTTGTCTTTGAAAGACCAATGTTAAATACCACAGGGTAAAGTGATTATTTATAAATCTCATCCCTGGTCGGGAATATCTAAAGGACGAATTTGTGTACTTTTTCCTTTCAATTCTATCAAGAACTCCATTTCGAGGGAAGCTTACAAATGGTATTTTTCCAACATGTCTGTTAGTACATTGAATATTTCAGCCTTACTGTGAAATCCTGCTGTGTTAAAGTCTCCTGTGATTCCAGCAATAGTGAGCTGTTCATGTCAGTTGCACTTGCCATGGTCACAACACTATTGCATTGACTGATCCTGCACAGAATATGCATGATCAGTGATCTGAGAGCATAAGAAAGTATGGGATGAGAAAAGGATATTTGGGCCCTCGAATGAATGTACAATTTGTTCTCTCATGGACTCTACCCACTCCATTTAATCTCCTGAGAAAAAGATTCTCAACGTTTCTCCCACTGGTAAATCAAGCATAACTCCCAAAATACCTATCAAACCTATCAAACCTGATGCCTTCCTTGACATGACATTTCTATGACCCCCCCCCCCCCCATCTCTTCCAAAACTATTGTATTCCACGTAGCATTCAGTTGTCTCTGTCTGTACTTATTACTGATCCTTATATCCCATTTCTAGTTGGATATTGATGCAAGTCTTTTTCAAATGTTGATTGAGATGGCATTAACTTCCTGTGCTGGGAAACTATTCCACATTTCTGGTACTGTGTGAAGAAAATAAATCGCATCTGATATGATGGCTTGCTTGAAGCTTCTTAATTTTAGGCCTATGCTCTCTAGGTCTGTACTCGCAGCTAACGTCAAATAACCTGCTTATATCTATCAACTATGCCTCTCAGCACTTTAAAGACATGGATTATGCCCGCCTCCCCATCTTTTCTCTGTTGCAAACAAGTTCAGTTCTGTGACTCTCTCCTTGTAACTTCGAGCCTTAAGTCGCAGAATCATCCTTGTTGTTCTTCGCTGAACTCTTGCCAATGAATCAATGTCCTTCGGAAGGTAAAGTATCTAAAATTGCCCACAATATTCCAAATATGGCCTCATCAAGGATCTACATGCAGTTAGAATAACGTATTCTAACTTATAGTCAGATACCCTTGAGATGCCCCATAGTACACTAAAATATCTGTTGATAACAGTTTCACATTGACAGAATATTTTCAGCAGATAGTCAATACTCACATCCAAATTATTTTCCATTTCCACATTCATAATTGGCGCCTCTTCTTTGTGTGCACACCTTTACTGTTTACTATTCCAGTGTGCATAATCTTACACATTAAAATTGTTGTACTATTTCCTAATCCAGTTACTTAATTGCTACACATATTTTGAATGCTATTGATTACAAGTACAAGATGTATCCTCCTGCATATCATCTATGAACAGCAAGGGATCTAAACGGGCCCCATTGGAGCTTCACTAGTCATTGCCCCTGAGCCAGAGCTATACCACTTTCTGCCCTCTGTTGCTGAGTGAGTTTGCAATCAATTTAGCTTACTTTCCATAAATTCCATTTAATCTTCATCATAGGCTTCACATATGGAATGTTATCAGATACTTTCTGAAACTCCAAGTAAATAGCAACTGGATAGCCCTAAATCACTAGGTCAATTACCTCCGCAAGGAATTCCAGCAGATTAGTGAAGCATGACATAATCGATGGAACGAAAATTGGGCAGGTTCTGTAAAGGTTCCAAGTCGAAAATGACCCCCATTACTTCTGAATCCATGCTAATTGCAACTTCTATAGTCTCTGCAATCTTCATATGGACTTTAATAGTATTCTGCAACATGCATTTGCTCCTCTGGAGAGGTTGTAACCCTCATATTCCTGCTTCAATCCATTTTTAAATGGTGATATGAGAGGATGATGTATATGCATGCCTCAAGCAATAACTTTCTGAGGTGTAAGAGTGCAGCCTGAGAACCATTCTCCCTCCAATTTTTCCAACCCCTTGGGGGTTGTGACTATTCCAATGCTCTCCTGGCCGACCTCCCATCCTCCACCCTAGATAAATTGAGCTCATCCAAAACTCTGCTGCCCGTATCTTAACTCGCACCAAGTCTCGTTCACCCATCGCCCCTGTGCTCGCAGAGCTATATTGGCTCCCGGTCCGGCTTGACCTCGAATTTCAAATTCTCATCCTAGTGTTCAAATCCCTCCATGGCCTCACCCCTCCCTATCTCTGTAACCTCCTCCAGCTCTACAACCCTTCAAGATCTCTGCGCTCCTCCAATTCTGGCCTCTGGCCAATTGCGCATCGCCAGTTTTAATCGCTTCACCATTGGTGGCCATGCCTTCAGCTGTCTAGGCCCTAAGCTCTGGAAATTCCTCCCTAAAGCTCTCCGCCTCTTTACCTCTCTCCTTTAAGATGCTCCTTAAAACCTACCTCTTTGACCAAGCTTTTCGTTATCTGTCCTAATATCCCCTTCTGTGGCTCAGTGTCAAATTTTGTTTGATAACGTTCCTGTGGAATGGCTTGGGACGCTTTACTACATTAAAGGTGCTATATAAATGCAAGTTGTTGTTGTTGATAGGCTTCTGGCCTGTGGTCAGCGTGACTGAGATCAGGAACTCTGTAACATAGGGTTTCAAACCCACAACTGTGCTGCAGTGGTACAGATGAATAGTGCTTCAAAAATCGGCACCATTAGATCCCACATAAAATAACTTTGTTTTTCACTCCAAACCAATAGATTGGGCTTCACGCCGTCCTTTGATGTGGTTTTCCTTTATACCGTTGGCCCATTTGGAAAAAGAAATGGAAACAAACTATTTGCACAGACTCAGTGGTAGTTTTATCAGCTGTTTATTTCTTTTCCAAGATAACTAACCAGAGTGTTCAATGTTAATACTCTGAAGGACAGTTCCTGTGTGGAAATTTTCACAAATATTCAGCTTTGATAGGAAACAGTGGTCTGGTATCTGTAGCACTAGAGTCCAATTCTGTTAGCTGAATGTTGGCTGGACAAGATTTGTTGTGGTGGGTGGAGGGTCGATCCTTACTTGCCTGGCACGGCTACAGACTGCCACAGATACCAGAATGAGAGACAATTAAACTGTCTCTCTGGTTCTCTCCTAGCATGGAGATGAGAAAGCAGAAGAAATGGACAGGAATGGGGAGTGCACCATTGCAGCAATAACTATAAAACTGAGAGAAAAATAACCATAGGCATTCGAGATATAAATGAATAAACAAGGAGTAATAAAGGAAGTGAAGTAGAATTTTGTTTTACCCATAATAATAAAACATAAGCTTGGGCCAAAAAAGAGCATCAGCCTGCTTCTTGATGCATAACTCTCAGGTATGAACCTCTCTGCATTCTCAGCTACAGAAAGTCTGTATCCTCTCTTCCCAACTCCCATGCAAGTCAAACAGATCTATGAATATCTCTTAGTGTCAGCTGTGGCTCAGTGGGTAGCACGCTCACCTCTGAGTCAGAACGGTTGTGAGTTCAAGTCCCACTCCATAAATCTAGGCTGACACTCCAGTGCAGTGCTGAGGGAGTGCTGCACTGTCGGAGGTGCCGTCTTTCGGATGAGATTTTAAACCAAGGCCCCGTCTGCTCTCTCAAGTGAACGTAAAAGATCCCATGGCACTATTTCGAAGAAGAGCAGGGGAGTTATCCCTCAATCAATATAACAAAAACAGATTATCTGGTCATTATCACATTGCTGTTTGTGGGAGCTTGCTGTGCGCAAACTGGCTGCCACGTTTCCCACATTACAACAGTGACTACACTCCAAAAGTACTTCATTGGCTGTAAAGCGTTTTGAGATGTCCGGTGGTCGTGAAAGGCGCTATATAAATGCAAGTCTTTCTTTTTCTACAACTCTCAGTTCCCGTTTTCAACAGCTATTCATTCAGTTGTTTTTCAAAGGCATCAGCTGACTGAGATTAAAACACCTTTTCTGATAGGCTGTTCCATGTGTCCATTATTCTCAGTGGGGAAAACAAAATTCTTCTCATCGTTAACCTTGCTCAAGGCTAGCGAATTTTGTGTCATTGCCCAGAAGGGTGATAGACTCGTGGAGTAAGCTGTCAGGAAAGAAAATTGGAATCGATAATAAAAAGTAGTTCAAAAGGCAGTTCGATATATTCCAAAGAGCTGAGGGTAATGGCGAGAAATCAGGTAAATGGGATCGATATGAAAAATGGAAAGGGTTGCTGAGCCAGGTAACAGCTTGTTTTTCCTGAAGCTTCTTATGTTCCGATGACTCTGGGTGATTATGTAGAATTACCTAGAATTTTACAGTACAAAAACAAACCATTCGGCCTAACAGGTATGTGCCAGTGTTATATGCTCCACATGAGCCTCCTCCCACTTTACTTCAACTCGTCCCATCAACATATCCTTCTGTTCCTTTCTCCCTCATGTACTTACCTAGCTTCCCCTTAAAGGCATCGATGCTATACACCTCAACCACTCCCTGTGGTAGCGAGTTCCACATTCTCACCCCTCTCTGAGTAAAGAAGTTTCTCCTGAATTCCTTGTTGGATTTATTGGTGACCATCTTCATTTGCTTAACCTATTCTGACGCTGTTTATTCTCCTTACAGAAACCATATGTTTGTAAAATTCCTGGTTGTACCAAGAGGTACACCGACCCCAGCTCCCTTAGGAAACACGTGAAGACTGTGCATGGGCCAGATGCCCATGTGACGAAAAAGCAACGCAACGACATCCACCCGAGGCCCCCGCCGCCCAAGGAGCCCGGTGACCATGATGTGGCCATCGGGCATGGTAACCGAGCAGCTGAGGAAAAGGCCGAGGCAAACAGCACCAGTGGGGGCCTGGAAGACTGCCTGCAAGTGAAAACCATCAAAACTGAAAATTCCATGGTAGGTCCAACAGCTGTTGGTAAGAGTAGTAAAGCACTAACTAGCGACAAATAGCAGGGGTGCCACAACGATTGACTGCAAAGCCCTAATATAATTAGATTTGCCAAAGAAAATATTATAGAGTCATACAACACAGAAGGAGGCCATTCAGCTTGCCATGCCTGTGCATATTAATTAATATTAATCCTAAAAGAAAATATGATCAGTAAAGATACTCAATTGCAGTAATGGATATCTGAAAAAGTCAGTCCTTCTCCGTTAACCAGATTTGTAGTCATGTAAACTAGCGCTAATATGCAACCTGTGATTGATGCAGTGATACTTGTAACCTTGGCTCTTTCAACCTGTAACTTCTGCACTGCATCAAATGCCAGATAGGGTTACAAATAATTCTGTCTCTGTTATAAAACTGTATCTAAATATTTAACCTGATTTATGTCATTGGAGTGGGGGGGGGGGTATTGAAACTAGATTGATGTAAATACTTGTAGAAATATTAACGGTTGAATTTTCCTGTGGGCCCTGCATCTGACCAGACCTGAACCCACATGGATTTATAGGTTCATGTCATTTACAGGCTCAACTACTAAGTGAGTGGTCAGGGCTTTCTTTTTTTTTAAATTCATTCATGGGATGTGGACGTCGCCGGCAAGGCAGCATTTATTGCCCATCCCTAATTGCCCTTGAGAAGGTGGTGGTGAGCCGTCTTCCTGAATACAACTGAGTGGCTTGCTAGGCCATTTAGATCAACCATGATCTTATTGAATGGCAGAGCAGGCTCAAGGGGCCGAATGGCCTACTCCTCCTATTTCTTATGTTCTTATTTCAGAGGGCAGTTATGAGTCATTGCTGTGAGTCTGGCGTCGCATATAGGCCAGACCGGACAAGAACGGCAGATTTCCTTCCCTAAAGGACATCATTGAACCAGATGGGTTTTTACAACAATCCGATAGTTTCATGGTCACCATTACTGATACTAGCTTTTTATTCCAGATTTATTTAATTGAATTGAAATTCCCCAGCTGCCGTGATGGGATTTGAACTCCGAATCATTAGTCCAGGCCTCTGGATTACTAGTCCAGTAACTAGTTACTGTGCTACCGTCTGGGTAATAGCCAAACACAGGAGCCAGAAAGACTCCAGCACCAATTCCTGACCCTATGTCCCTGTAAAAAAAGAAAAGGGCCTTGTCTTTAGATCCAGGGAAGTTGCAGCCTGTCCTTTGGTGATCCTTTAATTGGAGATGAGCTGGACATGGGGTCCAAGGCTGTCAACTTCTGGACAAGTCTCAAAATGGACATCCCAGCGATGGATGAAAAGCAAAATGAGGTGAGAGGGGAACCAGGAGCTTCCCCTCGCACTTCATTTAAATCACTGCCCTTAGCCTGCAGCTATTATAGACACAGGCACTCTGCCCCTTCCTCAGGGGAAGCCCCATAAATACCGGGCCCTCGTAAAGGAGTAGAGACCTGGCCATCACCCTACTTCCTGTGCTTTCCAACCAGGGAGTAAGCAGGCAAATTTGCCCCACAAATGTTTAAAGGAAGGGAGGCAAGGGTTTTGTCAATTTTAAGTTACTCCTGTAAGACTTCAGCTGGGAATTGTGTTAAGATGTTGCAGTTTTGACCCGGGGTTTATCGCGCCCTGCATGTCTCTTACATTAACAAGAATGTGAAACTAACCCACTGTGACTCTTTACTAACCTACTAACAGTGTCTCCTCCTCTTCTGCTGCTGCTGATTCCCGTGTCTGTTGCTTTGTTTGCTGCCTCAATGTTCTTTCCTTCCTGGCTGTACCTTCCTAAGGACAGTCGGTACTAAGGTGAGCAAAGTAAAGGCTACTTAAGCACCTGTTTTGCTATAATCTGTCCTGTTTTATGACTGTACTAAGCATGCTCCATTACAATCGACGATACCCTGTTGTAAGTGCTAGTGCATCCCCCGGCACTGAAGTAAAGTGAGCAGATTTTCAGGCGGGGTAAGGAACAACATTTTAGAAGTTGCTTTGCATCCACCAGTGCAATCCGTGACAGCTGAAGGGTATTATTTGAAGAAAAAAGATTTTTAAGACGGGTATAAATATTTCTGTGAAATGGAGCACTTTTAGATTTGTCTAAAGAAGCACAGCAGTAAGCATAATTGGTTACAGTACTTTAGGGAGAAATGAGACGTGGAACAGTTTGAATTGAACTGCGGTATGGGACACATTATCTAAACAACTTATAGAAATACAGTTTGTAAGCATGAAGCTGTGCTTTGCGCCCACTCATAAAATCCTCCGTAACGATCCTAGCCGAATATAAAACCCATCCCTATTTTCTGAGCACATCATATCAATCACATTGGTGTGAGATTTTACAGTGCTGGGTTATAAGTTATTGGCCTGTACTTGGAAGGCTTAACCACAGTTTTCAGATATAGGCTTGCACACCAGATTTGATACAGTTGTAATTTCTCAAATTCAGATGCGTTACAAAAATAGTACAATTTATGCAAGGCTGCTTTAAATAATTACCAACATGAACTCTTATTTATAATAAGGGTAAAATACAGCGAATCAGAGAATCGTACAACTCAGAAGGAGGCCCATCGTGCCTGTGCACACCCTCCATGGCAATTTGCTCCCATTTTATAAACTTTCTGTCCACCTTTCATTAGTCACACGCTGTTTGGTCAAGTGACCTACTCCCAGCCGTCTGCTAATGCTGCCCTTGATCATGCTGTCAGTTGCTACACAAACTGAACTGAGGTAACTCAGCCTCCAGTGTTATTCCCCTCCTAGTAGGGATGCATCAGGCCTCTGCTTGGCCCCTCCACAGGGCAGAGCACCTGAGATTAAGAGCTTGTCTCTTGGTGAACCTTGAAAATTTGAACTAGCCCCTACTTGGAGAGGTTCGCTACATATAACGATTGTCAAAATGCTGCGCAGTTTTAAAATAAATCACGTTTTTTTTTCTTAAAATCATAGCACCCCATAGTTAATGTGAAAAACATTTCTACCTGAGGGTTGGGAAGGAGTTAAGACATTAAGAGAAATGTCTTTACCCAGAGAGTGGTTAGAATGTGGAACTCACTACCACAGGGTGTAGTTGAGGTGAATAGCACAGATGCATTCAAGGGTAAGCTAGATCAGCACATGAGGGCGAAAGGAATAGAAGGACATGTTGATGAGGTTAGATGAAGAAGGGTGGGAGGAGGCTTGTGTGGAGTATAAACACCGGCATGGACCAGTTGGGCTGAATGACCTGTTCCTGTGCTGAAAATACTTTGTAACTTTGTAAGAGAAATGTCTGTTTCCTCACAAAGGAGTACAGCCTCGCATCATTTTCATCAAAATGGCGTTGCTGAAATGCAATCATTTGTCCAATGTAAATTCCATCATTATATCTAAGTGTTCACTGAACAGAACATAAGGTCTGGTAAACACTGTGTAAGACTGTGCCCCCTTTAAACTTTCCTCCTGCAAGCACCAACTCATAGAAACATAGAAGATAGGAGCAGGAGTAGGCCATTCGGCCCCTCGAGCCTGCTCCGCCATTCGATGAGATCATGGCTGATCATCCAAACTCAGTACCCTGTCCCTGCCTTCTCCCCATATCCCTTGATACCTTTAGCCTTAAGAAATATATCTAACTCCTTCTTGAATATATTTACTGACTTGGCCTCAACTGCCTTCTGTGGTAGAGAATTCCACAGGTTCACCACTCTCTGGGTGAAGAAATTCCTCCTCATCTCTGTCCTAAATGGCTTACCCCTTATCCTTAGACTGTGACCCCTGGTTCTGGACACCCCCGCCATCGGGAACATCCTTCCTGCATCTAGTCTGTCTAGTCCTGTTAGAATTTTATAAGTTTCAAAGAGATCTCCTCTCATTCTTCTAAACTCCAGCGAGTATAAGCCCAATCGACCCAATCTCGCCTCGTACGTCATTCCTGCCATCCCAGGTATCAGTCTGGTGAATCTTCGCTGCACACCCTCCATGGCAAGAACATCCTTCCTCAGATAAGGCGACCAAAACTGCACACAATACTCAAGGTGTGGTCTCACCAAGGCCCTGTACAGCTGCAGCAAGACATCCTTGTTCCTGTACTCAAACCCTCTCGCTACGAAGGCCAACATACCATTTGCCTTCTGAACCGCCTGCTGTACCTGCATGCTTACAGCGACTGGTGCACAAGGACACCCAGGTCTCATTGCACTTCCCCTTCTCCCAATCTATTGCCGTTCAGATAATAATCTGCCTTTCTGTTTTTGCCACCAAAGTGGATAACCTCGCATTTATCCACATTATACTGCATCTGCCATGCTTCTGCCCAATCACCCAACCTGTCCAAATCATACTGGAGTTTCTCGGCATCCTCCTCGCAGCACACACACCCACCCAGCTTTGTGTCGTCTGCAAACTTGGAGATATTACATCTAGTTCCCTCGTCTAGATCATTAATATATATAGTGAATAGCTGGGGTCCTAGGACCGATACCTGCGGAACCCCACTCGTCACTGCCTGCCACTCGGAAAAAGACCCGTTTATTCCAACTCTTTGCTTCCTGTCTGCCAACCAGTTCTCTATCCAAGTCAGTACCTTACCCCCAATCCCATGTGCCTTAACTTTACACGCTAATCTCTTATGCGGGACCTTATCGAAAGCCTTCGGAAAGTCCAAATACACCACATCCACTGGTTCTCCCTTATCTATTCTATCAGTTACATCCTCAAAAATTTCCAGTAGATTAGTCAAGCATGATTTACCTTTTGTAAATCCATGTTGACTTTGTCCAATCCTGTCAGTTTTCCAAGTGCTCTGCTATTACATCTTTTATAATGGACTCTAGCATTTTCCCCACAACCGATGTCAGGCTTACCGGTCTATAATTCCCCGTTTTTACTTTACCACCTTTTTTGAACAGTGGGGTAACATTAGCTACCCTCCAATCCATGGTAACTGTTCCAGAGTCTATAGAATTTTGGAAGATGACCAGCAATGCATCTACTATTTCTAGGGCCACTTCCTTAAGTACCCTAGGATGTAGATTATCAGGCCCTGGGGATTTATCGACCTTTAATGCCGTCAATTTCCCTAACACCATTTCCCTACAAATACTGATTTCATTCAGTTCCTCCCTCTCATTAGACCCTATGTTCCCCGACATCTCTAGGAGGTTATTTGTGTTCTCCTTTGTGAAGACAGAACCAAAGTATGTATTTAATTGGTCTGCCATTTCTTTGTTCCCCATTATAAATTCCCCTGATTCTGACTGCAAGGGACCTACGCTTGACTTCACCAATCTTTTTCTCTTCACATATCTATAAAAGCTTTTACAGTCAGTTTTTATGTTCCCTGCAAGCTTACGCTCGTACTCTATTTTCCTCCTCTTAATTAATCCCTTTGTCCTCCTTTGCTGAATCCTAAACTGCTCCCAATCCTCAGGTTTGCTGCTTTTTCTGGCCAATTTATATGTCCTCTCCTTGGATCATATGCTATCCCTGATTTCCCTTGTCAGCCATGGTTGAGTCACCTTTTTTGTTTTATTTTTATGCCAGACAGGGATGAACAAATTCTGTAGTTCATCCATGCGATCTTTGAATGTTTGCCATTGCCTAGCCACCGTCAACCCTTTGAGTAACATTCCCCAATCTATCCTACCCAACTCGCGCCTCATACCATCGTAGTTTCCTTTATTTAAATTCAGGACCCTAGTCTCTGAGTCAACTATTTCATTCTCCATCTTAATGAAGAATTCTATCATATTATGATCGCTCCGCCCCAAGGGGCCCCGCACAACAAGATTGCTAATTAATCCTTTCTCGTTACATAATACCCAGTCTAAGATGGCCTGGTCTCTAGTTGGTTCCTCGACATATTGGTCCAGGAAACCATCCCATATACACTCCAGGAATTCCTCCTCCACAGTATTGTTACTAATTTGGTTAGCCCAATCTATATGTAGATTAAAGTCACCCATGATAACTGCTGTGCCCTTATTGCACGTGTCTCTAATTTCCTGTTTAATGCCATCCCCAACCTCTGCATTACTGTTTGGGGGTCTGTATACCACTCCCACTAACATTTTCTGCCCCTCGGTATTTCTTAGTTCTACCCATACGGATTCCACATCATCAGAGCTAATATCCTTCCTTACAATTGTGTTAATCCCCTCTTTAACCAGCAATGCTACCCCACCTCCTTTTCCTTTTTGCCTGTCTTTCCTGAATATCGAATACCCCTGGATGTTGAATTCCCAGCCTTGGTCACCCTGGAGCCATGTCTCCGTAATCCCAATCATATCATATCCGTTTACCTCTATTAGCGCAGCTAATTCATCCACCTTATTACGAATGCTCCTCGCATTAAGACATAAAGCCTTCAGGCTTGTTTTTTTAACACTCTTAGACCTTTTAGAATTATTATTTACTGTGGCCATGTTTGATTTAAACTCTGGATTTCTCTGACTGTCACCTTTGCTTTTCTCCTTCCTGTCTTTTGCTTCTATCCTTGTTTCCCTTTCCTCTGTCTCCCTGCTCAGGTTCCCAACCCCCTGCCATTTTAGTTCAAACCCTCCCCCAGAGCACTAGCAAACCCCCCTAGGACATCGGTCCTGGCCCTGCCCAGGTACAAACCGTCCAGTTTGTACTGGTCCCACCTCCCCCAGAACCGGTTCCAATGTCCCAGGAATTTGAATCCCTCCCCCTTGCACCATTCCTCTAGCCACGTATTCATTTGAAATATCCTTCTATTTCTACTCTGACTAGCACGTGGCACTGGTAGCAATCCTGAGATTACTACCTTTGAGGTCCTATTTTTTAATTTACCTCCTAACTCCCTATATTCTGCTTTTAGGACCTCATCCCGTTTTTTACCTATATGCACCACGACAACTAGCTGTTCACCCTCCCCCTCCAAATTGCTCTGTAGCCGCTCCGAGACATCCTTGACCCTTGCACCAGGGAGGCAACATACCATCCTGGAGTCTCATTTGCGGCCGCAGAAACGCCTATCTATTCCCTTTACAATAGAATCCCCTATCACTTTAGCTCTCCCACTCTTTTTCCTCCCATCCTGTGCAGCAGAACCACCCACGGTACCAGGAAGTTGGCTGCTGCTGTCTTCCCCTGATAAGCCATCTCCCTCAACAACATCCAAAGCAGTATATCTGTTTGAGAGGGGGATGGCCACAGGGGACCCCTGCACTACCTGCCTGCACCTCCTACTCTGCATGGTGGTCACCCATTCCCTTCCTGCCTGTACAGCCTTTACCTGCGGTGTGACCAACTCCCTAAACGTGCTATCCACGATGTCCTCATGGATACACTCAAGTTTTCACAGCAGAGGCCAATTTTAGGGACCCTCAACTCACTGACCTTCTTAAACCCTGTTTCCACAAGCCACTGCGAAAGAACCCAGGGTCAAAGAGCCATGGTCAGCAGTGGAAACGTACACAAACCCCGCATTCCAAAAGCTGACCCGCACTGTGAAAGCTTCAATAAGTTGACACACTAGTGACAATATTTATGAATGGCTCAGGCTTTCCTTAATATAGTGTTGCTAAAAAAAAAACTGTTGTATTCCTGTCCGGGTGTACTTACCTTTTGCCCTGCACTTGATAATCAAGCTTCCACTGGTCACAAGAGTAAGATGTGTGTTTCTGTGTGGCCATGTCATTGCAATGTATTTGAAACTGTCACTGGTATTGGGATCAGAGAGGGGAATACCGTTCTTCCTCCACAACTCAAACCACTTCCATTGTGTTTGCACTGGGACAGGACTAGCACAGTCTTGGTGGGAAATGTTGACCAGTGACTTTAGTGTATTTTTAAAACATGTCCTCCTATTAACAAGTAGATGAGAAATGGCCCACCTCTGTAGTTCTCCTGATAACCTACTGTGTAACAACAACACCAACAACTTGCATTTATATAACCTTGTAACGTTGGAAAAATTCCCACGGTGCTTGAGGTGTAAAGGCTCCACTATACAAATCAGAAAGTCCCCGGTTTGATTACCTAGAGTCATAGAGTTATACAGCACAGAAAGAGGCCCTTCGGCCCATCGTGTCTGCACCGGCCATCAAGCCCTGTCTATTCTAATCCCATTTTCCAGCACTTGGTCCATAGCCTTGTATGCTATGGTATTTCAAGTGCTCATCTAAATGCTTCTTGAATGTTGTGAGGGTTCCTGCCTCTACCACCCTTTCAGGCAGTGAATTCCAGATTCCAACCACCCTCTGGGTGAAACCTGTAGTGCTGAGTGCGCTAATCTCAGCTAGTGAGCTACAATTGGCCTCAATGTCGCTGTTTTCATTTTAACTATCATTTTAACTTCCATTATTGGCTATAAAGCCCTTTGGGATGTCCTAAGGTCGGGGAACGGTACTCTATAAATGCAAGTCTTCCTTTCTTTAACTTCCATTCTGGTTTCATTTCAGGCCTCCTGCATCTGCAGGGTTTATTTTCTTTCTCCAACTTCCTCCATATTCTTGCCTTTTTTCTTGTGTGTGCCCGTCCCCATAGCCCGTAGCTTTCCAAAGTTCTTAAGCTATTTTCAGGTTCTTTTGTTGATTTAATGTCTTTCAATTGCCCCACTGAGCTATCCTCTAACCGTTTTCTCTTAAAAGCGTGTTTGCAGGTCGCTCAACCCATTACCTTCCTCTCTGTGATTGGATTATCTATTGTTTCTACCCCTACTACTCTCTTTTTCTTCACAACTGTACAACGGGGCTTTCCGTTCCATGCAGATGCTGATTGTCCTGTCGTGTGTTCCAACATTTTCTGCTTATGTTCCAAAGTTACTTGACGATCTTAAAAAAAAAATCCAAATTTAACTAATTTAAAAATATATTTTTTAGCAACACGCAAACCATTCAGATAAACTCGTCCCTGCTGGAAAATGACCTTGGGAATCTGAGTGGGTTAGGGTACTGATTGATGGGATGAAAGCTCCCTCTGTTGACTATGGGTGGGTCTCTGTGAAATGACCTTGAGCCGTCACAGCCTAGTCCCCGTTCAGCTCAGGAACTAATTGTCACTGGGTAAATAATCTCAGAGAGTCATGAGGATAGCTGCTGTGGGTGGAGAAGAAATTTGCACTAGTACACCAGAGTGCTATTCTAAGTTAGGAGTTAAGGCTCATTGTTGGACAGAGCAGAGAGAGTGTTTGGATCTTGCTGTGCTAATATCAGACTTGCCGATTCCCCTTTTCCTCATTTACATAGGCAGGGACCGTTTTGATGGTTCCCCCTGCGACTTTCCACTTCCCCGCTGGTGTTGACATAATTCCCACCGGCTTCGGGTGGGAGTCAGCGTTGGGGCGTGTAAATGGGACCTGGGGCTTTGGCCCCCGATTCCCACCCCGAGTTAAAATCAATCCTTCGGTGTCTAAAGTGGAAAGCTGTCCCATTTTTCATCACTGATATCTTTTGTCTTAATGAGCACAACATGCCTATACACATGTTAAACACAAAGAGAATAGCCTAGCGAGTGCAGCAAGACAACTTTCAAGGCTTTGCCTAATCGGCACGTACTTGGGACAATTATTTGCAGCTGATGACAGCTTTCATGGGCTTGAGGTTGCAACTGCAATGGTGAGTTAGGTGGTGTCTTAAAAAAGATATACTTTCCTGATGGCTCAAGAGGCTCTGTCTCTGAGCCATACAGACCAGGAAGGTCTCAGGATCAATTCTCAATGTGTACTGAGTTAGCTCAGGGAAACTTTAGAAGCTCCAAATAGGAGCTGCAGCCCTCCTTGATTAGAGAAGGGAAGATCAGCTCGGCCACCTGCTCCTGATCATGGTAAGGTGACTCCCTCTGTAGTGGACTTCATGTGAGGACAGGATCTGGCTCTGCTGCGATGTCCTTCATAATTGGAGCGGCGGCTCACCACCACCTTCTCAAGGGCAATTAGGGATGGGCAATAAATGCTGGCCTTGCCAGCGACGCCCACATCCCATGAATGCATTTTTAAAAAGGATAGCGCTCATTGTGAAGGCTCACAAATAATGCCCACTGAGCAAGCTAGTTGAGGGTTACCATTGCCTAGGGCTTGTACCCCAGCAAGGAATCAATGCCTTCAGGAATGGAAGAATTAAGAAACTTACAATAATTGCTGTATTACACATAGTAAATTTTGAAGTAATATTGCAAACAGTTGTGTGATCTTTGTGTTCATGTCCATGGATGCTGATTGGAACCCTGAAAGAATCTATTCTTTTCACCTCAGATGTATCAGTCCAGCCCTGGTGGTCAATCTTCATGCAGCAGTGAACCATCGCCACTTGGCAGCACCAACAACAATGACAGTGGAGTAGAAATGAACATCAACAGTGGAGGTAGCCTGGGAGATTTGACCGCATTAGATGATTCCCCAATTGTGGACTCCACTGTTTCATCTGGAACTTCAGCAATCAGCCTTCAGTTGAGAAAGAACATGACAGCATCCCAAAGACTTGAGCAACTAAAGAAAGAAAAATTGAAGCAGGTTAGAGATATTCCTTCATGGGCAAACCCAGTGCCACCAGTCAAAAACACCAAGCTGCCTCTCATTCCCATGAATGGTAAGTTGTTTTTTTTTTTGGTCTTGGCCTAGATAGTAGAACCCTTTGTAATTTTTTTAAACTTCACATTTTAATGGTAACAATCTGGTTAAATATTTACATAGGATTACGTAGCATTACATAGAATTTACAGCTCAGAATCAGGCCATTCGGCCCAACTGGTCTGTGCCAGTGTTTATGCTCCACATAAGCCTCCTCCCACCCTACTTCATCTAACCCCATCTGCTTATCCTTCTATTCCTTTTTCCCTCATACACTTATCTAGCTTCCCCTTCATCAAGCAGAACTTAATGTACGTTTTATATATTTTCAGGAACTTCACTGGAGAATTCAAGTACTGGTGGTTCTACTGCTGTGTTGCCTAACCCCAGAATAATGGAACTGTCCAACAGTGAGATCACAGTTTTGAATCAACTGAATGAGCGCCGTGACAGTAATACAAGCACCATCAGTTCAGCTTACACAGTCAGTCGAAGATCCTCTGGCATTTCCCCTTACTTTTCCAGCCGCCGTTCCAGTGAAGCTTCTCATGTTGGTGGCCGTCCAAATAACATCAGCTCTGCTGACTCTTACGATCCCATCTCCACTGATTTATCACGGAGATCCAGTGAGGTCAGTTACTGTGGTGGCCTGCTCAACCTCACACCAGCTGAGCAGTACAGGCTGAAGGCTAAATATGCCGCTGCAACCGGTGGACCGCCACCAACACCACTGCCAAATATGGAACGAATGAGTCTGAAGGCAAGAATGTCTCTCCTAGGTGAAGGCCCCAATTCCATGTTTTCTCCCTTTCCTCCTCCTGCTGCTCAAAGACGATGTAGTGATGGCATTCCACGTGCATATGCCGCAACAGCACTGAGGCCTCATGAAGTAGTTGGCAATACTGCTCGGCGGGCAAGCGATCCCGTAAGGAGAACAGCTGTAGATCCTTTGTCACTTCCAAGAGTCCAGCGCTTCAACAGCATGAACAGTATGAACCCACTGCCGTTACCACCAGCAATGGACAGACGACACTTCAGCCTTCAAAATGCCACCCGATCGGATGGAAGCCTCCACAGGTGTGCCTACTCACCTAGACCACCAAGCATCAGCGAGAATATTGCCATGGAAACAGTGGCAGGTGACATTGACGCTCAAGCTGTTGAGGATGATATAATGCTGCCCGATGATGTGGTACAGTATATCAACTCTCAGGAAAATCGATTGGCTCAAGATAATAATTCGTTCAATTTTACCGGCCAAATGCAGGGCTTCCAGGAAAATCTGAACATGCAGAATCAGAATATGTATGTCCAGCGTGGAATGGCAATGGTAGATAGTAACATGAATCAGTCAAGTTCTATGATGACACAATGCCAGATGAGTCCAGGGAGTCGACCATACCAGGGATCATCTAACATGAGCAAGAACAGCATGCCGGTTCAATGGAATGAAGTAAGCTCAGGTACTGTTGATGTCATTCCTGATCAGTCAAAGCAGCAGTTCTCTCGATCAAACTTGGCAGTAGTTCAGCAAAAGCAGATGTTTGACCAATACCAGAATCTCAACTCCGCTCAGCAGACTGTGACAATGAATCAGAATGAAATGGCTCTAGCACAACAGGGTTTAATGCAAAGAAATATCGGTGTGAATGGACAAAGGATGAACTATATGCAGCAGCAACAGCAGCCTCAGCAGATGGGCTTGTGTCAGAATGCTAATCAACCTCTCAGCCCGCACCAGACTTTTAATCAGTCGAACCAAATGCTTAGTCCCAACGTTGCGAACAGAACCCTAAGCCAAACGTCTTGCAGCAATATGCCAGTAAACAATAACATGGGTTCACCTGCGGCGACAGGCCCACAAGACTTTAAGCAGATAGCAATGATGCAAAACAAAGATGCAGCGATCAAAAACTACGTACAGGCCCAGCAGGTCCGTGCGCAGATTCATCAGCAAATGACGGCCACAAATGAGGTGCCAATGACGATGAACGGTTGCCGTGGGAGAGGTGCACCAGGGCAAGGCATGCATATCGCAAGCCAACAGAACTTTGGGCCTCACATCCAATCCGGTAGGAATCCAGACCGTATTACCTTTGCTGCTCATGGAGGTTTAAACCAAACTAATTCCCATGTCAGCCCAAGTCAGCAGAATTTCAGCCAACCAGGGCAAAACATAATGAATTCTGTTGGGCACAACTTAAGTCGTGGAATGATGCAGCCCCATCCTCCACAGGGTTCAAATCCATTAGTAAGACAGCATGGTCCGGTTAATTCTCTAAACATGCAACAACAAAGTTATTTGCAAAACCCGCTCCAGATGAATGGCATGAGTCCTGGGCATGGACAATCTGAAGTCAGCCAAAATCGGCCTGGTAATCAACTATCAATGCCGTCTCAACAGTGTACTAATGATGGTTCAAACAGCAACTTGATGTTTTATTCTGGTCAGATCCACATGTATGAACAAAATGGCAACTTCAATGGCCAAATGGACTGTGCTATTCAGCAGCAACAACGTATGTCAGGTGTAAAAGCTACGGCAATGGCCTCACCAGGCACCAACCAGGTATCAAGCACTGTAAACTCCCACAGTCTAGATCACGCACAAATAGATTTCGATGCTATCATGGATGATGGTGACCATTCTAGCTTGATGTCGGGCACCTTGAGCCCTAGCATTCTGCAGAACCTCTCCCAAAATTCTTCGCGTCTCACAACTCCCCGGAATTCTCTGACTCTGCAGCCCATTCCAGCCGGGTTGACTAATATGGCAATAGGAGACATGAGCTCTATGTTGACTACCTTGGCTGAGGAAAATAAATTTCTTAATATGATGTCTTAATTGTTCAAGAACAGTCATGAACATTTTCCAATTTCAGATTCCAGCAAACTTCAAAGCGTGATGCTTAAAAACAGATTGTTTCGAAACATTAACATTCCTAGAGAAAGCAATCTTTTTTTTTATAGACTTTGTATTTTAATGTATAAAAAGAAACCTTTATTCTGCAGAAAGAGAATCAGGACATTTTACAAAGGCTTATATATTTGTGAATAGGGATTTCCTGCTGTGTTTTGAAGAAATAGCTGGTGGATTGACATGTTATATCAAGAGGTGTGTTATTTGAAACGGGACTCTTGGTTTGTTTTTTTTTGTTGCAAAGCACTGATACTGTACACTAGACCAAACAGGCAAGGGCACAAACCAAACACTGCCCACTTCTTCCTTGTAAATATTAGATGTGTGCTTTCTTGTATTTCATTAATGTGAACTCCCCAGTGTGTATCAGTTGATTCAATGTCATTGAAAAGTGTTCTAGTTCGGCTAAGGTGAAAAGAACGAAAGGTACATTGACAGGTACCATCAAAGCCATATTGTATACTGCTTCCTCTTCAGAGCTTAGCTCTTAATTATTCCGCACCTGGTAAAATATCATTATAAAACCTCATGACAATACAGACTCAAAAGTTTGTGAACATTGTTCATTGTAAATGATACGGCACCGAAAAGCTAGGAATGCCCATATTATAGCATCAAGAAGTGCCTTACTATGTCATGTTATTTTCAAATAGTGAAGGCATTCTTTCAGTTTAAGACATTATGGAAACAGTTTCCAGCAATTTGCTTGTAATATGGCAGTGCTATTGGTACTAAGCTAGTTAACATGCAGTGTTTTAATGAAAATAGTTTCTTTATGTGTGAGAATTATTGTGAAAGATATGCAAAACGTCTTTTCAATATATAGGAGCTGAAATGTGTTCTTTGTTGTGCGTTCTTAGTGCATAAAGCATCTCATGTAAAGAAATTTCAAACATTGGACAACCATTCCAGTCTGTAAATATACAACATGTTAAAACTGTGTTTTGAATAAGAGCGCCGAGCTGACTATTTTTGATCAACATGTAGCCTGGACATTTCCTGTAACCAACTCCTTTCAGCACACAGAATAGATCTAGCGATCTAAATGTATATACACTTTTTGTACAATAACAAACTTTTCTTTAATAAAAGCAATGTTGAATGTACATCATTTTGCTTTCTTAAACCACAATGTGAGGAGTGCAGATGTTATCGTTTACTTCACAAACAATTGGCACACTTGGCTAATACTTGACTAGTCATCCAGTGAGAGTGTCCATCTTATTTACATTGGGTCCCCAAGTGGCCAAGCACAGGTTGATAATATTGGCTAATGAATTAGGGTTGCCCCCTACTTATTCTGATAAAAGGCCACATTTTTTTTTCAGTCAGCAAGGCATGTAGGTGGGAACTCAGTTTAGCACCTCCCCAAAGTTCAATGCCTTCAACAATGCATAGAATCACAGAATGATACAGCACAGAAGGAGGCCATTAGGCCCATTGTGCCTGTGCCGGCTCTTTGTTAGAGCTATCCAATTAATCCCACTCCCCTGCCCTTTCCCTGCAAATTTTTCCCTTCAAGTATTTATCCCATTCTCTTTTGGACGTTATTATTGAATCTGCTTCCATCATCCTTTCAGGCAGTGCATTCCAGATCATCATAACCCGCTGCGTAAAAATATTTTTCCTCGTGTCACCTCTGGTTCATTTGCCAATTAACGTAAATCTGTGTCCTTTGGTTACCGACCCTTCTGCCACTGGAAACAGTTTCTCTTTATTTACTCTATCAAAACACCTCATGATTGTGAACACCTCTATCAAACCTCCCCTTAACCTTCACTGCTCTAAGGAGAACAACCCCAGTTTCTCCAGTCTCTCCATGTAACTGAAGTAATTCATCCCTGATACTATTCTAATAAATCTCCTCCACACCCTCTCCAAGGTCTTGAGATCCTTCTTAAAGTGTGGTGCCCAGAATTGGCCACAATACTCTAGCTGGGGCCTAACCAGTGTTTTGTAAAGGTTTAGCAGTAACTAATTTAGCATTTCTTTGGGTATCACTATTTGGTATGAGCCTTATGCAGGCTCATTTAGTTCATTCTTGCCCTGCTAACCTGCATCGCTCCTCATTGCCAACAATTGATTTTAAAAATCTTGTCCTTATTACAAATCCCTCATGACTTCTCCCCACCCAATCTTTACAACCTTCTAATCCCATTTCACTCCCTTCTCTCTTCTGGGTCAGAACTTCGATGCATCCTTTCCCTTTACTCCACTATATTGGCAGAGCTTTCAATCATCACGGCCCTGCACTCTGGAATTGTCTTATTGTCTTCCTATAGTGCTCTTTTTCTACATCTCTACCCACCTTCAAAAATCTCTTCAACCAAGCCTTTGGTCACCTCCGAACTTTCTCTCAATTCCTGCTTGGTATCTGGCCCCCTCGCCCATCCCCACCTCTTTGGCACTCTTGCCTCTAAGTCAGAAGATTGTGGGTTCAAGTACCACTCCTGAGCATATAATCTAGGCTGATACTCCAGGGGAGTACTTGAGGGAGTGCTCATCAGGTGAGAGTTTGATGGATTCCTTGGACTAATCACAATCTTGTTGGTAAAGAAGGTGGAGTTTCTGGAAAGAGAGACTCTCTTTTATAGACACAGGAAATTCACAAACCTGGAAGGTAAGAGAAGAGGAGCACTAAACGGGCAAGGCTTTATGAGAAGAGGGAGTTACTATTTCAGGAAGGTACAGGTAAGTTAAGGAAAATCCTGTAGAAAGATACTGAGATGCGAGAATGGGATCCTGAGCCATGATCTGCCCCTTCGCAATTCATCAGATGTAAATGAAAGTCAAAAAAGCAAAAAAAATACTGATTCATATTAAGATAAGTGAACCTGGAAATGGAGGGAAGGGTTAGCTCATGGGAATACAGTAAAGTAATACGCCAATATCATTATTTAAGAACACCTAATCACTGGAGGAAGTATTGGTAAGAAAAGTGGATGTGGAGTGTGATGGTGTTGGAGGTGGCTTAAAACTAACATCAATCCTAATTTAACCCACTAGGTAGGCAAGGAAGGAGGGACATCTGAATGATGGGTCTCTAATATTCTTCAATAGGGAACACTAATGTTATCGGGTAACTTTCTAGATTATGTATCCCAACAAACTGAAAAAGTATCTAAAATGGTATTATGAAGACTAAAGCACATCACTATGCTCCAAGGAGTTCACCTGAAGGAGGATGAGGTACTAAGCCCAGATTGTTTGGGGAATAGAACTGAGGTGTGATGTGTCATTTATGATGCTGCAAAAAAATTGACGATTTTGATGGGGACAATATGTTTTATCAAATTGTATTAATGAGACAGTGATGAGCTGGTATTGGTGGCAAAAAAAAAATTCCTTTGGACATGAGCTTCAGTGGTTTTGTATGGAGAAGAGCTATGAGAAATCTGAAAACAACTTTACAAGAAACCTAGAAGACCAAATAGTGCTGGGGCTGGGAGAGTTGAAGAGAGCGCATAGGCCTCAAGGACTCTTGGCAAAGTGAGTCCACCTGGAGGCTTTAAACTAATGTTCATGATGCGGAGATGCCGGCGTTGGACTGGGGTGGACAAAAATGAGAAGTCGCACAACACCAGGTTATAGTCCAACAGATTTATTTAAAATTAGCTCCGAAAAACTGAAAAACCGAAGGAATCAAAACTAAAATGGATATATATTGATGCACAGCGTATAAGGAAGAAAATTGTAGAACACTAGAGTCATTGATTAAAACAGAAAATTATGACACATGGCTGTAACTGGGTCAGAATTGACAATTAAATATACCTAGATATAAAACTTTCAGGGTGGATAGGGAAGGAAGAAAGGGAGGAGGTGTAGCGGCTAAATTAGTGACAAAAATCATAGCATGGGCGCATATGGATTTAACTAGAGGAATGGTCCAAACAGCATCACTTTGGACTGAGTTGAGGAATTGCAAAGGAATGGTCCATTAGATTACAGTCTGCGGACAGTGGAAATTTGAGGTTGAAATTTGTAGCCAAATTAGAATGGCATGTATTGAAAATTGAGTTATAATTGTAAGAGATTTTAATTATCCCAAAATAGACTAGGACAGAGAAAACGTTGGAAGAAAAAGGAGGTTTCTTTTTGCAATATGTCCAAGACTGTTTTCTCAGTCATTACTTGAGTTAGTCTGGCCAATGTATTGGAGCAATAGGTGACCTAAAAGCAAGAACCCTCTGTGATAGTTGAAACTTAAAACACTTTGTCCATCTAAACATTAAAGATGACATAAAATGGGTACATTGAATTGCATTAGCATATTAAAATGACCTTTTGTTTTAACAGGAAGCAGTCACTGACTTGCCAATATATAACCATTTCCCTATCAATACACATTCAGGCAACCTATCTGGGTTCCCATTAACATGCAATGGCAGCAATCAGATCACACACACCAAGGAGTTTCAGAATAAGGAAAATTTTAAATCTGTTTTTTTTAAAATCTGGAAATAAAAAGCAGGTATCAGTAAAAGTGACCATGAAACCGTTGGATTGTCATAAAAACCCAACTGGTTCATTAATGTCCTTCAGGGAGGGAAACCTGCCATCCTTATCCAGTCTGGTCTCCAGTCCAACGCAAACATGGTTGACTCTTAACTGCCTTCTGAACTGGCCTAGCAATCTACTTAATCAAGGCATCTAGGGATGGGCAATAAATGGCAGCCTTGCCAGCGATGTCCAAATCCCGAGATTGAATAAAAATATGTTTGTATTACCCTAAGGTGCAAATATTAGCCAGACTGTAATGTAAATTCCAAACAGGTAGCACTTAAATCTGTGTGTTCTTTTATTAGTGTTAAGGAATTTAAATTGTTAATCTAATACAAACAAAAATATTGTTGTCACAATCTTTTTTGGTAGACTACTAGGAGGGAATTCGTTTTAATCTTTGGAGGGTTTAACTTTAACAGTAAATAGGCTGGTCTAAATATGGGGTTCCAGTGAATATCTAAATTGGTGATTTGAACAAGCTGAAGTAAAATTAACAAGGGACCTTAAGATGACTGGAGAGATGTCTAGCCTCCAGTGCCCACATCAGTATCCTGAGAGGCTACACGCTGCCAAGATCCTACTCATGTGAACCCCTTGCCCCACCCTCTTTAGCCAATCCACTGATCCCTTTACCAAGGAACAACCCTGATCCTGCCAGCTCTGAATAAGTACTTCTAAGGAAATGTATAGAAGTACGAGAGATCTTCATAGTTTGTATTTGCACTTACCACGTAGCCTTTACTGTACCATAACCCAAAAAAGTAAACTTTGCTAATGTCAATAAAAACCTTAAAAAAATTAACAAAGAGAGATAGTGACTATTGCACTTAATATCATTGTTGCTTTTTAAAAAATGATATTGCGATACATGGGGAAGATCAGTTCCTAGGTTAATCTGATACTGGAAATGCCACTTCTGAATCATGTATCACATAGAGTCGGGGGGCGGGGTGATAATACTGTCCAAGAATAATACTCAGCTTCCAGTATGGGAGACAATAAAAAGCGATGACACTCTTACTGGAGAGGAGAAAGACATGGACAGTGTAGAAGGGATAGAATCAGGAAAGAGACAGAAGCTGGGAGATAGACAGGTTATTGAACCTAAGGGTCAAAAGATAAAAAGAATCAAGGAATAAAAAACATGTAATGGAGGAACTGATGGGTCAAGGGGTACGTGTAGCGTATGGAGATACTGTAATGGATAGAAGCTGTTGTCAGAATATAAGGAAGTAGAAGATTAAAAATGATAGTGTGAGGGTAACGTCAGCATACAGGCTAATTCAAGACTTTGTACTTGGCAATGGAGTTGAGTGTTTATTCTGAACAGAAGGAATGGTTTGTACAACGTTATCCAGCTGCAAATATCTCTTGTGGGAGAGTTTCCTATTGTCAGCCACTGGGACCGTGGGACCACAAGGCACTTGCGTTGGTCTTGGGCCACAGCAACGGAAATACAAAAAATAATTGATTAATTGGCCTTCCCAAGTCACTTTTGTTAATTTAAAGTTTTTAAATGTTAATGTTTTGAAGTCCGCAAGTGGTGTCCTCTGCAATTGGCCGAGCAGTTCCGCCTACTCCTGTGGGAGTGGGAGTGATTGTGTGCATGTCCAAGATGCTCATCATTATACACTCACTTACATGCAGAAACTCCACAGGGATGCAGAAGTTCCAACATCTTCAATAAGTGCACTGAAATAAGCACAATGCGAACTGCTGCAGAAAAAGGAATCCAGTGCAAGCCTGGACTTAATAGGGGTAGGGTTTCTGCTTTGGGCACAATCAGCGATTCCGGCGGAAATTGCGCCAGTTTTGAAAAGTGTTTTTGTTCCCGAGTTTCCGCTCAAACATATTTGCATATCTCCGAACGCAAAATCTGCCATGAACCAGTGCAACCGGGCAGCGTTTTAACACACAATTGTTTTTTTTCTTAATTTTGCTTTAAAAAATATTCCTTGATATATTTAAGAGTGGTAACTTGGTAAAGTTTGGTTAATACAGATGATAATGGGTTTAATCACAAAAAATAAGCATTTTAAATCACAGTGTCAATCCACCACCTGTGAGTAACCTGATTTTATATTACTTCTTCTCGTGTCTTCTCGCTGTTCCCTTTGGGGAACAATGTGAAGTAGTGGAAGGTATTTGCAGGCTGATTAACAGTCTGACTGGCCGCCTTAACGCTCCATTCCATGGCCGTAACCATCTTTATACCAGCCTATAGGGTGCTCAGTCTTATATGGCGGGAGGGTTTACATAGAAACATAGGAGATAGGAGCAGGAGTAGGCCATTCGGCCCCTCGAGCCTGCTCCGCCATTCAATGCGATCATGGCTGATCATCCAAATTCAGTACCCTGTCCCAGCTTTCTCCCCATATCCCTTGATCCCCTTAGCCTTAAGAAATATATCTAACTCCTTCTTGAATATATTTAATGAATTGGACTCAACTGTCTTCTGTGGTAGAGAATTCCACAGGTTCACCACTCTCTGGGTGAAGAAATTCCTCCTCATCTCAGTCCTAAATGGCTTACCCCTTATCCTTAGACTGTGACCCCTGGTTCTGGACTCCCCCGCCATCGGGAACATCCTTCCTGCATCTAGTCTGTCTAGTCCTGTTAGAATTATATAAGTTTCAATGAGATCCCCTCTCATTCTTCTAAACTCCAGCGAATATAAGCCCAATCGACCCAATCTCTTCTCATACGTCATTCCTGCCATCCCAGGTATCAGTCTGGTGAATCTTCGCTGCATTCTCTCCATGGCAAGAACATCCTTCCTCAGATAAGGTGACCAAAACTGCACACAATACTCAAGGTGTGGTCTCACCAAAGCCCTGTCAAACTGCAGCAAGACCTCCTTGCTCTTGTACTCGAATCCTCTTGCTATGAAGGCCAACATACCATTTGCCTTCTTAACCGCCTGCTGCACCTGCATGCTTACCTTCAGCGACTGGTGCACAAGGACACCCAGGTCTCGTTGCACTTCCCCTTTTCCCAATCTATTGCCGTTCAGATAATAACTATGGGCTCCCACAACCCATACGATGAGGGGGGCCACCCACACCCACCGGACGCGAGTATCCCGCTGGATGTCAACCCAGAATTCAAAGCTGGAGCTCCGAGTCCACTCACCGGGACTGTCTCGAGTGGGGTTCAAACCCTGCACATTGTGGCCCAGAGGCGGGAATGCGACCACTGCACCAGAGGCTCACTCCTTTTTAAATTGCTGAAAATGACTTTTAAAAATTATCCAAAACTATTTTCTAGTTGGATTGGAGTCCAGTAGTCAGTTCCTTAGTAAATTTTTTAAAAATTCCTTCGCTACCTTTCAAAATATACCTACTGGTGTCTGTGTGCCCAAAAGATCCGGCTTAATTTTTGGAGCCTCCTCGAAGGCCCACAAACGAGCGCAATTAGCGGAAACTCCCAATGGTGATTAATTCACCCTGGGGCGTGGCCAGTTTTATGGGTGAGGCCTGCTTCTAGCGCGATGTTTTTAAAACCAGCGCAAAAGATCGCAGAAACTCGAAACCCTAATCCATGTTTTAGTCACCTCCCTGTCCTTGCTGACCTACATTGGCTCCCAGTCCTGCAATGCCTCACCTGTAAAATTCTCGTCCTTGTGTTTAAATCATTCCTTGGCCTCATCCCTTCCTATCTCTGTCATTTTCTCCAGTGTTACAATCCTGCCCGTCCTTGAAATCTGTGTTTCCCTGACTCTGACGTCTTGTGCATCCCTACCTCTCTTCACGCCACCATTGGCAGCTGTGCCTTCAGCTACCTAGGCCCCACGTTCTGGAATTATCTCCCGAAACTGCTCCACCTCTCCACCTCCTTCTCCTGCTTTAAGACCTTCCTTAAAGCCCACCTCTGACCAAGCCTTTGGTCATCACTCCTAACATGTCTTTCTTTGACTCTACATCCATTTGTTTCCTGCACGCTTCTGTGAACTGCCTTGGGATGTTTTTTTTCTATGTTAAAGCTACTGTATAAAAGCAAGTTGTAGCTTCCTGCACACAAGTCCTGCAGCTCTGTTGATTTAAAGGCAGGGGGGGTGGAGAACCTGGGGAGGACTGTCTCTAAAATCAGCATTTCTAGATGGTTCAATGCGCATGCACTGGAATCAACTGGTTCTGGCAGTTCTCTCTGGCACAGCAGATTCTGTGGTAACACTCAGCAAGCCCCTACTGTCAGCTATTTGCCAATTCACTCTTCAATCCACGTACTTACCAAACACAAACTTTAGCTACTTGGAGTCAGATACGGATACAGAGTATTCAATTTCTAATTCAGCTTCTCTCTGTTCCTTTGCTACCAACTGCCTCGCCTCAAACATGCAGGGTGGTCTGGGCTCCAGATGTCTCCAGTGGTATTATTAATATTATTTCATGATTGCCCAGCAAAGGATACTCTTCCTGCAAAACACCTTTGGTTAGTCATAGAGGCAAAACGGCACAGAAGGAGGCCATTCGGCCCATCGAGTTCGCAGGTTCTGCAGACTTTCCCTGTCCTGAGGAGGAGTCTTTCAAAACTGTAAAGCGTGCATTTTATACTCAAGCCTGTCCACTGAGAGAAACGGGGTGCAGTAGCATTGTGGTTATGTTACTGGACTAGTAATCCTGAGACATGAGTTCAAATCCCACCACAACAGATGAGGAATTTATAATTCAATGAAATAAATCTGGAATAAAAAGCTAGTATCAGTAATGGTGACCATCAAACTACTGGATTGCCATAAAAAAAAAAGCCATCTGGTTCACTAATGTCCTTTTAAGGAAGGAAATCTGCCATCCTTACCCAGTCTAGCCTATATGTGACTCCAGACCCACAGCAATGTGGTTCACTCTTAACTGCCCTCTGAAATGGCCTAGCAAGCCATTCAATTGTATTCAAGAAGACGGCTCACCACCAACTGCTCAAGGGTAATTAGCAATGGGCAATAAATGCTGGCCTTGCCGGTGACACCCACATCCCATGAATGAATAAAAAAAATCCAATTCAAAGAGCCATCAAGATTGAGAGGTGAGCTGAAGGTCTCTAAATGGGAGTCCAGCACTTCATTATTAGAGATGCTGGAACATAACATTTTGTCTCTACCAGAAATAGGTAGATATTTATTAAACTATTAGAATCTGGAATTAAGAGTGTTTTTATTCGTTCATGGGATGTGGGCGTCGTTTGCAAGGCCAGCATTTATTGCCCATCCCTAATTGCCCTTGAGAAGGTGGTGGTGAGCTGCCTTCTTGAACCGCTGCAGTCTGTGTGGTGAAGGTACTCCCACAGTGCTGTTAGGGAGGGAGTTCCAGGATTTTGACCCAGCAACGATGAAGGATCGGTGATATATTTCTAAGTCAGGATGGCGTGTGACTTGAAGGGGAACTTGGAGGTGGTGGTTTTCTCATGCGCCTGCTGCCCTTGTCCTTCTAGTGGAAGAGGTCGCGGGTTTGGGAGGTGCTGCCGAAGAAGCCTTGGCGAGTTGCTGCAGTGCATCTTGTAGATGGTACACACTGCAGCCATGGTACGCCGGTGGTGGAGGGAGTGAATGTTTAAGGTGGTGGATAGGGTGCCAATCAAGCGGGCTACTTTGTCCTGGATGGTGTCGAGCTTCTTGAGTGTTGTTGGAGCTGCACTCATCCAGGCAAGTGGAGAGTATTCCATCACACTCCTTACTTGTGCCTTGTAGATGGTGCAAAGGCTTTGCGGAGTCAGGAGGTGAGACATTCGCCACAGAATACCTAGCCTCTGACCTGCTCTTGTTGCCACAGTATTTATGTAGCTGGTGCAGTTAAGTTTCTGGTCAATGGTGACCCCCAGGTTGTTGATGGTGGGGGATTCGGCGATGGTAATGGCGTTGAATGTCAAGGGGAGGTGGTTAGACTCTCGCTTGTTGGAGATAGTCATTGCCTGGCACTTCTGTGGCGCGAATGTTACCTGCCACTTATCAATCCAAGCCTGAACGTCGTCCAGGTCTTGTTGCATGCGGGCATGGACTGCTTCATTATCTGAGGAGTTGTGAATGGCGCTGAACACTGTGCAGTCATCAGCGAACATCCCCATTTCTGACATTATGTTGGATGGAAGTTCATTGATGAAGCAGCTGAAGATGGTTGGGCCTAGGACACTGCCCTGAGGAACTCCTGCAGTGATGTCCTGGGGCTGTGATGATTGACCTTCAATCACCACAAGCATCTTCCTTTGTGCTAGGTATGACTCCAGCCAGTGGAACGTTTTCCCCCTGATTCCCATTGACTTCAGTTTTACTAGGGCTCCTTGATGCCACACTCGGTCAAATGCTGCTTTGATGTCAAGGGCAGTCACTCGGATAGATGCCAGTGTTGGATTGTCGGATAGATGCCAGTGTTGTAGCTGTACTGAAACAGCTTGGCTAGAGGCGCGGCTAGTTCTGGAGCGCAAGTCTTCAGCACAACAGCTGGGATGTTTTTGGTTCCCATAGCCTTTGCTGTATTCAGTGCGCTCAGGTGTTTCTTGATATCACGTGGAGTGAATCGAATTGACTGAAGACTGGCTTCTGTGAAGGTGGGGACCTCAGGAGGAGGCCGATATGGATCATCCACTCGACACTTCTGGCTGAAGATGGTTGCAAACGCTTCAGCCTTATCATTTGCACTCACGCGCTGGGCTCCACCATCTTTGAGGATGGGGATATTCATGGAGCCTCCTCCTCCCATTAATTGTTTAATGGTCCACCACCATTCACGACTGAATGTGGCAGGACTGCAGAGCTTTGATCTGATCCGTTGATTGTGGGATCGCTTAGCCCTGTCTATAGCATGCTGCTTCCGCTTTTTAGCATGCATGCAGTCCTATGTTGCAGGTTGGCACCCCATTTTTATGTATGCCTGGTGTTGCTCCTGGCATGCTCTTCTACACTCCTTATTGAACCAGGGTTGGTCCCCTGGCTTGGTGATAATGGTAGATTGAGGGATATGCTGGGCCATGAGGTTACAGATTGTGGTGGAATACAATTCTGCTGCTGCTGATGGCCCACAGCGCCTCATGGATGCCCAGTTTTGAGCTGCTAGATCTGTTCTGAATCTGTCCCATTTAGTACGGTGGTAGTGCCACACAACACGATGGAGGGTGTCCTCAGTGTGAAGACGGGACTTTGTCTCCACAATGACTGTGCAGTGGTCACTGCTACCAATGCCATCATGGACAGATGCATCTGCGACAGGTAGATTGGTGAGGACGAGGTCAAGTAGATTTTTCCCTCGTGTTAGTTCTCTCACCACCTGTCGCAGGCCCAGACTGGCAGCTATGTCCTTCAGGACTCGGCCAGCTCAGTCAGTAGTGGTGCTACCGAGCCACTCTTGGTGATAGACATTGAAGTCCCCCACCCAGAGTACATTCTGCACCCTTGCTACTCTCAGTGCTTCTTCCAAGTGGTGTTCAACATGGAGGAGTACTGATTCATCAGCTGAGGGAAGGCAGTAAGTGATAATCAGCAGGAGGTATCCTTGCCTATGCGTGACCTGAAGCCATGAGACCTGGAGTCAATGTTGAGGACTCCCAGGGCCACTCCTTCCCGACTGTATACCACTGTGCCGCCACCCCTGGTGGGTCTATCCTGCCGGTGGGACAGGACATATCCAGGGATGGTGATGGAGGAGTTTGGGACATTGGCTGAAAGGTATGATTCTGTGAGTATGACTATGTCAGGCTGTTGTTTGACTAGTCTGTGGGACAGCTCTCCCAATTCTGGCACAATCCCCAGATGTTGGGGAGGAGGACTTTGCAGGGTCGACTAGGCTGGGTGTGCTGTTGCCGTGTCCGTAGCCGGTGCCGAGATCGATGCCAGGTCGTCCATCCGGTTTTATTCTTATTGTTTCTTGTAGCAGTTTTTTACAACTGAGTGGCTTGCTAGTTTATTTCAGAGGGCAGTTAAGAGTCAACCACATTGCTGTGGGTCTGGAGTCACATATAGGCCAGACCAGGTAAGGACGGCAGATTTCCTTCCCTAAAGGGCATTAGTGAACCAGATGGGTTTTTACGACAATCCGATCGTTTCATGGTCACCATTACTGATACTAGCTTTTTAATTCCAGATTTATTTAATTAACTGAATTTAAATTCCACAGCTGCCGTGTTGGGATTTTGAACTGACATCTCCAGATCATTAGTCCAGGCCTCTGGATTACTAGTCCAGTAACATTACCACTATGCTGTGGTTGATGCACAGATACAGCTTGAAATAAGGTGATGGAAAGTGAGGAGGTTAGATGACTATGTTGGATGTTAGGACGTAGTCTTTTTCCCCAGAGAATAGTGGACCTGTAGAACAGTGGTGCGGTGAATGCTGATTCGCTGTATTCCTTCAAGCAAGAGCTGGAGCTGTTTCTGGCTGGGTTGGAGATCACCTCATACAAGAGGTAGGTATCCTGTTATGTAAAGCAGAGCCAACGTGATCTCCTGGACAAGTTTTGGTCAACTAAGGGGGTCAGAGAGGAATTTTCCAGTATTTTTTTTCCCCTAATTAGCCTGTTTTTTTTTACAAATCTGTTTGTTAGCATCTCCCAGAGTACATTGCTCTGAGCAGGTGGGGAGTGTATGTATACAGCATCACAACTTTGTGGGACAGTCTAGATGGGCTGGTAGGTCTTTTGCTGTCTGTCATTTCCGTGTGTAGGTTGGCACCCGAGTTTGGTGTATGCAAAGTCAAGTCTACTTCAGACCTAATTGGAGACTGCATGATGGCTTGTGATGTATAAAGACCCTGATGTAGCACATGGCCAATACCCTGTTTTCACCCCATGCTGCACCTGTGAGCACCTTTCAGTGAGGCTTTTAATAAAATGAGCCCCAGATCAGATGTTATTTGGTGGGTGGTAGAATATGGGGGAGAAATTCGGTATCACCCTGTTTGGGGTGCAATTATTGGCTGGGTGCAAAGTTTAGCGCCTGGCGCTAATTATCGCCTCTGACTGCAAACTTGGCTTCTATCGCCCCTGGAGGTGATTGGAGCGCTAAATCAGGCGCTACACACCTCTCTTAAGGTGCTAACGCCGAGGAGCAAGGTGCTACCTCAGAGCGCTGGCGAAGCTCAGGTGATGTCAGTCAGCAATGGAAGACAGACACACTGGCGCCAGCCAGTTCTTAAAGGGGAGGGTCGATCTTGCTCTCCATCCACACCCTGCTCATTGCAGCCTTGAATCTTGGCCTGGAGAGACCTGTACATCAATTCTGCTGGAAAGAACAATGGAGAGGCCCAGGGAAAGAGCTCAGAGTGCAGCCCCCAAAGTTTCTTCTAAATCGATGCAAGGAATGTCAAATCAAAATGAACCTGCAAAGTGCTGCTCAGTACCCAAAACTCCTTCACACAGCGTTGAATCTCTCCAGAAGTCTCTCTCTCTCTCTCAGAATGCGTGGTGCAAAAATGTCGCCGACAAAAAAAGGCAGGAAGCGGTCGCCTTTAAATAGCGCTCCCCCAGTCCCTTCCCGACTGCAAAACGCTCTCCTCAACCTGTCGTTGCTAGCAGCAGGGGGTAAGGCAGGGGGCGCCACTCAATATCCGGTCCGGGGCGCTACCAGGGCGTTGCATGCTCGACTGACGTCACGATCTGCAGGCGCAGGAGATCGTGGCGGTAGTGTTTAGCGCCGCCGCAAAATGTCTGGTCAATTTCGCGAGCAGCGCAAGCATTGCCGCGCCTGGGTGCTGGTTGCTTTGCGACCCATTAGCGCCCTCTTAGGGCGCTAACGGGAGGCACAAAGCAACCGAATTTTCCCCCCTATATCGCTACAGGAACCATGGTGGACAGATGAGCATCTTTATTTCTGATGCAAAAATAGCACTCCAGTTTTTGAGGATTTAAAATTTCCCTTTTCAATATGAAACAATCACTAGTTGGCCTGGAAGGAAAAAGGTGTATGTAATTTTGGCAGCAAAGGTCAACAGGTGCAACTATCACAACTCTGGATGATACACAACAAGACTGCTAAGTGATTCTGAGTTATGTAGGAAACAGCTCATTACAGCTGAGGAAGGAATCATAGAATGGTTACAGCACGGAAGGAGGCCATTCGGCCCGTCGAGCCCATGCCGGCTCTCTGCAAGAGCACTTCAGCCAGTCCCACTCCCCCGCCCTTTCCCCGTAGCCCTGCAAATTTCTTTCCTTCAGATACTTAACCAGCTCCCTTTTGAAAGCCGTGATTGAATCTGCCCCCGCTACCCTTTCAGGCAGTACATTCCAGATCTTAACCACTCGCTGCGTAAAAGAGTTTTTTCTTACGTCGCCTTTGGTTCTTTTGCCAATCACCTTAAATCTGTGTCCTTTGGTTCTCGACCCTTCTGCCAATGGGAACAGTTTCCCTCTATCTACTCTGTCCAGACACCTCATGATTTTGAACACCTCTATCAAATCTTCTCTCAATCTTCTCTGCTCCAAGGAGAACAACCCCAGCTTCTCTAGTTTATCAACGTAACTGAAGTCCCTCATTCCTGGAATCATTCTCGTAAATCTTTTCTGCACCCTCTCTAAGTCCTTCACATCCTTCCTAAAGTGTGGTGCCCAGACTTAAACACAGTACTCCAGTTGGGGCCAAACCAGTGTTTTATACAGGTTCATCATAACTTCCACACTTTTGTACTCTATACCTCCATTTATGAAGCCCAGGATCCCGTAAGCCTTTTTAAGGAAGGAAGGAAGGAAGGAAGGAAGGAAGGATGCATTGATAATGAGCTCTTTGTACCTCGTATCAAACTTAAATGTCTCCCCAGTTCATCTAAGTTTTCAATGAAATGCTGGGGGGAAATTCCATCCCCTCCCATTTTCAAAAGGCTTATTATAACATGTAAATGGTTCAAATCTCAGCAGAGTCTTTCATTAAGTCATGGAAGGGGAGGTAAAAAGGCACAAGCTGAAAATTAACAATTACGGCTAATGATCAGTCACAACGATTCGCACCCAGTGAAAGGTGAAAATTATGATTTACTCTCGAGTCAACGGCATTGCCTCGGGTGGGGAAGGCAGGTTTGAAGAACATTTGAGAAAAGTTCTTCACTGCCTTAAAAATGGGAGACATTTTTAATTAGCCCTTCAAGCAAGAAGGTTTATTTTTTGTAACACATCAGGATAGTGCAATTAGATTAAGATTTTTGCTTCTAATTCATTCAGATATGCTAATACTCATGCACTATGCGGTTTCCCACCTCAGCTTGCTTTACAAAACTGACCATTTTAGCATTAACGTGATTAGAAATATAATCAGGACAAGACATGCAATGTGGATTTTTTTTTTCCACTGGCAAACCGTAAAAGATACCAAATAATGTACTTGTCTTCTGAATGGTTTCGGTTGTTTACCAATTGCAATCTAGAGTTAAAGAAAGACTTGCATTTATATAGCGCCTTTCATGACCACCGGACGTCCCAAAGCACTTTACAACCAATGTTGTAATGTGGCAGCCAATTTGCACACAGCAAGCTCCCACAAACAGCAATGTGATAATGACCAGATAATCAGTTTTTTTGGTTGAGGGATAAGTATTGGCCAAGACACCAGGGAGAACTCCCCTGCTCTTCTTTGAAATAGTGTCATGGGATCTTTTACATCCACCTGAGAGAGCAGACGGGGCCTCGATTTAACATCTCATTTGAACGACAGCACCTCCGACAGTGCAGCACTCCCTCAGCACTGCCCTGGAGTGTCAGCCGAGCTTCATGTGCTCAGGTTCCTGGAGTGGGACTTGAACCCACAACCTTCTGACGTAGAGGCAAGTGTGCTACCCACTGAGCCACAGTTCCATGCAGCTGATACTTTGCAGTCACTTACCAGCTTTGAGGTATGCAATAACGAACTATGATTAAGACACAATTAAACTGAATAGTTTAGACTTTAATTGCAATGCAATAGCTGGTAGCTTATTAGAGAGGAATGCGTTCTGGAATCATTTATTTTCCTTCACTTGTCACATTGCATGTTAAATGTGATGCATATCTGGTGGAAAAACACTGAGATAGCTGTCACTTTAATATTTATCTTGCGAAAACGTGATCTTCCCTTATTGTATCTATAAAACAACAACAACTTGCACTTGTATAGCACCTTTAACATAGTAAAATATCCCGCGGCGCTTCACAGGAACTTCATCTGACAAAATTTGACATCGAGCCACATAAGGAGATATTAGGACAGGTGACCAAAAGCTTGGTCAAAGTGGTAGGTTTTAAGGCGCGTCTTAACAACACGGTGGCATAGTGGTTAGCACTGGTGCCTCACAGCGCCAGGGACCTGGGTTCGAATCCTGACCTAGGGTGACTGTCTGTGTGGAGTTTGCACATTCTCCCCGTGTCTGCGTGGGTTTCCTCCGGGTGCTCTGGTTTCCTCCCACAGTCCAAAAATGTGTGGGTTAGGTTGATTTGGCTATGATAAATTGACCCTTAGTGTTAGTGGGGGATTAAATATGGGGATAGGATGGGATATGTTAGGGGGAATTAAATATGTGGGGTTACGGGGGTAGGGTGGGATATGTGTACTGTGGGGATTAAAGCAGGGACAGGGTACTGGACTTGGATGATCAGCCATGATCGTATTGAATGGTGGAGCAGGCTCGACGGGCCGAATGGCCTACTCCTGCTCCTAGATTCTATGTTTCATGTTTTATGTTTAAAGAAGAAGAGAGTGGTGGGGTGGCGAAAGGGTTCAGGCAGGGAGTTCCAGAGCTTAGGGCCTAGATGGCTGAAGGCACGGCTGCCAATGGTGGGGCAAAGGCAATTCGGGAAGCACAAAAGACCAGAATTGGAGGAGTGTAGCGTTCTTGGACGGTTGTAGGGCTGGAGGAGGTTACAAAGATAGGGAGTGGCGAGGCCATGGAGAGATTTAAACACAAGCAAGAGATTTTTACATTTATGGTGTAAAACAACACACAAGAGGTTCCAGCTGTTTTTTAGCCTCTCAGAGTCCATTGTTGATATTGCTGGTGATAACTATTTGCTGGCCTCTCTCTTAGGAGTTCATGGATTAATTGAGGCATTGCTTCTGTAAAACAGGCAGTACAGACATCATCACCACAGGTGAATCAAGAGCCAGCACCCTAGGCATATAGAGTACGTTTGAAATGATGAATCATCCTTTCTCCCCCAACACCATCCCTTCCATGCTGATGTGGAGTAAAATAGTTTCCCTGTGCAATTTGCCTCAAAAATGGTTCTAAAGCTTTTGCTTTAGCTAATTTAGAAAATCATTTGGAAAAGCAAACTCGTTAATCACTAGATGATACATTTTGAGTTGCTGCATACGATTATCAGAGAGAGTCATACTGATGCATGCTAGAAGTATACGCTCAGACTGTTACATGCTGGAAATTGTAGTTAATAAAGTTTGTCAGTTGCCACAATTATAGTTTTCGGCAAAATATCAACTCAAACCCTAATCTTCAAGTGCAAATATTAATGAAGGTATTGGAAGTTGCAAAAGGCAATTCTTTAGGTAAGTTGTAAACATGTTGTAACCCTTAATTATAACTTTTTTAATTATTAAGAAAAGAAGGCTAAAAACTTTTGGAGTTGACTGTGAACCAATCAGCTGCAAGTTTAATAAAGATTTGCAGAAGATTTTACTTTTGCTCCTGTGAAGCACAAGTAGACATAAATTGACACCGAGCCAAAGAAGGAGATACTAGGAGGGGTGACTAAAAGCTTGGTCAAAGAGGTGGGTTTAAAGGAGGGTCTTACATGTGGAGAGCTTAGGACCTAGACCGGTGCCAATGATAGGGCGAAGGGAATTGGGGGATCATAAGAGACCAGAGTTGGAGGAACGCAGAGTTCTTGGAGGGTTGTAGAGCTGGAGGAGGTTACAGAGATCAAGAGGGGCAAGGCCATGGATTTATATGAACTCAAGGATGAGAATTTTAAAATCGAGGTGTTGATGGACCGGGAGCAAATGTAGGTCAGCGAGCACAGGGTAGCGGCACTTGGTACAGGTTAGGATAGGGGCAGCAGAGTTTTGGATAAGCTCAAGTTTATTGAGGGTGGAAGATGAGAGGGCGGCCAGGAAAGCATTGAAATAGTCGAGTCTGGAGGTTACAGAAGCAGCAGATGAGCTGAGGCAGGGGTGGAGACGGGCGATGTTACGGAGGTGGAAGTATGTGGTCTCGGTGATGGAGTGAATATGGGTTCGGAAGCTGCGTTTAGGATCAAATAGCTTGCAAACAGTCTGGTTCAGCCTGAGACAGTGGTCGGGGAGGGAGATGGAATCAGTGGTGGGAGCCGAACCTATTGGCTTTGGTCTTCCCAATGTTTAATTGGAGGAAATTGCGGCTCATCCAGGACTGGATGTCGGATGAGCAAGCTGACAACACAGAGGCAGTGGAAGAGTTGAGATCGGTGATGGTGAGGTAAAGCTGGGTGTCGTCAGCGTACATGTGGATTCTGACATCATGTCTTCGGATGATGTCGCCAAGGCGCATGGGAGCACCACCACCTCCAAGTTCCCCTTCAAGTCACACACCATCCTGACTTGGAAGTATATCACGTTCCTTCATCGTCGCTGGGTCAAAATCCTGGAATTCCTTCCCTAACAGCACTGTGGGAGTACCTTCACCACACGGACTGCAGCGGTTCAAGAAGGCAGCTCACCACCACCTTCTCAAGGGCAATTAGGGATGGGCAATAAATGCTGGTATTGCCAGCGACGCCCAGATCCCATGAACGAATAAAAAAAAAGAGGCAACATTGAGATGAGAAATAGGAGGGGAATAGAAAAGTTATAATTTTATAGATTAGTGGATTACTCCTGGTGTTGACAGTTAGTCAGAAAATACGTTAATTTATAAGAACAGGCATGTTGCCGCCTGTAATGTATTATTCATTTGGTAAATTGCATGATGTTCCTTTAAGACCTCAAAGTTTAACTGTTAATAAACAGAGCCTCACATCAATTGGAGTGTAATTGTTAGGTGAGGGGACTGTGCAGGTTGAGGTCAATCAGAGTTTAATTGATCTTTAGCCTGCAACCCATAACCCACAATGAAATGCATGGCTTTTGATTTTTTTTAAAGTGTGATTGCTAAGATTGTTTCTACAGTCATAAGCTACAGACATTCTGCCCCCTCTGTTATGGGGAATTTTCGGGGGGGGGGGGGGGGGGGGGTGGTGAGTGGCGGCGGGGGTATTCTGTACATTCCAAATAAAAGGTATGACTTCTCTTAAAAACATTTTTGGAAGAAATTTGATCATAAGCAATGCTTATATGCAATCAGCTGCATGAAGTTTGCTTGTAATTAAATGTAATACAGGACGTGTGTTGAACAGGAAAAGTGCACGCATATACCATTTGCTAATATATCACGAGTTTATCTGCCATTGCTCACAGGAAATTGGAGACCATGGCATGTTTTAAGGAAGGGGAACTTCTGTAGCATTGCCAAGGGAAGCGACCAGATATCCTGTTTTGGGAGAAGGGTGCTATGTTTGTAAGGATTTAGGAAAGGATGTGGGAGCAGTTAAGGAGACCAGGGAATTGAACCGCTGTGGAGACATGGTCAATAGCTTGGGGATGAGGGTAGTGAGGATTTGAGGGTGGCGGAGGTGGTTTTGGATATTTAGGGTAGAGGAGCAAGTAGTGAAGGAACATGGAGGCAATGAGGAAGGTAGAGAGTATTGGGGTACTTGCAGGAATTGGGGTATTAAATATGTTGAAATAGGGAGATAGGTTAATGAGGATTTCAGTTTGCGCCTAAGATAAATGAATATTTGGATGGTAGTGAGAAATTAGGGAGGAATAATTAGCATTTGGGGTGGAGGTATAAGGCAGTGTTTATGGACATAATCAACAGTTGGGGGATATTGAAGATTGTGAGCAGTGGAGGATGGACGATGGGCACTTGGGGTAATATTTGGCACTTCAGGAAGTGAATAGTTGGAAAATGAGCTATATTCAAAGTAGTAATGCAAAACCAGGAAGAAACTGTCTTACACTTTACAATATATGGATAATATTAGGTCCAAGTATCGTAATATTTTCAGAATGCTGCGCAAAATACGAATTTAGTGCTCGTGTGCGATTGCAGTTTTATAACACGCAAATCAGTTGAAAAGAATCTTTATCAGAAACCAATGCATTTAGAATAGGTATTTTTTTAACTGATAAACCTAGGGGAAGGACCAGAATACAGGACAACACTAGAAAGAAAGAGAGAACGAAAGACTTGCATTTACCTAGCCCCTTTCACGACCACCGGACGTCCCTAGGCGCTTTACAGCCAATGGAGTACCTTTTGAAGTGGAGTCACTGTTTTAAATGTAGGAAACGCGGCAGCCAATTTGCGCACAGCAAGCTCCCACAAACAGCAATGCGATAATGACCAGATAATCTGTTTTTTAGTGATGTTGATTGAGGGAAGACTGTAAATTATAGTGGGAATGGCCGACTGAAGGAAGTAAAGAGTTCCATCATTTTGAGCTCCTGGGCAAGAATGAGTTACGGTAACAGTGTGTGCAAAGTCTAGATTTTAGCGCAGTGAGAATGCAGATAGGAAGAATAGCATGGATGTAAAACACAAATAAATCATATTATAAAGTCACAAAGTTAGAAAGCTATGAAAAATAACAAGCGTGAGGACTAGATACAGTACAGTCAAGCCCTGTGGGTCTTAATTCAATGTGATATCTTTGCAAGAAACACGGCAGAAGAAAAGGATCATATGCTCAGCATTGTGGGTCACATCAAGACCAGTTTCTTGCACTAATTCCCATCTATATTGTTCACTGTCAATTAAACAGATTAAAAAACAATTAGCTTCAGGTAAAGTCTTACTGGCCTGAGGCTAAATTTGCAAGGTTTTCTGAAGGGCAAAATAAAACCTATGTGAAGCTCTCCACAGAGAGTCGAAAGAAGAACACTGTAACTTGCAATTACAAGGCTATGGAATATGGAAATTTTGCTGTGACTAAACGTATTAGCCGTCATACGAGGACCTAATGATTAATTTACTGATTTTCTAGCTCTGTACAGCTATGGTTGGACATGATCCTCCAGCCTAATGAGCAGGCCATGGTGACTCCTCAGCAGCTCTGGTGACAGTGGTGCCAATTTAAGGGTGTGCTACATTGGAACAGGAGTAGGCTATTCAGCCCTTCGATCCTGTTCTGCCATTCAATTAGATCATAGCTGATCTGTATCTTAACTGCATCTACCCGCCTTGGTTCCGTATCCTTAATACCCTTGCCTAACAAAAATCTATCAATCTCAGTTTTGAAGTTTTCAATTGACCCCCAACCTCAACAGCATTTGGGGGAGAGAGTTCCAGATTTCCACTACCTTTTGTGTGAACAAGTGCTTCCTGACATCACCCCTGAGTGGCCCAGCTCTAATTTTAATGTTATGCCTGTTTGTTCTGGACTCTCCCACCAGAGGAAATAGTTTCCCTCTAGCTACCCTATCAAATCATTTATCATCTTAAACAACTCAATTAGATCACCTCTTAATCTTCTATACTCAAGGGACTGCAAGCCTACTCTATGGAACCTGTCCTCACAATTTAACCCTTTTAGTAAGAAGTGAGGAGGGAAATTGCTTGACTCCGAGTTAGAATTATGATTTTGTTATGTCCACTTTCAAAATTCAAAGTAGGCAATATGGAGTGAATGGCAAGAGATGTTTTACAATGGTAACAACCATTTTGTTAACAATTAAGAGGTGAATAATTGATAAACTTGTTATTAGCATGGTTTAAAATCCTGATTTTTACCAACCTTGGGTCATAATTGGCATTAAGTCACTCAATATTACATTATAGATATATTTTAATGTCAGATATTTGGGATAAATATGAAGTCTGCATGCTCACTCAAATGAACAAAAACTCCCAAATTACAAATTGCAAACCAATGTAGTGAGTATTGCAGGGATTTACAGAGCTGTCACAGTCAATCGCAACACGGATTTGATTTCTTACCATAAAGTCGGCATATTGTGCTACTTCTAATGCTCTTTATATTACAGGATTACAGGAGTGCAGCCATTAGCAGATGTGTGAGTCTTCCCACTCTGGCTGCACTCTTTAGTATGAACAGCCTGGAATAGACCCATGAAAATGTGGGTTTGTGAATCTGAGTTAAGACTGGCTGTTCCTGTAAAGTGAATGCAGGAAGTTGGTTCTCTACGTTTGCATTTGTGTCTCAGCATTACACAGCAGAGATCAGTACATGAGCGAAATGATGTAACAGCAATCGTGAAGGTCACGCTCCCTGAACAGGAACAATTTTACAGATAATTAAAAGCACCTCTAGATGTTATGCCTCATAGGAATGAGCAGCAATATCCATCTTAATTCAAAGTGATTAAATCTAGATAAATGTGAATGAGACTACTTCAGATCAGTTTGCATTGGGAGACAACTTTCCTACCTTACAACAGTGACCACACTTCAAAAGTACTTCATTGGTTGTAAAGCGCTTTAGGATGTCTTCAGGTCATGAAAGGCGTTGTATAAATACGTGTCTTTCTTTTTTTCTTTAACTTCAATATTCATCACAGTCCCACAAGTGAATCATGTACAAACATCGCATTTATTAAGTATCCAATCAAGGGGCAAGTTTCGAGTCTGCAAACTGGGGCACCCAAAATCCATCCTCAAGATTCACGGTGGTGAAATAATTGTCTGTGTTTTGAACTTTTGTAGAAAGGGTTGAGTTGTTCAGCTGCTGAATTCATAGAGATATGCCATTTCTGAGTGACCGCCTTGTGCTTGGCGTGCTCAATGTAGGGGACCGCATCCCTTTACCTCTGCCAGACATGATGGTTCTTCACAGAAACCGCAGCTGATTAAGGTTGTCTCTACAACATAGATTAGATAAAGCATGAATTTCAATATTGCAGGAAGCATAGTATTTCATAATATTAAGGGTTGTAAAATGTTCACATGAAGTCCCTGGTAAGAAAATGTTGCTCTGCTGGACCCTTGGCTGTCTTAGCGGAGAGGCTGCTATTTGTGCCATAGTACCTTGGCGCAGATGATCAAAAGACAAAAGCGAGAGGTTTACCAGTCAAGAATGATGAATGGGGAAGTCAATGAGGCCTAATACCTATTGACACCAAGCTTACTTGGCTACTGCTGGAAATGATTTTACTTCTGTTGGTAACCATGGAAACGGGGCATGTTCAAATGCCCCATCTGGCAATTCTAATTGACAAGAGAGTTGGGGAAGGGGAGGGGAGAGAAGTACCCACTCTCTACATGCAGAGTCCCTTGGAGAAAACAAGAGTATTATAAGCATATATGCATTTCTAAAGCTTTTTACCTTCCTTTCTCCCTTAAAATTCTTTTTCTCTCTTTGCTCCCCAGCTCTTGCATTGTTTCTGCCTCCATACTTTTTTTTCTGTCTCTCCTATTTCTGCCAATGTTTTCACCTGCTGGGGCTAGATTTTAACCTAGAGCCAGCAGGAGGCCTGGTCCATTTTGAGAGCTGGGCCTCATTACCCATAACCCTGGCAGGCTGGGGGTGAAAAACAGGTACACCGGGGCAGTCGGGCGGCATTAAAAGAAACAGGCCACGCTGAGCAAAGTGCAGCTTGCAGGGAATATTCGTTGACACTTAAATAGAAATCAGGAGTGGGATCTCTGGCTGTTTTTTCTCCCCTCTTGTAACACCCTCTACATAAAAGACTTTCTCCTAACCTCTGCCTTCGTTTATTTTAGTGAAGATCTTAAATTTATCCCTCTTGTTACTGACACACCAACCAATAGAAATAGATTTTGTCAATTTACTTTATCAAAATCCCTCATAATTTTGGATACCTCCTATCAGATCTTAACCTTTTCTGTTCTAATAAAGAGAGCCTCATTTTCCGTAGTGTATCCTCATAAACAGGGTTATGATTTTGTTCCATATGGTGCACGGAGGGACTGCTTCTCATGGTGTGGCTGTGAAATTCATAACAAAAGGAAATGAAAATCTGCGAAAGATTTTGGCAAAATTTGTAATCATTTTACCTATTTCACATTTGTGGAAACATGGCAGCTAATTTCTTTGTGGTATCTTCCAGTTATAGAGCTGTGGAATTATAAAACTCCATGCTAGCAGATTTTATTATAATGGCCAAGCCCATAATTATTGGGGTTCGTTGTGCTTTCGGTTACTTCCTGTCATTGGAAACGAGGGAATTTATTGTATTCAGAAGTTAATAACCAATGGTCATTGTCACCCTGGCTGCTGGAGTTGTCGGCCATTTTGAAGCAAACTCATTTCTCTGCTGGTGTGTGCTGGATCTTGGTAATGGATATTTGAAAGGGGAAAAATTGGGTTGCTTTGCGCCTCGTTAGCGCCCCGAAGGGGTGCTAACGGGGCGCAAAGCACCTAGCACCCGGGCGCGGTGCCGCTAACGCCTCCCGCAAAATTCAGTGAGAGGTTAACGGTTGCGGTAGCCGGTAGCGCCCCATCATCGCTGTGCGCAGCACCCTGCTCGCACCCCCTGACCTACCGCCGGATGCTATGTCCGACAGGGTCAGGGTGCCGTGTTTGCAGCCGGGGCAGTGCAAATTAAAGGGCAGGTGCCGGGCGGCCATTTTTTTTTGGGCCGCCTGCCAGCTCCTGCTCCCTTTTGCTTCCTCCTGCGGCGGCGCGACCCAATTTTTCCTCCGAACAGGCCTGTACCCTACAAAAGGTACCAGAACGGGAGTTGTTGACAAGTTAAAAGCATATAAGCCTTCCCCTTTAAACAAGTGTAGGGAGGCTACAGAAATTAAAAAGAAAAAACTTTGCATGTCAGTATAGTATATACCATGATCTAGATGACATCTGCCGTTGATATTGTGAAGATTCTTCAGAACCACAATAACTAAAACTGATTAATGGGAGTGTTCCTGATGATTCCTCTTAAAGCACTGAAGAAAACAATTTTAGCCCAAGTTTAAGGTTGACTTGTGTCATACGATGCTCTGAGCCAATAGCTCACAGATGGCTTTTGTTTTTATTGTGTTTCTCCTAAACCACAGTTGAGCTGTTTCTATTCTTTTGAGTTTTAAAATAAAAAAGACTGTCAACATCCATCACTCAGCTCTGATTCCATTGCCATGGAGTCTGGGTCTGAATTGAAATTGGTTTTCTGCGACCATGCGAAATTACTGGAGTTTTCCAAAGGCTTACGAGCTCGCTGTGTCTTTCAGTTTGAAGTGCTTTTCATGAGGGTGGGAATGCTAGTTGATCAAATTAAGCAGGTTTGCAAAGTTTCTGAATTTGCACCTGGACTCCATAGAACAGTGGTTTCCTCCTCCAACATGTGCACAACAATGCAAACTACTCATATTGATGCTGGCTACAACCTCCCGCCCCATCTTAGCTCCCATGTTTTTTTTTCAGTTTCCTCTCATCCTGAAGGCATTGATTGTTGCTGGGGTACAATTCCACAGCTGCCCACAGCCCTCCATCACCTCTTCCAAATGGCCAGTTTTCACAAGAGCCTTGACAGTGAGTGCTGTGAACCTATTTGACAATAGGGCATTGCAGATGAGCCAGATTTTGTCCTCGCCTGATACCTATATACACACACACACAAGGAAATGTATTAACAAAAATTGCACAAGTCAGCGAATTACATTTCAATTACAAGTTTGGAACTGAACATCAGGCTTAAGACTCAAATAATACTTCATCCCATCACTACTCCCATGTCAACTTCTCTTGACTATCTTCTCTATTAACATCTATAGTGATTGGAGATTGGGGTTAAGGGAATTGTTGGGCAGGGTAGAGGGGGCTTTACCCAGCATGCTCTTTTCCGGAGCTGACAAAGAGTACCCCAAGTAGAAGAGTATTTAATACCCCAGAAATAACATCCCAAAGCCCAATAAGCACAAAAAAAATCATAATTATGAATTATTAACAAAAAAACTGGTATCTTTTGTGCAAATGATGGATGCAAACCTGTTCGTCATTTGGATTTGAAAATATAACCTGTAGCTTCCCTCTGCTACACAGCTGGTTAAAGCAGTGAGTAGCTGAGCCATACCAAGAAGTTTGCCAAGTTCGATCAGTGTTCCGTGCTGAATTAGATGAGCTCTGCCAGGGCAGCAGTAAGTGTGCTGCATGGCCTGAGCACCCCTCGTTTAGGGAGGGTACAGATCAGTAAAGGTTCCCATTCTCAATTGCTGTCCAGTGATTGCTGCTAGAAGTGCATGTTCAAGGATGCCTGTTGACAACAGGGTTGGGCTTGACTGTGATGCCGCCCCCCCCACCCCCCCCCCGCCCCCTCCACCTGCCGACGCTAAGTGTTTAGATTTGTGCATGAAGAGGGGCTTCTTGGTGAAGTTCTGGTGGATGCCCATGGCCAGCAAGGAGTCAATGCCTTCAGAAAAGGAGAGGTAGCGAGATAATTGCTTGGCAAAGGAGGGAAAACGTGACCCATTTTGATGTACGCTGAGCTGAGCTGGGCTTGCTATCTGTATCTTGTTCCTAATTATGAATCTCACTCCTCAGTTTTCGTAGTCAATTGACGGGATTGATGGACCAGCTGGTCTTTTCCTGCCCGTTATTTTCATATTTCAAAACCTACCAATTTGGCCAAGCTTCTGGTCACTTGTCCTGATATCTCCTTATGTGGCTCTGTGTCAAATTTTGTCTGATAACATTCCTGTGAGGCGCCTTGGGACATTTTACTATGTTAAAGGCGCTATAGTACAACATACACATTGTTGCTGTTGTTGCTGTTTGTAACTATTGATAGTTCAAAAGCATGGTATGGAAAGACCAACGGGAGTGATAGAAAATACTTTTTCAAGAAATAGTTTCACTTCATTAGGATTTATACTTAATACGTTGGCCTTAATTGCTGTTATGTCAACATTTTGATATGAGAATTCCCAGCCATAAGTGGGATTTTTAATCTCCTGTACCACTTGGAGCAAACGGATTTATGTTACTGCACTGTCTGACCCTCCAGCAACAATAGTTTGTCAAGTTAAGCATGCTTCAGTGGGTTTTAACCCCTCAACCCAGACACACAGTATAATACAGATTCCATTCCATTCACAGTTGAAGACATTCAGTCAAGGTTCATAACAGGGCATCTTTGGAAAATTAGTTCAGTGGTAACTGTGAGTGGTTGTGATTACTACATTCATTACTGTGTTATGGAAAAGCTTATTAAGCCTACTCTCAATTCAAAATAATAAATTATGCAGTATGTATTCATTATTTTTTATTTGTGGGCAAAAATGGCAAGGTTGCATTGATGGCCCACCTCTCGTTTCCCCTGAAGATGTGGTGGAGGATCTTCTGTAGCAATTGTTGTTAGCACCTGAGTGGATTACTAGGCTGCTTCGGTGGGGGTGGGGGGGGGGGGGGGGGGGTGGGGGGGGGGGGGGGGGTGGTGGGGGTGGTCAATAGAAGTCAAGCACAAAGTGGGTAATTTTGACTTTGTGCGATTGTGTAAAACGGGCGATATCGGATCAGCCACCGAGAGAGATGTGTAACGGGCAACCGATCCGAAGTCGCCCCTGTTATACTATTGCCCAAAGTCAAAATTACCCCCATAGTGTGGAACAGGAGTCATGCGCAGGCCAGACTGGGTAGGGGTAGCAGGTTACCTTCCCTGAGGGACATTAGGGAACTAGTTAGGTTTTTGTAATAATCTGGTTTTATGGTACTGGCCCCCCAATTACTGGATTTATTAAATTCAAGTTTACAACTTCATTTGAACTCACAACTTCGGGTCAGTGCATAACCACTACACTACCATACCCACCAGACAGCATTAAATCAGGGACTATGTAAGGGTTCATGCCAAGAAGTTCATATTTTTCCATAAATTCAGACTACTGCACTCTCCCATTCCAAAAAGCACTATAGATCTTGGCTCGACTTAATAAATCTGATACTACAGTAGGTGGCAAATTTAAGTTTGAGTTGTATTTTTCTGAAGTAAATGTTATACATTTCCCAGCTGCTGAAATCTGGATTAACATTTAAATCAAACGTTAACTGCTACAAGAGATCCTGCAAACAATGAGAAAACTTGAATTCTTTTCACTGCACATTGCAATAATTAGTTGTGTTTTTTAAAAACAAATGTGCCAGGTGGCATTAATACGATTTGAACTGAAGCTGGAAGACTGAATAGTTTGGCTGTCCTGTGGATTCTATACCAGTTGCAGAAACAATTCAAAGGAAGCAGATTAAAGTTTAAAAACTGCACGTAAAAAAGAATAAAGCGTTTGTCAAGCTGACAAAAAAAAATCATGGAAACATATGAAAAAGCATGGTCGAAGCAGGTTTGAGTTTGTTGCCTTGTTTTGCAAAATTAACAGTGGCGGCATTGCTCTGGAGAAAATCTTCACTTACACCAAATAAAATCAATCGCTGGTAGGAAAGGTTCTTAGACAGTAAACTTATCAGCAAAACTGTTTGATCCCAGCCTTCTCATTGCTTTTGCCACTTGGAATTCCTATCTCTCCGGTTATAAAAGGCCACAGTGGAAACTAGCCGCAGGTGAAAGGAGCCAAGAGTATAACGAACAAAGGAATGAAAAGAAATTGATCTTCAGTATTGATTTGTGATCAGTCAGTAGATTTCGCTGAGGAAACGTAATAGAAAGTTTATCCACGAACTAAGATACTTTTTCAATCTGAAGTACAACTCGTATTAAAATAAGAACATTAGACAAATTGCATTCACCAGATTGATGAGCTTCCCCCAGTGCCATCGCTAAACGCCAGCCTGGTCATTTTTTTGTCGTTCTCATTAACATGCTCAACCGAAGTAGCAGTGGCATAATCTCATTCAGCAGCACGGTGAGTGTCTTCTGGTGATATCACTATGGTGTCACTGTTTCATCAATATTATATTCTCGTGTCATTTCTGGGTCTGCTGTAGACTAATTGATAGAGATTGATTGCTTGTTGTTACCCCATTAACATTGTGAAGCAGCTGAAGAAGGTTGGGCCCAGGACACTGCTTCATCAATGACCTTCCCTCCATCATAAGGTCAGAAGTAGGGATGTTCGTTGATGATTGCAGTGTTCAGTTCCATTTGCAACTCCTCAGATAATTAAGCAGTCCATGCCTGCATACAACAGGACCTGGATGACATCCAGGCCTGGTCTGATAAGTGGCAAGTAACATTCGCGCCACACAAGTGCCAGACAATGACTATCTCCAACAAGTGAGTGTATAACCACAGCCCCTTGACATTCAACAGCATTACCAACGCCGAATCCCCCACCATCAACATCCTGGGGGTCACCATTGACCAGAAACTTAACTGGACCAGCCACATAAATATTGTGGCTACAAGAGCAGGTCAGAGGCTGGGTATTCTGTGGCGAGTGTCTCTCCTCCTGACTCCCCAAAGCATTTCCACCATCGACAAGGCACAAGTCAGGAATGTGAGGGAATACTCTCCACTTGCCTGGATGAGTGCAGCTGCAACAACACTCAAGAAGCTCGACACCATCCAGGACAAAGCAGCCCGTTTGATTGGCACCCCATCCACCACCTTAAACATTTACTCCCTCCACCAACGGCGTACCGTGGCTGCAGTGTGTACCATCTACAAGATGCACTGCAGCAACTCGCCGAGGCTTCTTCGGCAGCACCTCCTAAACCCGTGACCTCTACCACCTAGAAGGATAGGGGCAGCAGGCGCATGGGAACACCACCACCTCCAAGTTCCCCTCCAAGTCACACACCATCCTGACTTGGAAATATATCACCGATCCTTCATCGTCGCTGGGTCAAAATCCTGGAACTCCCTCCCTAACAGCACTATGGGAGTACATTCACCACAAGGAATGCAGCGGTTCAAGAAGGCGGCTCACCACCACCTTCTCAAGGGCAATTAGGGATGGGCAATAAATGCTGGCCTTGCCAGCGATGCCCACATCCCAGGTACGAATAAGAAAAAATCATTGTATCGTGCGACTACCAGGATGGTAGATGGCGAACTAGATGGACCTTGCTCTTTCTTCAGCTAGCAATTGCTATGTTTCTATTATTCAAGATTAAAAGCTAGATTTGTCATAATTACTGGTGAAGGTGCCTGAGTCAGGAGGTTGTGGGTTCATGTCTTACTCCAGGAGTTAGTCATTTAATCTAGATAGAGCGCTGAATTATTGCCGGTGCCATTCTTCAGATCAGCTATTAAATCTTGTCTTGAGGTTCCAGCATTCCAGGTGGGCATGGAAAATCCCAGGGCATTGTTTGAAGAAGAGCAGTAAATTCTCCCGGTCTTGCCCCTTCGCCAACAATGCTCCCTCAATCAAGATGGCTATAAAAAATTTTTTGGAAGGATATAAAACTTTGCTGATAATACTATGCAGGAGATTGCAGATGACATAGAGGTAGCAGAGTAGGCTGATAGGTACAGTTCAAGGCAGAGAATTGTACACTTTGGGGGAAAAAGAGATCTTTAAATGTGGGAATGTAGATAGAAAAGATTATTAACGTGGCAAATGCGATTGTGGGTTTTATAAGGAGGCATTGGGGACAGAAGCAGGGAGGTGATGTTGAATTTATATAACACATTGGGTAGGCCAGAGTTGGAGCAGTGCAGTTTGAGACCCTCTAGGCCGGAGTTTAACACTGCCCACCTGGTGGAAACAGAGTGGTCGGGTAGTTAAAATGTTGGCCGGGCGCTTAATGCTTTCCTGACACATTCGTGCCCGAGCCATTTTAACTGCTGGCTTTCCGGCAGCGTCTGATCCACTGCAGGTAGGCAGGGGCCTCGGCACTATTCAAATGTTGGCGTCCGATGAGGTAATTTGGATCCCGACACGATCTCAACTGTCTATTACGGCAGTGACGCTCAGTGCGTGGCCTAACGGTGAAACTTTGCAGTAGACACGATTGTGGCCAGAAGAGGAAACCCCCCTCCCCCCGCCCCAACCCAAACACTTGCCCTTTGCCGAGGATCGTTCCCTCAGGTCTGCTGTCACCTGCCATCTCGCTCCCACGCACCGGCCTCCTTGTCATTCCCACCGGGTTCGGGCAGGACTCAGCATTTCAACATTGAAATGAGGCCTGGGAGTTAAAATTTCCCAGGTCTCACAATGTGGGGTCAGACGGTTTGCTGCCTGCTTCGGATCTTGCACGCCACACTTACACCCCCAGTTAAAATTGGGGCTCTCTTTATAGGAAGGATATTCGAGTCATGGAAAGGGTACAGCAAGAACGAGGGGTTAAAGTTATGATGAAGAGCTTGAAAAATGTTGGCTTTTTTCACTGGAACAGTGAAGTTTAAAGAAAGATGAAAAAAGAAAGACTCATTTATATACTTCACCTTTCGTGACCTCAGGATGTCACAAAGCACTTTACAGCCAATGAAATACTTTTGAAGTGCAGTCACTGTTGCGATGTAGGAAACACGGCAACCAATTTGCGCACAGCAAGCTCCCACAAACAGCAGTTTGATAATTTGATTTGGTGATGTAGGTTGTATTTGGGCACAGCAAAGGCTATGGGCCAGGACACCGGGGAGAACTCCCCGGCTCTTCTTCGAAATAGTGCCATGGGATCTTTTATGTCCACCTGCGAGGGCAGACGGGGTCTCGGTTTAACGTCTACAACTGAAAGACGGTACCTCCCTCAGTGCTGCACTGAAGTGTCAACCTGGATCATGTGCTCAAGTCCCTGGAGTGGGACTTGAACCCACAACCTTCTGACTAAGAGGCGAGAGTGCTGCCCACTGAGCCACAGCTGGCACCTAAAGGGGAACCTAATAGAGATTTTCAAAATTATGAAAAGTTTTGAGAGGGTAAATAGTGGAAGATTGTTTTCACTGGAATGTGAACTGGTAACGAGACAGCAAAAACTCAGGATTCTCACGAGAAGAACAAAAGGGAAGTCAGAAGTGTTTTGTTACATTAAAACTATTAAAATATGCAATGTTTTACCACAAGTCTGCCACCATACTGGTTAGGGCAAGGAGGGAATTCACAGGAAACCACATTTAGCAGAAAGAAGGACATGGAATGGTATACAAGACTGGAGAAGGTTGAGAGGTAGTCTTGATGACAACAGACAAGACTGAAGTGTTTGCAAGTGTCTTCTACCAAAAATGCTGAGTGGATGATCCGACTCGCTCCTCCTGAGGTATCAACCATCATAGATGCTAGTATCCAGCCACTTCAGCTCAATCCAAATGTCATTAAGAAGTGGCTGACTACATGGGCACAGCAAAGGTTATGGGCCGGACAACATCTCCACTGCAGTCCTGAAGACTTGTGCACCAGAGCCAGATGCTCCCCTAGCTATGTTGTTCCAGTGCATCTATGATCCTGGCATCTAACCGACAACGTCCAATCTACAAAGAAACAGGATAAATCTAACCCTGCCAATTATCGGTTTCCTCTCAATCACCAGTAAAGCGTTGGAAGAAGTCATCAAGAGGGCCATCAAATGACACCTATTCACCGATGACCTGTTAACCAATCCTCAGTTCAGGTTCCACCAGAACCATTTGACTCCAGAGCTCATTACAACCTTGATCTAGATGTGGACCCAAGAGTTCAAAGCCAGACGAAAGGTGAAAGCTACAACCCTCAACATATAGGCAGCAGTCGGCTTGAGTATGACACCATGGCACCTCTAGCAAAACATAAGGTCAATGGGGTCAAACCAAAAAACCACCCATGGCTGGAGTCACACCTGATACAAAGGAGGATGCTTATACTTGTCAAGAGGCCAGTAATCGCAGCCTCAGGAAATCACTGCAGGAGTTTCTCAGAAAATGTACCCGGCCCAACCATCTTCAGCTACTTCATCAATGACCTTCACCCTTTCATAAGGTCAGGAGTAAGGCTATTTGCTGATGATTCCACAGTGTCCTGCTTCATTCACAAGTCCTCTGATAATGAATCAGCCCATAATATAACATTCAAATAATATCCAGGCTGACAAATGGCAGGTAACATCTGCATCACACAAGTGTCAGGTAAAGACCATCTCGAACAAAAGAAAGGCCAGCCATCTGCCCTTCAGTGACAGCACCATTGTTGAGTCCCCTACCATCAACATATTGGACCAGCTATACATGGTTACAAGAGATTGGGTAATCTGTGATGAATGACTCGCCTCCTGACTCCTGAAAGCCATCTATGAGATTCAAGACAGGAGTGTGATGGCATGCTCGCCACTCATCTGGATAGATGAGACTGCAAAAATACTTGAGACGCTTTACACCATCCAGGACAGAGCAGTTTGCTTGATCAATGCCCTCCTACTTCTGCTCCTTTTCGCGCTGCTCCCCTCCTACTGCCCCTCCTCTCCACTTCTCCTCTCCCTTTCCCTCCTCTCCTTCCCTTCCCTTCCTCTCCTCTGCTCCCTGCCTCTCTTCCCTGTCAGTTATCCCCCATGCCCTCTAACCCTGCTTGACTTGAAGACCACACTTGATCTTGACTTTCTGTATGCAATGCCATGGGAAATGGACTAGTTTATGTATAATTGTATTTCACATTGTTTGGAATCTGTATATATGCTTGTGCTGGTCAAGAAATTGAAGTCATTACTTTAAGTTTTCCCATGAAATAATCATGTAAGTGCACAAATCTAGCAAAAAATAATAATTATTGGCATCATTTGTGACGTAAGAAAACTACTAGGCACTTGGTCTAAGCGTTAAACAAAGCTTTAATCAACTGTTTGCCAACATGGAGATCTAGTTGTGGCCTTCACTAGTTCCTGTTGAGGAATGTCCTAAGCAAGCTGGGCCCGTGCCCGGGTATTTATACTCTCCCTGGACAGCGCCACCAGCAGGCCGCCCAGTATTACTTCATACATGAATGACAAGATTCATGTCAATTTGTTTGCTTGTGACTTTATAAAAGTAGAATTGTGATATTAAAAGAAATTCTGAGCTATAGGATTAGATTCATTTCTTCCTACTTTATTTAAACATGTCGTCAATTTTCTGAAGGTCCATTTTCACTGGAGTATATGTAGATAAACCTCCTGCAGTGAACAAACGTGGATGAATTAGTTCTTCCTACATCAGCGGGTGATGTTCATACTTCAAAGTAGCTTTGGCTAGGGTCCGGCAAAATGCCTTTTCTTTGGCAATACCAGGCTGCCACAGCAAACGTAATGAACCCACGCTCATTGTTTAATATTATGCAGCACGTCACTCGTGCTGTCCCTTCTATTGGCAAATGAAGACATAATCCCAAAGTATGAGAGATGTGCGAGATTCTCCATGACTTTGCCTATTAGAATTCCTTTTGATTAGTCCTTTGAATCACAAATTCACTTTCAGAAAGAAAATGAGAGAAATCATGGGGGATAGTCAGAGTTCTGAGGGGAAAAACTTGTGGAAGAAATCTTGATGAGCAAAGGGATTTCTTCAGAAATGTACTCTTAGAAGTTATTTCCCCAAAGTGTTTTGCTAAAACCATGAGGCCAGCTCAAAGACCTAGCATTTCTACACAAGGAAGAAGGTGGCAAAGGCAACAGTGAGACAATTTAGAGTGTAAGGGCTAGAAATTCAGTGCATTTGCGCTTCCCGTTAGACTTTTCGCTAAATTCAGTGGGAGTTTAGCAGCGGCGGTAACCGGTAGCGGCCGCTCCGCTGCGCAGGCGATGACAACATTATCACCGTGCGCAGCGCCTCGTTTTCGCCCCGCCTGCAAAATTGTCCCACGCCCCCTGAATCTACGCCGGGCGATGACAGCGACCGATTCAGGGGGTGGGAATGGAGCGGCAGGAGGCTCGCGTGGCGGTAAGTAAAGGGGAGGTGGCGGGCGGGGGGAGAAAAATCGTCCGACTTACTTGTCGCGGCCCGTTGCTTCTTTCAACACGGGGTCCATGCCACGATCTGGCAGCCCGGCACTCCTCTTGAGTGCTGGGCTGCCGGCATGGCACCCCGCTCCCCGGTGGTCCAGGTAGGGCCCCGCAGAGTTGTGGGCTTGGACCCTCCCCTTTAATGAGGGGAAGAGCCGTTCCATGCGGCAGCGCTATGTGGCCCAGTGCGTAGCGCTGCAGAATGCACTGCCCCGATATTCGGGGTTAGTACTCTAAGAAGGAAGTGAAGTGCTTGAATTAACACGCCACCTCCCTCTTGGGGCGTCAAAACTGAAGTTAGCGATCGCTGGCGCTAAATTTAGCGCGCAGGCGATGTTAGCAACCCAAAATGGTCGCTGACGAATTTTTCCCCCTAAATCTTTCATTTAGAATCAAGAAGTTAGAAGCTCTCACGTATAAATTCTTCATAGAAATTACAGTTACTGATTTCTTTTAAACAAAATTATATTAAGACGCGAAAAGTCAAACTGCTCTGAAAGGAAATGTTAGACAAAACAACACTGGATCCTGAGTGTTCACGTACAAGAAATAACAGAAGTGCTATGACAAGGAACTGCTTTCCATGTACCAGGAAACCGTGTGACTGTTAGTTGTATTACTAAGATTCCTTTCGTCTCTGGAATCTGGCTTCTGGCTTGAAATCCACTCCACTTTGTTGAGATGAAAATCTCCTCTGTCAGCCTAAAAATAAATAAAATTAATTTGGATACTCTCGATCCGATCGCTAGGAGCTGTAAGGCCACAGAGCCGCCAATAAGTCTGCTAACTAGCACCGAACTGGTAATTGGTGGCACTGAATGGTGTCGGTGGCAGCACTCTCGCTCCTGTGTCAGAAGGTTGTGGGTTCAAGTCCCACTCTTGAGCTCATAATCTAGGCTGACACGCCAGTGCAGCACTGAGGGAGTGCTGCACTGTCAGAGGTGCTGTCTTTCGGATGAGTCGTTAAACCGAGGCCCTGTCTGCTCTCTCAGGTGGACGTAAAAGATCCCACGGCACTATTTCGAAGAAGAGCAGTGGAGCTTTCCCCAGTGCCCCTCAGCCAACATCATCAATCACCGTGCTGTTTGTGGGACCTTGCCCACTGCAAATTGGCTGCCGTGTTTTCTACATTACAATGGTGACTACACTTCAAAAAATAGTACTTCATTGGCTGTAAGATGCTTTGGAACGTCCTGAAGTTGTGAAAGACGCTATATAAATGCAAGCTGTTCCTTTCTTACTAATAAACCATGGGAGAAAAGCTCAAATGGTTTCTGGTTAGCTATTCCTCAAGTGTGTTTTACAGGTTTGTAACATACACCAGGGCATTTGGGGCCGGGTTTTGGTATAAATCAGTGCTAACCCCACCTGAATTGTAACAAGCTAATAGCATTCAAATTTCCTTGGACAGCTCATTTGTATAATTGTTCACTGATCCTGGCGCAGATGTGGGCAGAAGATGGAGCACATTGGTAAGGGGAATGGAAAATTGCAGGTAAGTGAAATGAAATCGGGTGATGCAAAGTTTCTGAAGCCTTTAAAAAGGCATCTCAGCCCATTAGCAGCCTTTGCCAAGGTTGAAAGGACAAGGAACTGAGAAGTGACAGACAAAAATTAAAGGCGACGGAACCCCCAAATGCAGGGATGAGTCTGCAAGTGATGGAATGGCCCAATATTTAGCCCCTGGTTTGAAGACTGCTGACGTGGAGGTAGTGGTGCATGACGTGATTGTTAAGAGAGTTGCCCTCTATGCCAGCCCATGCACCATCCATATAACGGCTTGAGGCCACCTCTGACCAGTACTGTCGTAAGCTGTGCCATCCCTATTGGTGCATGTTAGCAGCAGGTTTCCTTACTGCAGATAGCACAGCTCTGCATCTGACTTTCTCCAACAGAATAGCCAGTGAAGACAGTTCCACACAGTGGTTGCCAGGTTGGTCTAACAATGGCTGCAAATATTAGCTATTGGCATATTCTGTTGCTTTAAAGTCTTTTCATTGCCTAACTTAAGATCTGTTATTTCATCTATGCCGTTGGCTGGGAATTCCCTTGGAGCCGCTCCCACTCAGCCACCGTAGTTTCGCAGGAAGTGCGGAGGAAACGCCATCTAAGCACCTTTTTCACTGCTGCCCTATTTTACCGATGCTACTAAAATGCTTGTTTGTGTTTCAGTTCTCAGTTCTGAAGACTTGTTATACCTGAAAACCAGCTGTGTATCTCCAGCATTTTCTGTTTTTATAATGGGATCAATTTACTGGAAGAGAGAGCTTTACTGGGAAATAATGCACTGTTTTCCAGAAATATATTCTTACACGTCACTCGCACTCCAAGTTTAGTATTGGTGTGAAGTTGAAACCATTGGATAGTGACGTAAAACTTGGAGGGTAAATCAGGTGTGATGATCTGAACTGACTCTTTGAAGTGCACTGAAGTGAGAATCTCTGCAGGAGAGTCTCCTTCATTCTGGTGTCAGCTCGGGTCCTGACACTCCAGCCTAGAAATTCGTTATCCCCTGAAAACAGGTGGGGGGATCGCGATGCGATAACATTTCACTCCCATTCGGGAGACTACAGGCAGCACGTAAAATTTGTGCTGCTTGCTACTTTGCATTATTGTAGCGTTCAGCTGAGCGAGTTACCTGAAAGCAAGTTACCTGAAAGTTGGTGATGATCCCTTTAAATAGTGCTGGGGAGGGGGGGGGGGGTCCTTCCTGCTGCTGAACGCATATTCAGCTGTGCGAGGCTAATAGATGACGATGAAAATGGCAGCACTCACTTCAAATTAGCGTTGCACGCTGATTGACGTCACGATCTGCCTACTTACCATACTTCCAGTGCGCGCTCCTAACGGCCTGCCCTACCGCCCTCACCAAAATGGCGTCTGGCGCGGCCCCCACTAGAAGTGTATGCGCTGCTCGGACTCCATTTTGTTCCCAATTCGGCACCTGTAGCGTCCAAACTACGCAACCAAATTTCTAGGCCCCATTTCCACTGTAACTGTTGCAGTATAAATACGCCCTGATACTCGTGTATACATTATAAATAGAATGATCTGGGGCAATGGCCAATACAGGGGTTAACACACTGCCCTTGGATCTGGGTTTAATCACAACTCCAACTAACAGAATCGAAGCACCCTTGCTGTGTGCCAGCTCTAAGGATTCTATACGAATTAACTTCAATTCGGAAGGAGCTCAAATCTACAGTGCAAAACAGTGTGAAGATTGGTATTAAATTGGCAGTTTCTATGAGACATGCTATAAGGATGGCTGACATGGGAAACTTGGGAGTGCTCCCCCAAGGTTTTTGCTAAAGCACGTTGCTGGGAAAAGCTGAGTGAGATTTCCTCCGCCTCTAACCTGCACAATGCCAGGGATAATTAATGCTTACACTGGGTGCCAGAAAATAAGACAATACTCCATTCTCCAGGACTGATATCTTTCACTTTAAAGGGAAAGGGTGCTTAGTGCATTGTTGGGGATTACTGAATGTAATAAAGGACCAATCGGTACAATTACTGGTGTAAATTACTGTACGTTTTATGTTTTAAAATGTTGGTAGAAGACATATTTCAAATCCTTTTTTTATCAATATCACAGGAAAAAGGGAGGACTGAGCGATACCAGCAAATTTACAAACTGAGAGAATAATGGCAGATCTGGAATCATGAGCTTGATTGTGACACTTAGCTGTGAATCTGACCTGTGCGTTTTAAGGTCCTTGCTCTAAGTAGGCTATCCCAGGTAATTGCAGGTGCTTATAAGCTGCTGAGGTCCATCAGAGCTTTTTTAATTTGTTTTTTTATGGGATGTGGGCATCACTGGCAAGGCCAGCATTTATTGCCCATCCCTAATTGCCCTTGAGAAGGTGGTGGTGAGTCGCCTTCTTGAACCGCTGCAGTCCGTGTGGTGAAGGTACTCCCACAGTGCTATTAGGGAGTTCCAGGATTTTGACCCAGCGACGATGAAGGAACGGTGATATACTTCCAAGTCATGGATGGCATGTGACTTGGAGGGGAACTTGGAGGTGGTGGTGTTCCCATGCGCCTGCTGCCCTTGTCCTTCTAGGTGAAAGAGATCGCGGGTTTGGGAGGTGCTGTCGAAGAAGCCTTGGCGAGTTGCTGCAGTGCATCTTGTAGATGGTACACACTGCAGCCACGGTACGCCGGTGGTGTAGGGAGTGAATGTTTAAGGTGGTAGATGGGGTGCTAATCAAGCGGGCTGCTTTTTCCTGGATGGTGTTGAGCTTCTTGAGTGTTGTTGGAGTTGCACTCATCCAGGCAAGTGGAGAGTATTCCATCACACTCCTTACTTGTGCCTTGTAGACAGTGGAAAGGCTTTGGGGAGTCAGGAGGTGAGGCACTCGCCACAGAATACCCAGCCTCTGACCTGCTCTTGTTGCCACTGTCTATACACAGTCACTACCACTTATAACGGGCCCGTTGGTGCTAACGCAAATTGCACGCTATACGCGTTGGACGATTTATGTGAATCTGTATTGTTTGTCAAGGGAACTGAAGGAGTGGCTTTAATTGCAAACTGACGCCGACAGATAACACTCGACGTAGAATTATTTCAATCAGAAAATACTGAACGTTAACATGACTTTCGAATATCATCGTAGCGTGTGAAAAACCTCTATTAACAAATTAAAAAATTGTAACTGAGGCTGGAGTGCTGCCCCTGTTCACGCATTTGTCAATCACTGTGTTCACAATTTTTGCAAACACCTTCAGTTTTAGCAGGCACCACGTAGAGGTGATTAGGTATACGTAATAAGTAATTGCACCTTATCGAGGTGCGAACTGCTCGCTGAACACCTACATCCGCCCGAAATAGCCGGTTATATCTTAGCACGTTGCACTTTGTAATTGACAATAATGGATAATAATGGTAATGAGATTTGGTTAGTGCTATTTGCCCAATTTAAACGATTGCCCGGTTGAAATGTGGGCAGTTTACGTGGTGGTGGTGGTGTGTGTGTGTACATAGATACATGTATATGCATACACATACACATACACATGGATGCATATACATACACATATAGATAAATATTTACAAACATCCATACATATACATACACAAATGTATACATATAGCAATTCAGTAGAATACCTTTCCTGTTACTTAGTAAAACTTCACAGAACAATGATAAATTCAACAAATAAAAGCTCTTAAGTACATATTGTGTTTGAATCACGTATGTACTGAGTGCATTTTGACAGAAGGCAATTAATGTAATAAACATTAAAGTGCATTTTCAGGCTTGATTTTTAATGTAGCTTAGGTTTTTCAAATAAACATTTTATTCATTAGCTCCTATCAAGCACTGTCCTTGCTGCCTCCTAGTGTTCTGTTTTTGCAATGTGTTTCTTGATTTGTGTTCTTTCTCATACTGTAGAAGTCAAGGTGCGGGAGGAACAATTACTGTGCAGGTAATGAATAAACACTCAGCCGACTTTCATTTTCTTTCTTCCCTTATAAAGAAATAATGCACACTTCCTGAGGTTAAGGCTTGTTACTGTGTCTTATCCAATACGAAACTTTGCAGCCTTCTCTCTGGCAATCACTCCCACGCAGCCTTGTTTATTGCACCCATTTCACTCATCATGGAGCTTACTCTAAAGTGCTGGATGTTTAAACTGGATTTTGAAGAATTGCTACCCTTTGCCCGCTCTGAGAGATTTTCTTTTTCCCTTTTGTTTTGACTTAAAGCTGTTCATTCTTTTCAATTGCGAAACCGAGATGAAGGGCCAGGGAAACAGTGCAGATTTCCTTATTTGGTCAGTTGGGAGTCTGACAAGAGCAGAAACTATCACCATGTTTAAGATTCTTCAAACCAAGCTACTGAGAAGTCTACATCTGTAGAATTTCTGTTTGCCCAATATGGACTGAACATAGTGTCAGTTTAGCTCAGCAGCAGCATTTTCACATCTGAGTGAGAAGGACATGGGTTTGAGCCCATGACTTGAACACATAATCAAGGCTGATACTTTAGTGCAGTATTGAGGGAGTGCTACGTTGTCTTTCAGATATGGGACGGCCCCATTCACCTATTCAAGTCAACCGAAAAAATTCCATGGCACAATTTGAAGAAGAGCAAGGGAGTTCTCCCAGTGTTCTGGCTAAGCATTACCCCTCAACCAACATCACTATAACAGATTAGCTTATTTATCTCATTGCTGTCTCATTGTTTATTCACTAACTGCTTAATGCAGGTCCTTGTGAATTTGGCAAAGAGGTGTGCCCATTGCTAAGGTTGGAAAGAATAAAAAAGATGAGGTAAAACAGTCAATTAGGTGATGACAAGTTTGTATTTTAAATATCTGAAGATAGTAGAAGGGAAAACCGAGGGAGCTAATAAGTTCCACTGTTTTGAAGTGCTGGAAAGAATGAAGCGGTGTAAATAGCTCTGCAGTAAATCTTGATTTTAACCCAGTGAGGCTGTAGGGAGGAGGAAGAATGTGTAGCTTATATGAAACAAGAGAGGAAAGTCCTGAGAAGCTCTGGTCATAGTGGTATTAATGAAACAGAGAAAGATGAGAAAGGTTGCAAAGGAAAAGGAAACAAAGTTAGAGGTTAGAGATGAGAGAGCGAAAGAAGTTGATGGCTGGAGATGAGAGGATTGTCCATCAGACAAGCTTTTCTTGTGTCCTGCTCAGGAGTGGGCCAAGTGTCAGAATAGACTCACAGATATGAGAGCTGTATTCAAACATTGGGCAGACTTCAGCTTTGTATACAGCTGAGTTGCTGAAAGGGAAGGAAGTGTTTTTCTTTAATAGAAGACATTTATTGCTGTGTAATACAAATTAACAAAGCAGACAGTTCTATCTTACGCCTGAAGCATCATTGTGACAATGGCTTTGCCACAGCAGTTTAATAGATACGGTTACAATCTACAAAGTGAGGAGCAATTTGAATCAACAGAATAGATGGGATCAAGGCAAGTGGATTATTTCTAATTTCAGAGTATTCATTTCTGCTCTTACTTTCATTAGCTATCTGTGAGACTTTACCATGAGCCGATTGACTGCTGCATTTGCCTACACAACAGTGGCTGTACTTCAAAAGTAATTCATTCACTGTGAAGCACTTTGGGATGTCCTAAAGATGTGGAAGGTGCAACCGAATCTGTCTTTTCGTCCTCTCACTGCTGTGGTGATATTTCAAATCTTCCAGGTCACTTAATTCATTAACATAAGTTGTGCCCTGGACTTCAATGTTTCTTGTCTGTTTACATCCCCCGCCCCCCCCCCCCCCCTCCAGTTGACAAAACCTTAAGAAGCACGAAGCTGCTTTTAAAAAAAAAACTTTTCACTAATTTCCTATGTACCCATGTCTGGATAGGAACATGATGCGGAGATGCCGGTGTTGGACTGGGGTGGACAAAAATGAGAAGTCGCACAACACCAGGTTATAGTCCAACGGTTTTATTTGAAATTACGAGCTTTCGGAGCGCTGCTCCTTCGTCAGGTACAGTTCATGGAGCAGTGATACAAATGGACAAATATTGCATTACTGCTTTCGATTCCTGTTGCACTATATTTTGTATAATTGCACCGTTTCGCTAAAATTAGCAAGTAGATGATAATATGGCCTTATGTTTGGACTCCGTACGGACTGTCAAAAATAAATGGAAATCCAAATACAACTTTGAAGGATATGTTTGGCTGGATCTTCAGCACAAAGCTACATGCCTTTCCCTCCACTACACTGTCAAGGAATTGAGAATTACTCCCTACTGCAATGGGAGGGTAATAGCACAAGTATTTAAATGGACAAAATAGCCTCTTCAAGCAGAAACGCAGCAAATACCACATACAGTATTTAAGAAAGAATGAGTTGTTAAATAAATCACATGATTATGTGCTTTTAAGAAATATATATATATATATATATCGAAAGGTAATACTGGTACCACGGATGTTCTTGGCTCGATACAGTAATGGCCATTTTTCTTATCATTTGATAAATTAGAATGCCAACAAGCTTGTGGTTAAAAATATTTTCTGGGTCCAATAATTTCTTTGTTTCTAATTTGAAATAGTGTGCCAAAGCAAGCTACTGCAGCTTTTTCATTATTACCCTGACAAGCTGACAGTGTAATGTTTGATTAAGTGCACTGTAAACATGCCTGGTGGTATAGTGATTAATTACATAGAAAAACATATCATTGAACCAAGTTATTTAAAGTATTGTGTTGCACTGCACCGAGCGTATATGCTTTAAGCAGCTACTATCCACTCACAAGACAGATTCAGACAGTTCACTAAATCAAATAATAGTTGCAAGAAAAAACATGATTATATTTTTTCCAAAGTTACTTTCTCTTACTATTTTCTTACAACGCAGTGACCTCAGCAGTGAAATAATGCAAAAGGTTCTTAGCCATTATCTTTTATTTGATTGGAAGTGCTTTGTGCGGTAATCTTTTGTGTATTTTATGCACATGTGCAATGTGTTATTTCTCATGATTGCTACACTTAAATGCTTCCAGATTTGAAAAACTTAATCTTTTAATTTTAATAAAACCACCCAAATAGAAAATCATGGGAATTAATCTGAAGGATGGGCTTGGATTGAACAGCCCATGTAATCCTTAAAAAGTAGAACTAAAAGTTTGTGTGCAAAGCTTGAAAATCATTTTTGTTTTTTTATTTTAAAAAAACCTTAATTTTACTGTTTAACTATCAAATTAATATCTGAAACTCTTAAACATCTCTCATTTTTAAATAAAATTAATTTTGAAAGCTAATTGCCAGTAGTTTCAGTTTAACAGGATAACAATTAATCTTTAGAGTGAAACAGTTTAACCAGTAATTCTGCTCACCCCATTGTCCCTCCTATTCTGTTGCTTTTTTATTTAACTTTTGCTTTCTTTCTTGAAACCTTTACCATGCCTGTTTTCTTCTTCCACCACCAGCTCTCACACCTGTTTTTGGAGATGGAAGCATCTTTTAAAATTCAGTGCCTGAAGATTGGCCTTCAAAGGTTTCCAACTGAGTCAGAAGGTTGTGGCTTCAATTCCCACTCCAGAGACTTGAGCGCAACAATCTAGGCTGACACTCCAGTGCAGTGCTGAGGGAGTGCTGCACTGTCGGAGGTGCCGTCTTTCGGATGAGACGTTAAACTGAGGCCCCGTCTGCTCTCTCAGGTGGACCTAAAAGATCCCAAGGCACTATTTCGAAGAAGAGCAGGGCAGTTATCCCCGGTGTCCTGGCCAATATTTATCCCTCAATCAACAAAGCAGAAACAGATTACCTGGTCATTATCACATCGCTGTTTGTGGGACCTTGCTGTGCGCAAATTGGCTGCCGCGTTTCCTACATTACAACTGTGACTACACGTCAGAAGTACTTCATTGGCTGTAAAGCGCTTTGGGATGTCCGGTGGTCGTGAAAGGCGCTGTATAAATGCAAGTCTTTCTTTAATGCAAAGTCTTTGCATTAATCTGCATGTATCCGTGTTATGATTATGTCAGTATGTGACATTCAAAAGCTGTTAAAACAAGAAAGGGCATTGCCAATTGGCTTGACGGTATGTGGATGAATAAGTTCACCTAGCGTACTTTAAGGCTCAAGTACTTTGTTTAAAAAATGGACATATATTTAAGCAATAGTGAAGAGATTTGCAAACAGCACGTCTTCGTCAAGGTGAAGACGAATGCTGAACCAAACAGCCGGATGAAAATCTCAGAAGTATACCATGGCTTTTTCAGTTCATTCTGCCGTTAACTGACTTGGAAGTAAACGTCAATTAGTGTTTTACAATAAAGATTTAAAAATCTATCCAAGTCTCTAGCTGCAGAGGTAGTTAACCTCTAGCTATAGGTTTACAAGCATTTAAACTTACAATAGCAGCTAAACATCCCAGCTTCAGACAGAAAGAATCTTTATCAAGGGGCACGTAGGGACTCAATTAAAAAAAATTTAAATCAACATCCTGAGTGCACTGGGGGTTTAGCAATGCTTTGTCGAGCCCTACCCAAAAACGAAACATAGATTTATGCTTTTTGTTCCCATTCCTGTTTTCTGGTCCATCGCTATGAATAACAAAGAGGAAAGCTAGCCAGTGTCTCCACAGCCTTTTGCTGATGAGAGCAGTGATCTATATGATGATCGGCCTGAGGTCTAAGTGAAACATGTCAGTCAAGGTTGGGGTTTGACCCCGAGTCTCTTGTTTTGCTGACTTATTTATTTAAAACACCGCAATGCCTGTCTGTTATACCACGTAGAAAGTGTAGCCTGATAGTTCCACTGACGGAAAAAGCTTCCATTCTTCACTTGAGTCTTCATCAGGTCTTTCTCATTGGGTAATATATGATGTTGTACTGCTCCCCATTGCCAGACTGCTCAAATATAATTTTGTAATATTGCCAAATAAAATAGTGATCATGGTAAAATCTCAACCATTCTCTCACCTCTACTGTTGTTGATCTTGTCCCCATCAAAACCATCCGGGTCGTTCCCTTGTTTATAGCCCCCTTCTTCGCTCCCTCAGTTCAGGGGGTATAAACTTGAGAGTGGCTGGCACACAACTGACTAAGCTATCTTTCTGCCTTGACCATATCAAGCTCTACTGGACCTCACTCTCTTCTGCCAAATTTCCCACTACTCTAGGATCATACTGGAGCGCAAAGATAACCATAGGATCCTTTTCTGTATTAGTGACTATCTCCTCAAACCCCTCACCCTTCTCCCTCCACCTTAACATCCAACATCAAATCCTAGGAGTTAATGGATTTCCTTGTCACCAAGATAGAGACCGTCTGTTCAAGTGCCTCAGCTGCTTCCCCTTCTTTTCCTTACCCACCACAACAAACCTTCTCTGCCTCCTCCACCACCCTAGCCCTGAACCCCCATCTTTCTCTTGTTTCTCTCCCATATTCCCCCCAAGGGCCTCTCTGAGCTCACCTCATCCAGGTGACTGTCCACCTGCTCCTTTTGATCTGATTTGCACTAAACACCTGACCATCCAACTTTCCTTCCTGGCCCCTATGCTGGCTCTCATCGGGCACTGTCCCCCTCCTTTTCAAAACACCATCATCCCACTCGGTACTCTCAAGCACATTTGTTTACAACTCTAAATTTGGTCATTTCACACTTCATCTAGCCTCAACCTGTCACATTACCGCCTCCTCTTGCCTTGAATATCTTTTAATGTCTCTCAATGTCTCTTAATCTCTCCTGCTTTCTATCCTATCACTGACCTTCCCTTTTGTTCTTTCATCCCCTCCCCCTTTTCCTAGCATTATACTTGCTTTAAATCTATTTCATTTCCTGCTTTTTTCCAGTTCTGACGAAAGGTCTTCGACCTGAAACATTAACTCTGTTTCTCTCTCCACGGATGCTGCCTGGCCTGCTGAGTTTTTCCAGCGTTTTCTGTTGTTATTTCTAAATTTGGTCACGTTGCTAGTGTAAACAGGGTTTAGTAAGGTGACAGCAGTATCAGTAACATCTGCTGTATAAATTCTAAAGTCCAGTTTTTTGGCAGACTAATTCCTCAAAGAAACAACCCTCAGGTACTCTGACTTTGCAAACTACCATGCCATCTCTAACCTTTCTTTCTTTTATAAGGTTCGTAAAGGTATTGTCACTTCCCATCTCGTGTCCATGCTGTTCTCTCCTGCAACTCCTGGTTGGAATATTTCCAATCATGTTTCCATTCCTCCCTCAGCACCAGAATGGCCCTAACCAAATCACAACTGACCCAGTTGTGACTGACCATGATGCACTACCTCTCCTCATCCTTCTTGTCCTCTCTACAGCCTTTCACTTGGGTCATCATGCCACCCTCTTCTGATGCCTCCTCAGTCTTCTAACTCAGTTCGACTGCCCTTGCTTGGTTGCACTCTTGCCTATCTGATTGTGTCAGAGCATCTCTAGCAATGACTTCTTTTTCTACCCCTGCACATTCACCTTAGGAGTCACCTGAGGAGCCATCCTTGGCCCCATTCTCTTCCTCATTTACATACTGATCCTTGGTGACATCACTCACAGGCATGGGGTTATCTTCCACATGTGCACTGATGACTCCCAGCTCTACCTCTCCACCACCTCTCTTGATGCCTCCACCGACTCTGTGCTATCAGACTTCTTATCTAACATCCAGTCTTGGATGAGCCATATTTTGCTCCAGCTAAACATTGGGAAGACCAAAACCATCGTCTTTGGCCCCCGGAACAAATTCCGTACCTTCTCCACTGACTCCATCACCCTCCCCGGCCACTGTCTCAGGCTGAAGCAGACTCTTTGCAAACTCAGTGTCCTGTTTGACTCTGAGCTGAGTTTCTGACCCTATATTTATCACAAAGATTGCCATAACATCACCCATCTCAGCCCATCTGCTGCTAAAGCCGTCATCCATCCCTTTGTCACCTCCAGACTTGAGTATTTCCATGTTCTTCTGGTATCCTTCCATGGTCCAGCCTCCATAAATGTCAACTCATCCAAAACTCTGCTGCCCATACCCTATCCTGCACCAAGTCCCACTCACCCATCAGTCCTGTTCTTGCTGACCTATTTTGGCTCCCACTGGTCTAACATTTCATTTAAAATCCTCATCCTTGTGTTTAAATCCCTTTATGGCCATTCCCCTCCCTATCTCTGTAACCCCCTCCAGCCCTACACTTCACCTCCATGTTCCTCTGATTCTGGTCTCTTGTGCATCCCTACCTCCCTATGCCTCACCACTGGAAGCCATGCTTTCAGCCACCTAGGTCCAATACTCTGGAATTCCTTCTCTAAAAGCCCTCCTTCTCCCTGCCTTCCTGACCTCCATTGAGACCTTACTTAAAACCCGCCTTTTTGACCAAGCTTTTGGTCACACATCCTAATATCTCCTTCTTTGGCCCTGTACTCATTTTCCCTTATGTCTCTATGAAGTGCCTGGAATGTTCACCTATGTTAAAGGCGCTATATAAATGCAAGTTGTTGTTCTGGTTAATGTACCTGCTACATCTTCATGCACCTAATCGCCTTTATTTATAGGGAAAAGTCTCTATAGTGGTTTGACTTGCATGTGAGCAGAATTTATACGCCAGATGTTACAGCAATTTATTTACTGCTACTGCTGTCATCTTACTGAGCTCTGTTTACACTAGTAACGGGGACCAAAATTCAGAGTCTCAATTAAATATGCTTTGCTTCAGAGTACTGAGCCTTTCCCAGACATTCAGGTCGGGAGCAATATGCTTTATTTCATCTTGTTATTGTAAGTTTTTAAAATAAGGACATATTGTAATTGGAGCGAGGTTCACCTGGGATTGCTCTTTAGGGTATGTATAGTACCAAAATCCCTTCGGAGGGCAGCATTAAAAAAAATACTTTGCAGAAATCGTCCTGATGTGTTTCCAATGGAGTTGGAGTGACAGATGTAATAAGGTCAGGCTGCAGGAGGGTGGGAACATAAGGCTGGAGTGTATTTAAAATGGGATCCCTGACAGACAATAAGAGTTTTGTTCTGTAAACCGAAATCTAAAGCAAATGTTTTAATTCCATAATTTAACTGACAGTTTGTTGGTGGCACAACTCTTAACATTAGACATTTTGTAGCCAACGGTAGAGTTCATGTATTTAAGGGGAAGCTCGATAGGTAGATGAGGGAGTAAGGAATAGAAGGATATGCTGATAGGGTGAGATCAAGTAAGGTGGGAGGAGGCTCGTGTGGAGCATAAACACCGGTATAGACCAGTAGGGCCGACTTGGCCTGTTTCTGTGCTGTAAATTCTATATAATTCTATGAATGTTATGTAGGCAGACCAATGTCCCAAACAGTTCCGGAGGCAGGAAAAGTTTAGCAAAACCCAGCAAAACTTTTAGCAGAATTATGCAGCCAGTGTCGCGGAATACGTTCAAACTCGCAGATCGTGATCGCTGCTTTGCTACTGACGGGAGACACTCGATGGAGCCTTGCACCTTCTTACAGAAAAGGAGGGAAAATTGGGAGCAAGGGTCCCTGGGACTGCTATCTTGCCCAGGAGCAGGTCACCAACCAGCTCATTCCCATCCGAGAGTGGCGCATGCCACAGAGTGTCCTAAAGAAGGGGAAGAAAAGAAAGTACCTTAAAATGAGAGAGACTCTCGCGTTCGATAACAACAAAAATTCAGCGGCAAAAGAAAATGGTATTTCTGTACTTTGGTAGTTTGCCCACATTAGTGTCTGACTTCTAGCCAGTTGGAATTTAGAATCAGGGGAGCAGGAAATCAGGGTAGGCGTTTTTGAAAGTTATACATAATGAGAAACAAATTTTAGAGAAAGGTTTTAAATTGTTTTGCTGTTGCTCTGGTAATCATAAAGAATAGAAGCTATTGGACATTGACGTACATCAGAGAGTGATAGGCTACTGTATTCTCGTGTTAGCACACTGATGGTGTTCTGAATGGATCTCAGGACTCTACATCATTCCTGCCAAATATGTCATCCAGTTTGGATCACCAAACTCCAAAAATCCACAACGCTGACTGAACTCAAAATAGGTTCAGACCCATCACAGATTTCAGTCTGAGACCTAGACAGATTTGAAATCCTTAATACTAAATGATCACAAAAGCGCCTCTTCCAAATCTCATGTTTTTTTTAAAAACATAAATGAAATTCCCTTGCGTCCTATAGCCAACTTGTGTTGCAGTTTGCCTATAACCACCAATTGCTGCTGCTCGAATGAATGTAGAATTTTTTTTTTTAAAGGTTAAAGTGTGATATTGTGCAGCTGCAATGAGCAAGTTAGTTAGGAGAGGAAGCACAATGTGGGAGAGCGAGCCAGCTACAAGAGCGCAGAAAAAACAGTCGTTTTTGTAAACAAGTGGGATTTGGAAATGGAACTCATTACAGCAGAGTGATGTAAGTTGGTGGCAACAACAGAATGTTTTTTTCCATACCCTTAATATAAACAGGGTGGTTTCACAAGCCGACAAGAAGATGGGCATCAGATTCATTCGATGCATCCAGTTTCCAGCAGTGTACCAAATAGAGTATGAGGCGAATGTCTCCTGTTCTACTCGAAACACCAGTATGTTCACTGGGACAAGTAATTTGACAATGCTGTGGGCGGATTGGTATGAGCACAGGAAATATGAATAGATCCAAACGACATTCAAGCCCTGAATTTCCTTGCTATCTTCAGTACTTATGCCTTTATTACGCCGTTATTGTGCTAAAACAGATTAAGGAAACTCGCCTTTACCATATGACACTGCTTATGCACATCAATGTGCTGGAGGCATCCTTTTGGCATCGTTGACCATCTGCCTTCCCAAACCCCGTGGCGCTCATTGGCAGAGGAACTCCACTCACCTAGTGGCTCTGTGCCCAAGAATTTCCTTCCTTTACGCTACTACTGCACTCTGGGAAAGTTAGATGCAGACGCACGTGCTCTTGCAATCAGCTGATTCTGCTGGAAGTGAAGAGTTTGATTGCTTTGAAGAGTTCTCCAAACTTTGGTGATTTCTAGCTTCACAGATGTTTTTCAACCCGTTTTTTTAATCATAGTTTTTCTCACCACCGCCACAGTGTTACTGTCTCCCCCTACGCCCCCCACATACTCAGAATGACGCTGATGAACAACAACAACAACTTGCATTTATATAGCGCCTTTAACGTAGTAAAATGCCCCAAGGTGCATCACAGGAGTGTAATCAAACAAAATTTGACACCGAGCCACATAAGGAGATATTGGGGCATTTGACCAAAAGCTAGGTCAAAGAGGTAGGTTTTAAGGAGCCTCTTAAAGGAGGAAAGAGGTAGAGAGATGGAGAGATTTAGAGAGGGAGTTCCAGAGCTTAGGGCCTAGGCAGCTGAAGGCACGGCCACCAATGGTTGAGCGATTATAATCAGGGATCCTCATGAGGGCAGAATTTGAGGAGTGCAGATATCTCGGGGGGTTCTGGGGCTGAAGGAGATTACAGAGATAGGGAGGAGCGAAGCCATGGAGGGATTTGAAAACAAGGATGAGAATTGAAATTGAGGCGCTGCTTAACCGGGAGCCAATGTAAGTCAGCGAGCACAGGGGTGATGGGCGAACGGGACTTGGTGCGAGTTAGGACACGGGCAGCCGAGTTTTAGATGACCTCAAGTTTACGTAGGGTGGAATGTGGGAGGCCAGCCAGGAGTGCGTTGGAGTTGTCAAGTCTAGAGGTAACAAAGACATGGATGAGGGTTTCTGCAGCAGATGAGCTGAGGCAGGGGCGGAGATGGGCAATGTTACGGAGGTGGAAATAGGCGGTCTTAGTTATGCCGCGGATATGTGGTTGGAAGCTCATTTCAGGGTCAAATATGACACCAAGGTTGCGAACAGTCTGGTTCAGCCTCAGACAGATGCGAGGGAGAGGGATGAAGTCAGTGGCTAGGGAACGAAGTTTGTGGCGGAAACCAAAGACAATGGTTTTGGTCTTCCCAATATTTAATTGGAGAATATTTGAGAAAGAGAAATAGAGAGTCAGAGAGATTTAGGCCGTGATTTTACCAGCGCTCAGAGTGTGGATTTGGAGGTGGGTCAGTTGTCAAAATTGAAATGATTGACAGCGGGTTGGGAACCCGCTGTGAACCTGCCTCCATGTAAGTTTCCAAAGTGTCGGGTCTGCGAATTCAGAACAGACCCGACACCAAGCGGCGGGGGAGGCATTTAAGATAGTTAACTGCTTGTTAAGTGCTTGTTTACTACTATTTTGCCAGCCTTTTTCTATTTTTACCACATTTTTAACGGGGTTCTGTAGAATTCGCAATATTATCGCGATTTTATAAATAAGGAGGAGACACATAGTTTCGTACAAACAGCTTTATTTCAGCAGAATGCTGTCAGGTTTTCAAAGTGGACACAAGCAGCCTGTAAAATGGCCGCCACGCCTCGTGGCAGAACATTCTAGACTTTTCGATAAGCAGACAAGATGGCGTTCCAATAAACATTTGTGCGAGATCGTACAAGACTCAGCACATTTGAGATAAATCACAAGACATAATGGGTTTGCATTTTACACATAAATACTGGAATCGGTCTCCCAGGTGCGAATAAGGGCTATTGTACCAAGCGATCAAGAACCCATCCAAAGACATTAATATGCAAAATCCCCACGACTCTACGATGAGAGAGCCGTTTGCGGGTAGTTACAGAAACATTTGGAAGCCCCAAAAGCCCTCCAGGGAGAATACTGACCGGTTACACAATGGGAGAAGTATTAACAGGTACTCAGACAGTTACAAGTATCACCGAAACCCATTAAACGGAGATCACCCTATACAAGAAGTTTGGGCGCCAAAACCCTGACAAAAGAAAAGACATTAAGATTGGGCGGGAAAAGAGGAATTACAGCACTATAACTGTAAGGTACAACCGTCCATCTGTCTCTTGCCGCTTGCTCTTGACTCTTGACTCCTTGCCGCTTGCCTCGTGTCTCTTGCCTCTTGACTGCTGTCTCTGCCTCTTGCTGCTCGACTTGCTAGAAGACTATTGAACTTTCTGATCCGCCAGGATCAACCTCGTGGCTTGCCGCGAAGATCTGTGTGGAACTGGGCTGTGAAGCCTTGAAACGGGCACACCATCCCGAGAAGTCGGTAAACGGTGTTGGAACCGAAGGCCCGAGATGAGATGAGATGAGATGAGATGAGATGAGAAGAGAAGAAGACGACCATACGCATCGCCACGGTCAGTAAGCCCCGACCGCGCCTGTAGGTCGAATAACCACTTTCCTTGCCCAGGAAGACTATTCTTTGAATTTTACAAGCTGGCATCGGAAGACCATTCTTCGAGTTTTATCGCATCGGGGCGAGGGCACAGGAAGACTATTTTTTGAGTCGTGTCGGAACTCCGAGGACAACACAGATCTTCATGACAGCAGACGGTCCAGCCTGCTAGCCGGAGCAGAAACGAGTAAACAAGTGGGGTACAGAGACCCCTGATCAACACGTGGGTGGTCAGGTGCTGCGGGAAAAACATCCGAGCAGAGTTTCGGAATTCTCCGAGTTATCACGAGTGGTGAGCATGAGTCTCGATCCTACAAATCTAGTTTAGGTCAGGTATTGATAGGGGAGGGTTTAAGTTTTAAGGATAATTGTAATGTGTGTCCCCTTTTACGATGTGTCGTGCGCTCCTCGTTTCCCTAAAATTAGTTACATAACTGCGTGTAAGATTGTACTGTCATTAATCTGTGCTTATGACATGTATTTCGTAATCTTGAATAATATGCAATAAAGATTTTCCATTTCGCACTATTCAACCGGGTCTACCTGAGTTTTCTCTGCATTATTGCTCTCGCATCTAAGTCCAGTGTCAGAACCGTAAGGGCGAGTGGGTCGAACCACTCACAGGTGTCTAGTGCTACCAGGCTGGCTGGAGACCAGAACAGGCAACAAGGCCTAACCTCGCACTAGCACCCAGGCTACGCACAGAGCCTCAGGCGTGCCACACAAACCCTTACAGTTCACGTCGTTCGGAGATCACGTCAGGTAAGTAGGTCGAGTTCTGTATGTCTCCTCATTGCTATGAATAGGTGACAGCTGCAAAAGTGTTATGAAAGCTTCCATTTCACAGCTGGTCACTTCCCAATGCCAGAAGCTTGAGCCTTCAGGACTTGGAAGACACTGTTGAGCGGTATGCAGTTTGGAGTAAACTCTCTATCCACTGTCACCTCCTTGGAGCAAGCTCTCTCACCATTGACAGATCGCTTCTGTCATCTCAACTTCCGCTGCCATCTATTCCAGCAGCATCGGTGCCCTTGAAAAAATCTCAACTTGGTCCTCAGAATCCCACCACGATCAGCCCCAACATCAACATCACCAGGCACACCAACATCACCAACAACAACACCAACCTTCTCCGCAATCACCTGATGCTGCACAAGACACAGGGCATCAGCACCCGACCACATTGCTGCCCGGGAGGCCAGCAATGGCATCACCATGGCCAGATTTAGTTAACTTGACGTTGTACACCCTGGCTGCCACATGATGCGCCAGGTTAACACCACCCCACACCAGCACCATAAAGCATTCCTACAATGACCAAGCCATTCCTTTCACACTATTCACCATTGCGGGGGGTACCGTTATGTCTCACCATTCACTGCAAATCAGTAAGACACTTCCAAAAGTGAGCACAGATCTGTCCAAGAACGCAAAGTGTTGAAAATAAACATTTCAATATTTGACAACAAATTAACAGAAAATTTACATGAACATTGCATAAGACATCCAAGTGCCTACCCTTGCGTGTTGTTAGTTGGTATGCTTGCAGTAGGATGAGGGTGAGTGTGAGGGGTGGCTAGTGAGATGGGGATGTGATAATGTAGATAGAGAGGGATGGGTGGAGGTGCAAGGTATGTTGGTGTGAGTAAGGATGTGCAGGAGTAGGGTAGAGAAGGCAGAGTGATGGGGATGTGATGAGTGGCACAGCAGGATGAGGTTGAGTGTGGCTTTGTAGTAACGTTTTGTGATCTACTGAGATCATTGAAAGGTTTGCGCCACTGCAGCCAGGTACTCCTGATGACATCCCTGCTTTTGTCCTCCTCTGCAATATGCAACCAGGCTGCGTTGGTGTTCTGGGGAGGTCTCTTCCGCCAATGGGAAGGGAAGAGAACCTCTCTGCATGCTGTGACTCCCTCAATAAGCATATGGAGGGAGTCATGGGAGAGCCTGGGTGCAGTGCTTGTCAGTGTTTGCAGCACCTCAATGCTGTAGAATACTGACAGCACAACTGTCAAAATCAATTTGGACATGGTCCCTTTAGGAAAACCAGCTGATGACGCATCATCAGACCTGCTTCCTTTTAATTGGCCAGGAACCCCGCAGGGCGGGCTTAACAAGCCCTATTAACAGAAAATCCTTTTCACAGAGTGGCTGCAGCCGGGAGCGGGACTGGAACCCGCCAACTACCTCTCCCGCTGCGATCCCACTTCCGCTGGCAAAATCCAGCCCTTAGGGTGGGAATTCCAGATTTTAGGGTATGGTCATTCCGATGGGCATACTTCTCTATGCCATCCTTATGAAGGAGGAGGAGGAGGAACAGCCACATGTGGAGGTGAGGAGAATAATGCAGTATGGCAGAAGAAATTGGCAGTGAGTTCCAGGACCACCTCCCTCCAGGCAGCAAGGCTGACAGTCCTGGACGGCTTGCTGCCTGGCACACCCAGGAGTCAGTCCCTCCCGTCTTACCACCTCTTCCAGTAGGGCTTCCAGGTCATCCTGTGAAAGATTTGGTGAGATGCTGTCCTGCCATGGTGTCCTATGGGCACAGCTGGCCAGCGACTGCTCATGGTCATGTCAAGAGGCACTTCAGATGAGAGTGGGAAATGCCCTGAGTGAATATAATGCAAAGAAGAAGAAAGAAAGAGAGACTTGCATTTATATAGCGCCTTTCATGACCTCAGGACTTCCAAAAGCACTTTAAAGCCAACTAATTATTTTTGAAGTGTAGTCAGTGTTGTAGTGTAGGAAATGCAACAGCCAATTCCGGTGCAGACACGATGGGCTGAATGGCTTCCTTCTACGCTGTAAATTTCTATGATGCACAGCGAGGTCCCACAAACAGCAATGTGATAATTACCAGATAATCTGGGTTTTTTTTAGTGATTTTGGTTGAGGCATAAATATTGACCAGGACACCGGGGTGAACTCCCCAGTTCTCCTTTGAAATAGTGCCGTGGGATCTTTTACATCTGCCTGAGAAGGCAGACAGGGCCTCGGTTTAGCATCTCATCCGTAAGACGACACCTCCGACAGTGCAGCACTCCCTCATTACTGCTCTGAGTAGGTCGTAGAAGAATCTAAGAGGTCAAGGAAAGAATCCACGCAGCCTCCCCTTGTTGTCCCCAAGTGTTATATTGAATACTTCCAGAGGCTGTTCCATTTCTGCAATTTCGCCAGAAGTAACACCACTTCATATGCAAATTAACTTACCCAGGAAACTAGCGTGCTGGTGATCGGCGTAGCTTTCCGGCGCAACAACTGCGCAATGGACCTTGAGGAAGTTGAGGGCCTCAGACTTTTTACGTGAACAGCAAGAAAGTGTTAGAATCAGGCAGTTCGAGCTGTCCAGCTGCCTCCCACCACCCCCCCCACCCCCGCCCCCACCTCAACCAAATCAAAATCAGAATCGAAAACCACAGCCGAGAAATTACTGTCGGTGATCAGAGCACGGCAACACTTAATGCAGTTGTATGGCATTTTTCTGTGGCACTGTTTCAATGGAGCCATTACCCCATTTATTTAACCCATTTATATTGAATGGCCTTGCACCTCCACTATAATAGCAGACGGAGGAACGCAGCACGCACGTGTTGAGTGTTTGTTTGCAGATATTGCTGACAGTAATTACTGGGCTGGTACAAAATAAATCATTGGAAAATTACACACTAATCGTCTTTTTCTTTACCTTGCACTTTCAGGAATTCATTATTTTAATCTTCAAACTGGGTAAGCATTCCAATTTAAAAGCGTACACCTTTTTCCTATTTGGAATTGCATATTTTTCTACAAAAAGTAAGTCCTGAGGGTATGAAGGGTTACTTCTCCTTGAAGATGCTGTGCATTGCAGAATGCAAGTTCCCATTTATGACCCAAGTGGCTGAAAAGAAATTCCATATTAAATATGGTTCTTTTAAAATGTGAGCAGATTTTTTTTTTGGTATTATTTGACCTTGATATTGTACAGATACAAGTATATTAAAACTAGGCATTTAATGGGTAACCTTAGAAACTGCCATTACAGATTAATGAATGGCTAGTAGTTGTGTTTTATATGAGTACATATCTATTAAAACAGTATGGCATGTTTTAGATGACTGAAACAACAGATTTATGAGTGGATGAAGTCCGGAGAAAGATGGAAATTACACTTGCAAACATAATGACCTAACACTCCAGATATTCTGAATTTACAGAAAATCCTGTGTGTTAGGTCGCATATTTATTTCTCCCAGATGAGTAATGTTTTGTGTAAAAACAGCAAAGGTCCTGAATTATGTTCTAGCTGATGAATGGAGTCTGTTAGTCTGAGTGTTTTGTATGTACTGGCCAATTTGCCAACTCAATGAATAACTTTGAGTTAAACAGAAACAGTAAATGTTCTACATTTATATGAGGGAGTTGAAGCTTATTGTAGAAAATGTAAATTCTTTACGTTTTATTCAGTCCTTCTTTTATGGTATCTTTTGTGTTTTGACTAATGTTGCTTCTTTTACAGCAGAAATCCCAGCAACACATTAGGTAGTGATGGACCCAATAGAGCGTAGGTACTTGTTGAGGAACATTACGAATGGCTCGGGAAGGTGCTGAGTCCCACAGTAAATACGCAGTAGGAGTTAAATTCAGAGACTTTGGGGGTTACTTTGACTTTGAGCGAGAGTGTAAAATGGGCGCTATCCATTCAGCCGCCCGTTATACAGCTCTCCTGATTTTTGTCTCCCTTGACTCCTTTAAGATGCTCCTTAAAACCTACCTCTTTGACCTGCCCTAATTACTCCTTATATGGCTCGGTGTCAAATTTTTTGTCTTATAATACTCCTGTGAAGCACCTTGGGACGTTTTACTACGTTAAAGGCGCTAGATAAATACAAGTTGTTATTGTTGTTGTTGTAGGTTCCATGGCTGTTTAAATATGCAAATTGGGGAGCTATGACATTGTAGGACCCCGATTGCAATTTTGAAGTACAAATGGACAGAGATTGCATCGCACATGCCCCATCCATTGTGCTTGGCAATTAGCAGTCTAGCCAGTGATCCTTAAAGTGGCCGCTCCACAAAAGGGCCACATACCTCTTTATCTTTTATTTCTGTGGCACCGGGAGGACCAGGAGTACCCTCCCGCAGAATCCAGGAGAGGGGAGGGAGAGGTCAGTTAAAATCAAGTGGGTAAACGCCGTTTCCTCACCATTCCGGTTTTAAAATGCCTGATTTTATTTTTAGGTCAGGCAGGAGCCTTGTACATTTAGGCAAATCGGCGTCCTGTTGTCAATAGGACCCTGACTCCATCTTAACATGGAAAAGAGCAGGGTGATCTCTGCAAGCGCCCAGGCAGCTGCAACCAGGTCTGAAGACCGAAGAGGCCTTTCCAGGTAAGTTTAAAAATGTTCCTTTGTGGAGCCAGGAGGAGCAAGAGTAGGTCTCCCCTGCCCTGATGTCCCCCCCTCCCTTCTCGAACCGCTGACTACCCTGGAACCTGCACTACCCCTCTCCCCCCACCCCACCACCTCCCCCTCCCCCCCCCCTCCACCCTCATCCTGCACTTACCTTGGGCCCAGCGGGCAGCCTCTGGACTGCCCAAAGTTCCGCAGCTTCCTGCCGACTTAAACGGCCGTTTTGGTGAAGAAGTTGGCCAACTGTTAATGCCCCTGAAAGTAAGCAGCATAGGATTACCAGCCGCAAGACTTCCAGTGCTTTATTGTTAGGCTACTAGGCTGAATCTAGCTATTTCTCAAAGAACTCTCCAAAATCACGAAACAATTGTCACCCAAACACGTTGTGGAGGTTCTTTAATGTGCTGAAAGCACTAGCACAGATTTAAAGTGCATGGAAGAGGAGGCGGTCAAAGGATGAAGAATTATCAGAAAGATGTAGGAAATGTTCGCTGATGACTGCACAGTGTTCAGCGCCATTCACAACTTCTCAGATAATGACGCAGTCCGTGCCTGCATGCAACAAGACCTGGACGATGTTCAGGCTTGGGCTGATAAGTGGCAGGTAACATTCGCACCACAGAAGTGCCAGGCAATGACTATCTCCAACAGCGAGAGTCTAACCACCGCCCCTTGACATTCAGCGGCATTACCATCGCCAAATCCCCCACCATCAACATCCTGGAGGTCACCATTGACCAGAAACTTAACTGGACCAGCCATCTAAATACTGTGGCAACAAGAGCAGGTCAGAGGCTAGGTATTCTGCAGCGAGTGTCTCACCTCCTGACTCCCCAAAGCCTTTCCACCATCTACAAGGCACAAGTAAGGAGTGTGATGGAATACTCTCCACTTGCCTGGATGAGTGCAGCTCCAACACTCAAGAAGCTCGACACCATCCAGGACAAAGCAGCCCGCTTGATTGGCACCCCATCCACCACCTTAAACATTCACTCCCTCCACCACCGGTGTACCGTGGCTGCAGTATGTACCATCTACAAGTTGCACTGCAGCAACTCGCCAAGGCTTCTTCGGCAGCACCTCCCAAACCCGCGACCTCTTCCACCTAGAAGGACAAGGGCAGCAGGCACATGGGAACACCACCACCTCCAAGTTCCCCTCCAAGTCACACATCATCCTGACTTAGAAGTATATCGCCGATCCTTCATCATCGCTGGGTCAAAATCCTGGAACTCCCTCCCTAACAGCACTGTGGGAGTACCTTCACCACATAGACTGCAGCGGTTCAAGAAGGCAGCTCACCACCACCTTTTCAAGGGCAATTAGGGATGGGTAATAAATGCTGGCCTTGCCAGCGACGCCCACATCCCATAAATGAATTTTCAAAAATGATATTCATTTGACTGTAATGGGTTAACAGATCTCTCTCACTCCATTTACTCAGGCCAAGTGAGACAGAGCTGTTTAGAGTGAAATACAGAACAATGGACAGGTAAAGTAAGATGAAAAAAAGTGAATTTTTAAAAAGAAAAAAAACAAGCATTTTCAGCAAAAGTGAGAGAGATGAAAGAAAGGGATATATGAGATGCTGTAACACGCCCTCTCCAAGTGCTGCTCACTATCTACCGAGTTCTCTGGTTACCTTCATGTAACTTCTGTTAGTCTCCACATTATTTTTGGTAATGTTTCAGCTGCATCAGTACTTTTCACTTCAGATATAGGATGCATACAAGATTGTTGTGTGCATTACCATTCAGACTTTTAGGGGCCGCAAATATTTCCCTTTCCAAGGTGGTGATTGAAATGTCTTGCTTGAACTTTTTTCTGTTTGTTCTTGGGATGTTGGCAAGGCTTATTTCCCATCCCTACTTGCCCTGAAGGCATTATAATCAACCACAAAGTGTGGGAATGGAGCCACATGCAGGCCAGACCAGATAGGGGGTGGCAAGTTCCCTTCCCTGAAGGACATGAGTGAACAAGTTGGGTTTTTATGACAATCCAGCAGTTCTCATGGTCATTTTTTGGTGCTAGATTGATTGAATTGAGTTCCACAACTTGCCACGGTGGGAATTGAACTCACAAATTCTGGGTTACTATTCGAGTACCATAACCATCAGACTATCATACCCAACTTGATGTCAGTGAGTCCTGTCTCTTTTTGCCTGGGGGTGTCCAAATTATGGCCATTTGTGGCCTATGAGAGCTGGCAATCTGGCCTGCGACACCTCAGAGTCTTAAGGGGCGATTTACAACTCTGCAGGGCCAGCGGTGAGCTTCGCCCACCAGCTCTGTGTATCGGTAAATCGTGTCTGTTAGGGACAGAACATTTTAGAAGAGGGTTTCCAATTTCCTGATGCTTGTGGCCAATGGGCAAGGCTCCTGCCAGCAACGCACATTCAGAAATTGGCGCCTCTGTGCCAATTATATTCCCTGTAATTCAGTTTTGTTCAAGTATCCTATGCCACCTTTTAGAAGACCATTCCCACATTGGTGGATTCAAGATTTACCTATCAATGAAGGAGCGGTGAGTGGCAAAAGTAGTGCTTTTTTTCGATAAAGCATTCCTTGACTTCAATTAATACAAAAGGCAAAATACTGCGGATGCTGGAAATCTGAAATATAATCAGAAAATGCTGGAAATACTCAGCAGGCCAGGCAGCATCTGTGGAGAGAGAAACAGAGTTAACGTTTCAGGTCTGTGGCCTTTCGTCAGAACTGGAAAATGTTACCAATGTAACAGGTTTTAAGCAAGTACAGGAAAATTGGATTCAATTGCTTTGTTTTGACTTGCGACTATTTATATGTGGCCTGTTGGGCCCCATGGTACGCAAGGATGTGTCCCGTGAAGAGAAAATGTTTGGACTCCGTTGCCCTGTGCAGTTACGTCAATTCAGAATGCAACTCTCCAAGGACATGCGATCAGGCTTAATCTCACAGTCAGGTGCCAAGCAAGAAAGAGAGGGGTGCAGGCTCAGTAAGGAAACATTATGTTGTGTGTAATATATCAGCACTGAGCTCTGCAATCTATCGTGTCACCAGAATGTGAGTATATTTAATGTGATGCAGTAAGTTTCAGAAGCACGAGTCCATGCAACCGTCTCATTACCTGTAAAGGTCATGGTTCCCAATTTGCTTCCAGGGAATGGGGAGTGAAAGTTTTTTTTTAAAAAAAGAACTTCAGTCCTAGCATTTGAAAAGATAATTATCTGGCAATTCAGCTTTTTTTTTGTTGCTGCATGTGTTGTTTCGGAGTACTCCAGAATTAGCCTACCTTTAAGCTGTCTGGAAAATATAGCCATCGCTCTAAGTACTTTTTGAAAGACTGACGATTCAGAAGAGTAACTCTCTTTTTAAAAAGCCACCTGACCAAAGTAATTGTCTTTACGTAATGTCAGCGCTGTTGGTGAAGTAGGGAGGGTGGATCTATGCAGAAGTGTAATATCTGCTGGGGAGGGGGCAAGATGAAGGGAATATGGGCTAAATTTCGGTATCGCCCATTTTGGGGCGCTAATATCGGCCGGGCGCAAAGTTTAGCGCCCGTCGCTAATTATCGCCTCTGACTGCAAAATTCGCCTGTATCGCCCCTGGAGGCGATTTGAGCGCTAAATCAGGCGCTACACACCTCTCTTAAGGCGCAAACGTCAGGGAGCGAGGCGCTACCTCAGAACGCTACCGAAGCTTAGGTGATGGCAATTACCATGGAAGACAGACAGACTGGCGCTGTCCAGTTCTTAAAGGGGAGGGGCCATCTTGCTGGCCAGCCACACCCTACTCATTGCAGCCTTGAATCTCGACCTGGAGAGACCTCTAAAGCAATTGTGTTGGAAGCACTAATGGATAGGCCCATGGAAAGAGCTCGGCGCTTAGGAACCTCAAAAGTGGTGCTGAGGGCCAAAACTCCTTAGGACAGCATTAAAACCAAAAATTTTGCTGACAAGAATAGGCAGGAAGTGCCCGCCTTTAAATAGCGCTCCCCCAGCCCCTTCCCGACTTGAAAACGTTCACCTCTACCTGTCTTTCCTAGCAGCAGGCGCTAAGGCAGAGGGTGCGACTCAATATCCGGCCTGGGGCGCTACTGGGGCGTTGCACGCTTGACTGACGTCACGTTCTGCGGGCGCAGAAGATTGTGGCGGTAGTGTTTAGTGCCACTGCAGAACGACTGGTCAATTTCACGAGCGGCGCTAAAATCGCCACACTCGGGCGCTAAGTTCCTAGCACCCTGTTAACGCCCCCCGGAGGCGCTAACGGGAGGCGCTAACCAACCGAATTTTTCCCCCTATGTCTTTCCCCAAACATTATTTTGGTGTGGTTTATGTTCCCCTCTCTCTCCTCCATCTTTGACTCCAAGTCCCAAAATTTACCCTGCAGTTCCACCCCCAACTCATTTTTAATACCTGGATATATAAGAAAACATGCCAACCCTGTAAGTGCTCCTGACTGTGTACAGTTCTCTGGTTACCTTCATGTTGCCTGGGGGAAGTATTAGGCGTGCAGACTAAGCCACAAAATTACGTTATGTTTCCCAACTAGGAGGCCAGCTACCTCTTTCTGTGCTGTTTTGTTTTAAAATTTCAAATGTATGAATCATTTTTTTAAATTACTTAGGGGTGCAGCAATGCCTCGATTTTAAAATTCTCATCCGTGTTTTCAAATCCCTCCATGGCCTCACCCCTCCATAACCTTCTCCAGTCTACAACCCTACGAGATCTCTGCGCTTCTCTAATTCTGGCCTCTTGCACATCCCCGATTTTAATCGCTCCACCATTGGCAGCCGTGCCTTCAGCTGCCAAGGCCCTAAACTCTGGAATTCCCTCCCTAAACATCTCCGCCTCTCTACTTCTCTCCCCTCCTTTAAGATGCTCCTTAAAACTTACCTCTTTGACCAAGTTTTTGGTTACCTCTCCTAATATCTCCTTTGGTGGCTCAGTGTCAAAATTTGTTTGATAATCGCTCCTGTGAAGTGACTTGGGACATCAGGATGTCCCAAAGCGCTTCACAGCTAATGAATTACTTTTTAAAGTCAGGTCGCTGTTGTAGTATAGGGAAACATGGCAGACAATTTGCGCACAGCAAGGTCCCATAAGCAGCAATGTGATAAATGGCAAATGATTTGTTTTGGTGATGTTTGCTGAGGGATAAATGTTGGCCAGGATGCTGGGAGAATTCCCCTGCTTTAGAAATAATAGTGGCATGGGATCTTTATATCCACTTGAGAGGGCAGATGGTACCTCAGTTTAACATCTCATCCAAAAGACAGTGCAGCACTCCCTTAGTACTGCATTGAAGTATCAGTCTAAATTATGTGCCCAAGCCTTTGGAATGGGGCTTGATCCCATAACCTATCTGTTTCAGAAGCGAGAGTGCCACCACTGAGCCAAGGCTAAGACTAATTCTAGGATAAGGAGACGTATGGGTTTAATATGATGTATTCCTTTAAGTGAATTGCAATTTCTGTAATAGATGAGTGTGAATGAGAGGCAAAGCAGCACTGGCAGACTTTTTGGGGTAGTTCTTGACTTTGTGCGATAGTGTAGAACAGGTGATAGCGAGTGTGAAATCAATGGAAATACAATGGGGAGAGATGTAAAACGGGCTGCCGACTCACTATCGCCCGTTTTACACTATCGCACAAAGTCAAGATCTAACGCCTTTTGACTGTTATTGCTATGCTGTTTGCAATTTTAATAACATGCTATCTCAGTTTTGTTGTGACCCAGCATTGATTCAAATAGATTCAATTGTCAAATTTTGTTTGCTGACGCTTCTGTGAAGTGCCTTGGGACGTTTTACTATGTTAAAGCCGCTGTATAAATATAAGTTATCGTCACTGTTGGATTTGGGCACTGCAGAACTGTTGATTTTACTGCATATAAATTTAATCACCAAACTCACCCCCCACCCCCCTCCATTGCTTCTACTTTTTTCACTTTCCAAAGTGTGATTGAAGTTTATTTTGCTTCAAAATCAGTTTGTGGCCCCCCTCGGCTAAGCACCATCCTCTGACCAACTTTCTCCTCATCTGTACGAATCCTTTGAGCCTTTGAATTCTCCTTAAAACATGCACATGCTCCCCATCAAACAAAATCTGCAAGATTACTTTCTGTTGATTGTGAGTTCTGAATATCGTAGAATAAATGTAAGCAAACATAGAGCACCACAGATTGCTCCATTTGCCATATTCTCCAAGTAAAAGAGAAATATTGCTTGTTTGGTTTGGTGCAAATACTTTATTGCAATAAACTTCAAAGTTACTTTGCATAAGAAGCAAGTTTATTAATTTTAATCAGCCATCAATTAAGCGTTGGACATGAATAATTGATGACAGGAATTTATAATCACTTTACTGCTGGTAGGATACGGCAATGAGCAGAGTATGATAACATTATGCGATGTTTTTCCACTTTCAGAAGCCAGGGTGTTAATCTTGACTTTTGTTGTTTATTTGAACAACAACAAATAGCAATGCTAATTACTTTCTTTTTCCACAGAGTGACTTTGTTCTGTGCGATTTCATTCGACTCAGCAGCAGTAACTTGGCCAGTCAGAATTCACCTGCAATAATACCTTTTCAAGTGGTTTAACGGGTGTCTAACTAGTCGAGGAATGGCCAAGGAATTGAGCAGAGCAGTCGATGTGTACATCATGGTTCACTGGCATTGCCCTTCTTTGTAGTTCAATGATTTATTTAAGCATCGAATCCATCCATTTCCTATGAGGGTGAATGAAATATACAGCTGAGTAGCACATTGGAGGCTTTTTTTTAAATAGTTTATTGTTCAACAGTTTATATTGCCCCTGAGCTGAGTGGTGCTTAGTTGATTGAAGTGGCATTAAGACTGTTGGTTGTGCGGACACTTAGCCTTCAGTGGAGCCCATGTCACCCAGCAGCCTCTCACACCAAGAAGGAAAGAAGAGAAAGAACTTGCATTTATATAGACCCTTACCTTTTCCTTTTTGCATCCAATGAAGACTTTTTGAAGTGTAATCACTGTTGTTACGCCATCTAATGCGACAGCCAATTTGTACATAGCAAAGTCATACAAACAGCAAATAAGGTGTGTGACCAGTTAAGCTGTTTATGTTCAGCTGTTGCTCAGGACACTGCTCTTCTTCGAATAATGCAATGGGATCTTTTCCATACACTTTAACAGGCAAACTGGTCCTCAGTTTAACAGCTCAACTGAAAGTTGGCATCTCTGAAAATTTGGCACTCCCTCTGTAATGCACTTAAGTCTCAACCTAGAATTGTGCTCACGTCCACAGCGGGACTTGATTTCACAACCTACCAACTCAGTGCTATCAACCGTGCAAGCTGACCCAAGGCAACACTCAGCCAGCTATGCTAACAATTACAGCAAAATCCATGTTAACCATCTTCTGCACCAAAGAGTTTAACTGCTCCATCATTGAATTAACTTCAACTCAACAGGTGAGCTTATTCCAACTGTTCATTTTAATTTTCCCCAGTGGAAAATTGCGGCATTGTTTTGTGAAAACTCCTGAGTGAACAACAGCAAAGTAAGTACTCTTTGAAAATGCTCATCACCGGTTTCACTTTTTTGGACAGTAAAGATGGAGTAATGAAGGAAAGGAAGAAGCTGGTGGTTTCAGCTTATCTGTTGGTTTTCCATAACGCCTGCGTCTGTTGTCACAGCAGAGGAAAACATGCCCTATAATGGCCCTTGTCCACAGATGGTACCATCCAAAGTGTATGCCATTACATGAAACAGAGGGTGAGCTTATCAACCCAGCAGCTTATCTGAGATCTAATTGAATACGTCACACACATATCAGTTAGCACATTGCAAGTTTTGTCAATTTGTGGAATGGGCCATTGGCGTAAGAAAAGTGAAAGGTCTTGTATTTGTACCATGGGAACATTGGAATCCCAATCAGAGACACCACAAGTTCAACTTTTAGCTCGATTGATCTTTGAACCTGGCAGCCTTCATTGGGCAAGTTTCGCCAGTTCAGCAAAGTTGGCAGATGCACCAGCTCCTTCTCAGGAGGGGAGAAATAAAACAGTGTGCCAATCCTGTAACAATAAAGTGAGCCTCCTCTCTGATCGTAGGCTGGCACAGTCGAAGAAGTGCAAGATGCTGAATCTCAAGAATAAAGCTTAGCAAAGGGAATCAGAAACAAAGGAACTTAAATGGGGCAAAAATGAGGCATATAGATTTTTTTTAAATCAAGCAAAACTAACCAAAGCTGCTTTTAGTCTGATAACATTATCGAAATACAAATTAACCAGTGGCAACTAAAAGTGCACAGCACATTACTATTTTTACTGTAGTAATATAATTAGCAAATATAATGTCATAAAATTACAAAGGAATCATTATTGATTATAATATTTATAATTTTATATTAGGTGGCATTTATTTTTTTATAATTAGAATTAAAAGAGTACAGAAAACTGGGAAAACTTCAAACCCCAAGGTATCTTATGCCATTACCTTTTTAAGTGAAGCTGACTTTGTATAATTAATTAATTACTCCTAAAATAATGCATTAAGGTGTGTTAATATTTTCGATAATGCCTATGTCACACTGTAATCTGATGGGGATCTAGGGAGAAAATTGGATTCCACATTGCCATATGAACTGCCTCATTCATAATGAACAGCATTTGCAAGCAGTGCCAAGATTGATAGATCATGCTTTAAAAATTTGTGATAGGCCATTCATTTTTATTATTAGATGCGTAGCATTTTGTACAAGAATTTCACAGCTTGTATATCCAGAAAGACAAAATTAATTTATGAATCAATGTTAATCTTAATGCAAAATTGAAATTTCTAACAATGCAGTCAGACTCCTGTCAGTGGATTATTGTCTACTGGACACGCAGATTTGTAATCTAATGTGTTAAAACGGAGTTTTATACAGTATTGTTCTAATGGTAGGTGTTAAAAGTGAATTCCAGGGGCTGTTTAAAATAGGTTCCCTTAGCAGCATTGTAAAATAGTTTTGTTTTGCATTACCAGACAATTTAAATGTGCACATTAAATATCAAAACTCTCTAAATGAAAACTTTGTTCCTGAGGAACATCTAACTAATTACTAATCACTGTTGAGCAGTAGTATTGGGTGGCCCAATAGTGCTGCTCAGCAGTGAGCAATTTTGTTATGTTTTACCTTCATTTTAGACTCAATTATGTGCAGACGGTTCCATTTCTTTATTAGGTGCCTAACCTACCTGCTAGTAATTGGTTAGTGGTGGTCTGAAGCTGTGCTTAGTGTGTGGGAGGATGGTGTTATACGTACCTGTACTGGACTGCTCCCGTTGACTTGTGAATGTAGTACCGAGCCATTTTGAGATGCTGTCAGCACATTCCTCCGTGCAATGAATCTGCTGGGGGTCTATTTCGATTTGTGGGCGACCGGCAGGCTTTTTGGCCTTCACAAAATGGTGAACTGCAGGGAATTGCCTGTTTCTCACCGGGTAAGTTGAAATGCGGCCCAAATCCGATTCAGGCCTTCTGACGGTGGCTTTGGGTGGGCGCCATGGGCACGTCACCAACTACGTGCCCAAGGTTGCAGAACATCTAACCCGTCCTGAGCAGGAGGTTTGATGGAAATGGCGGCAGAGATGTGCTTGCGGCCCACCTCGGCCTCTGCCCGCACAACCCCCGCCTGGAGTTAAAATCCAGGAATAAGTTTCGGACATCCTGTGGCTTCAGCACCTCAGGCACCTTGACATTGTTTGGGAAGCTCATGCAAGGTATTTTGCAAGGGGTTAAGCTGTTTATTTTTATTAGTTCCAGTTTTCTCCCAGAAGGTGCTGGCTCTTAATGGGCTGTGATTCCGTGGGTGCCACTTACCGTCCGGTGTACTGGCTAGCCATTTGACCATAGCCTGAGGCTCATCATCGCCGATCCTTCATCGTCGCTGGGTCAAAATCCTGGAACTCCCTACCTAACATCACTGTGGGAGTACCTTCACCGCACGGACTGCAGCGGTTCAAGAAGGCGGCTCACCACCACCTTCTCGAGGGCAATTAGGGATGGGCAATAAATGCTGGCCTTGCCAGCGACGCCCACATCAGATAAAAACGAATTTTAAAAAAGCTGAGCCCAATACTATCCTCATCTGACTTCTATGCCTGTGCTCTTCCAGTCAGAGTGGATTGTGATCAGACAGGAACTCTGGCCAAGTTTCTCTTCCCTGATATAGGGGCCCTAAAGCCAATAGTAGCTTCTTTATTAACACTCGGCTTAAATCTTGCTAACTCGGCACCGGTCCAGGGCTGAGTCTGGAACTACCTTAGTCTGTGTAGCTCTGTTTCACGCTAGGCCAATCTCGCATTATACAGATATTTTGCACTTCGACATAACAGGGACATTTATAATAAACAAAAGAAAATGACATTTATTTCACCTATTGCCTTCTGCTGCTTAGCAACCATCTCATCTGCCCTTATGGCACGAACCCACATGATGTGCTTGAGGGCTTTCAGGTTATTATAATACCTGTGCCTTACACAGATTCATTCTGCTGAGCCAACACAGGGCCGCTAAAAGTGGAGAGGGGTGGGTGGGGGGAGACTTTGGAAATTGTCAAGAATGTAAGAAAATAAAAATGTGTTGAAAATGAGGCCCCGAGCTCTCTTCCTACTCCTTCGTGGCCTCTTCCTAAATCGTTTTTTAAAGAAAAGCTGCGACTTCTCAAAATGCAAGTCTGACACAAAAGAATTGCAGTGGGATGCTGGTGCGTGTCCCGATCTGTAAAGAGTTTTTTTTTCTCTCCCTAAGTACGTGTCTCTGTTGTGTTCTTTACAGCTGCAGTACACAACCTTGGCAGCAAATGCGGGACTGGGTCACTGAAAGCAGCTGTAGACCATCATCCAGGAAGTGAGTGGTTGCTTGTATTACCAGCCAAATTACCCACCACCAGCATGCAATCAGCGCAGGCCAGCGATTGCTTTTTTTTTTCTCTCTCGTCTTCGCTAAATCAACATGTGCTTTTCTAAGCACACTGGAAGCATTCTCTGTTTATTTAGCAGTTGGAAATAATAAGAGAGCAGGATGGCAGCCATTTCCTCGCGAGTAAATTTACAAAGGGTGCGAGTGCATTTGATGGTTTATAATTACAGTCAAAAGAGGCAATTCAAGCAACATGGGTTTGTAAACAGGCTGAGCAAACAGACACAAAAGTCCTTTGATAATGTTAACCCATCTGACATTGTTAAGTGCTAAGTAAAACATACGGGGAAGTGGAATACCAGCGCACGATGCGGCAGCCCAGTGTCCGATTACTGTAGCATGTGCGTTAGATTTCTGGGTACACAAAATATACAGGGGGGAGGGGGCTTTTCTTTTCAAAGGCGAAGCCATATACTCTCCTGATTGTCCCAGTGACTAAGTGCATTGCCTTGCGTGTCACTGAGCCATACAGACCAGAAAATTCTGACCAAGGTCACACTCTCGCCTCTGCCCAGTTAGCTGATCACAACGAGGGCGGTGGGGGCACCACAATATGTCGCGACACCTTCCCCCCCTCCGGTGATGCAAATAAGTCCGTATTCCAGATACTAATCTTGATTCAGTGACCCATGCTGGAAAGTGATCATTTGTGTATGTCGGTTAAGGACAGGATTGAACGTGGCTGTATTACAGCGTGACATCCCGCAACGATCTGTGTTGGAGCCTCAACTATTCACCGTATTTATTAATGGCTTAGATGATGGGATAGAAAGCCACATATTCAAGTTGCCGATGACACAAAGATAGCTGGCATTGTAGGCAGTGTAGATGGAAGCATAAAATTACAAAGAGACATCAATAGATTAAGTGAATGGGCAAAACCTAGCAAATGGATTTCAATGTAGGCAAATGTGAGGTCATCCACTTTGGACCTAAAAAGGATAGAACAGGGTACTTTCTAAATGGTGAAAAGCTAAAAACAGTGGAGGTCCAAAGAGACCTGGGGACCCATGTACATAGATCATTAAAATGTCATGGACAGGTACAGAAAATAATCAAAAAGGCTAATGGAATGCTGGCCTTTATATCTAGAGGACTAGAATACAAGGGGGTAGAAGTTATGCTGCAGCTATACAGAGCCCTGGTTAGACCACACCTGGAGTACTGTGAGCAGTTCTGGGCACCACACCTTAGGAAGGATATATTGGCCTTGGAGGGAGTGCAGTGTAGATTTACCAGAATGATACCTGGACTTCAAGGGTTAAATTACGAGGCGAGATTACACAAATTAGGGTTGTATTCCTTGGAATTTAGAAGGTTAAGGGGTGATCTGATCGAAGTTTTCAAGATATTAAGGGGATAGGTAGATAGGTAGATAGGTAGATAGAAAGAAATTATTTCCACTCGTTGGGGAGTCTAGGACTAGGGAGCATAGTCTAAAAATTAGAGCCAGGCCTTTCAGGAGTGAAATTAGGAAACACTTCTACACACAAAGGGTGGCAGAAGTTTGGAACTCTCTTCTGCAAATGGCAATTAATGCTAGGTCAATTGTTAATTTTAAATCTGAGATTGATAGATTTTTGTTAACCAAAGGTTATTAAGGGATATGGGCCAAAGCGGGTATATGGAGTTAGATCACAGATCAGCCTTGATCTTATTGAATGGCGGAACAGGCTCGAGGGGCTGAATGGCCTACTCCTGTTGCTATGCTATTACCCCCTGAATCTTAGCAGGTCACGGCAGTTTTATATTTGACTTGTAGCCGGATGCACAGGACTTCACTACAGCAGCCTGCCGGCACTAGCCCGGGTCTCAAGAGATTTAAAACCACATGGATTCATTTGCTGTTTGTGGAAGCTTGCAGAGCTAAAATCCACTGCCACATTTGCCGATATAACAGCTGTGGCTATATTTTAAAAGTAATTCATAAGCTGTGATGTGCTTTGAGACATCCTGAAGATATGATAAGGTTCCGTATAACTGAAAGTTCATTCATTCCAAGGTAAGCCGATGATACTGTACTGATTACAAATACAAAGAAAGATTACACGATACACCGTACAAGTTTAGAATGCACATTGAAAATGAATGGTGTGAAAATGAATCAATACTAATCACAAAGAAAAAGAACATGGCAAAAAAATGATCTTGCAGTGGACAATTGTTTGTTTGGTGGCATAACTAAGACCGCCTATTTCCACCTCCGTAACATTGCTCATCTCCGTCCCTGCCTCAGCTCATCTGCTGCTGAAACCCTCATCCATGCCTTTGTTACCTCTAGACTTGACTATTCCAACACACTCCTGGCTGGCCTCCTACATTCCTACGTAAACTTGAGGTCATCCAAAACTCGGCTGCCCATGTCCTAACTCGTACCAAGTCTCGTTCGCCCATTACCCCTGTGCTCGCTGACCTACATTGGCTCCCGGTTAAGCAGCGCCTTGATTTCAAAATTCTCATCCTTGTTTTCAAAACCTTCCATGGCCTCGCCCCTTCCTATCTCTGGAATCTCTTTCAGCCCCACAACCCCCCGAGATATCCGCGCTCCTCAAATTCTGCCCTCTTGAGCATCCCTGATTATAATCACTCAGGTGGCCGTGCTTTCAGCTGCCTGGGCCCTAAGCTCTGGAACTTCCTCCCTAAACCTCTCCGCCTTGCTACCTCGCTTTCCTCCTTTATGACGCTCCTTAAAACCTACCTCTTTGACCAAGCTTTTGGTCACCTGCCCTAATTTCTTATGTGGCTCGGTGTCAATTTTTTGTCTTATGTTTTTGTCTTTTTGTCTTCACTCTTGTGAAGCGCCTTGGGATGTTTTACTACGTTAAAGGTGCTATATAAATACAAGTTGTTGTTGTTGTTGTCATCTAATAACAGCAGATTGCCAAAGCAACAAAGAAAGAAAGGATGACGGCTTTGCTGCTGTCTTAAAAAAGATTGATGGCAATAGATGGAGAGGCAGGTAAAGAAGAATGTGGCGACGTAATGTGATGGGCTGGGCAGGTGTATATCAAAGGCAGACGCAATCCATCGGGTGCAGAGACCAGAAAGTGTGGCATGCACTGGTTACCAAACACTAGAATGGAGTAAGTACACAGAGAGTCAAATGTGTCATTTAAAAAATGATATACACAGTGTTGGGAACTGTTTAGTCACTCGAATATTTTCTCTTCTTCTCTTGAAGGTACTGACTCATGCTGTGGTTTGCTTCTGTGGATGCCATTTGACCACCAGTTGTTCGTTCTTCATGTATGAGCGTAGGCAGGCAATTTGCCTTCAAGGGCAGGGAACCAGAATCCAACCCTGCTACTGCCTTCATCGCCATTTGCAGCAGGAGTCATGTAACGATTAGGAACAAGAATACCGGCTGATTTTTTTTCTCCTTCTTAGCTCAGGGACATTGAGGCAAATTATAACACCCTTCTGGCGAGAACAACTAAGACAACTCAGACCAGAGATAGAACAAGAGACCTCCCTAACTTATTTTTTTATTTTTTTATTCATTCACAGGGTGTGGGCATCGCTGGCAAGGCCAGCATTTATTGCCTGTCCCTAATTGCCCTTGAGAAGGTGGTGGTGAACCGCCTTCTTGAACCGCTGCAGTCCGTGAGGTGAAGGTACTCCCACAGTGCTGTTAGGGAGAGAGTTCCAGGATTTTGACCCAGCGACGATGAAGGAACAGCAATATACTTCTAAGTCAGGATGATGTCTGACTTGGAGGGGAACTTGCAGGTGATGGTGTTCCCATGCATCTGCTGCCCTTGTCCTTCTAGGTGGTAGAGGTCTAGATTCAATTCCACAAAGTGCAACAAATTTATTAGCTCAGCTATTGGAAGAGCCCTAGGAATTCCTTTTGGACCTGGTGTTGAAATATATCTGGTCTTCGGCTAAGTGACTTGATGCTGGAAGAGAAGAAAATTGGATGGCAGGAGTTTACAGCGCCAACCTACCTAATGTCAGTCAACATGCCACATCTGTATCCATTTAGTTCCAGTATTTTGGCAGATTAGGAAGAATAACTTAGATGTTCATAAATGTTCAAAGCATTTCCCTTGCTCCTGTGGCTGCAGAAAATGTCTAGAATTAGTTCCACTGCAGCAAGTGGACAGACAGGTCTAGGATATTTTCCTCTGCGCTCCCAGACATCTTTGCTTTTCAAAATGCTTCTTAGACTCTTAATTGGGAGTAAATTCTGATAAAATGGCTATAACTATTTTGTCTGATTGTGAAACCCAAGTACATTTTAGGGTTGCTCATGTGAGTGATGAGTAATAATGTTGCCCTTGTATTTCCTGACCAATATTAACCTTAGTATTTATGTCACTGAGTTGGAAATCAAAGTAAAGTGAGTAAATTCGGAAGCATCTGATTCAAATTTATCTACTTCCCTTGTATAAACACAGCTAAGATTGAGCAACTTAATACTTTTTACTTAGATTCTTCTCTAATTTCTTCTACAGATATCGGTTGTCCTCGTCAGCCGAGCGAGGGGGAGTCAAATGGTTTGGGTCACAGACCTTTCTGCTCTCAATGCTGCTGTGCTAATGGAACCCTGAAGGCATAATTTGAGCAGTCTGAATCAGGTTCTCCCAGCTTTCCATACTCCGAAATAAACACCTTGCTCCACTAGATGCTCCGTGACAACCAGTGAATTTCACCCGAGCAAATTAGAGTGATCAGTGGTCCCCGGCTTGAGTTTATGATCTGGAAGGCAAGCATTCAACTTCCCAAGCATTCGGGCTGTCTGTGTAAAATTGGGGCTGAAAGGATTAAATTATGAGGTTGCATAGGCTAGGCTTGTATTTGATTATACAAGATTAAGGGGGTCTAATTGAGGTGTTTAGGATGATTAACAGATTTGATAGGGTAGATAGACATAAACTATTTTTCTGGTGGGGGAGTCCAGAACAAAGGGCACATAACCTTAAAATTAGAGCTAGGCCGTTCAGGGGTGATGTCAAGAGCACTTCTTCACACAAAGACTGGTGGAAATCTGGAACTCTCTCCCCCAAAAAGATGTTGAGGCTGGAGGTCAATTGAAAATTCCTAAACTGGGATTGATGGATTTTTGTTAGGCAAGGTTATTAAGGGTTATGGAACCGTGATGCAGATCAGTCATGATCTAATTGAAAGACGGAACAGGTTCGAGATGCTGAGTGTCCTACTCCTGCTCCTTCCTATTCTTTTAAACAAAATAATGATATTAAGCAGGAAATTGCATGGGGCTGTTAGACAGTCTTCACAGATAACCAACCTAAACCAACACGATAAAGAGTTTTGTAGCTTTTGTGAAGAAGGATTAGATTCCTTGGCCTAAGAAAGCCTTGTGTAATATGGCCCTTTAGTGTTGAAAAACGAATGTAGCTATAGCTATAGCTAAAGGTCAAGTACATTCCACTTACAGCGACTTAAAAGCCCTCTATTGTCAGCAGGCTCTTGCTTGAAGAAAGAGAAGTCCCATTGAGAATAATTGCTGCACATAAAATCTTTGCTGCTTGTATAACAGCAAAACTTTTATTAATATAAATGGCAGCGTGGAGATTTGACTCCACTCTGGTTTTACAACAGAACGTGCTATTGGGTCTGTTCAGCACGATGCTCATTGTAAAATCATATTGGATTTTTTTTTTCTCTATTTGAGAAACCCGGGTGAAAAGAGCAGAAGAAGAGATAACTCAAGAAACTCAAGAAAGGTGATGGCAAACTTGAGTTTTAAAAACATCTTTATTCTATTATTAAACCAGGAGCGAGGGATTGAAGAGTTCATGGGTTGGGGAGGGCAGAGATCGTGGTTTTTAAAAAATATTTGTTCATGGAATGTGGGTGTTGCCAGCGAGGCTGGCATTCATTGCCCATCCCTAATTGACCTTCTTGAACCTCAGAGGGCAGTTAAGAGTCAACCACATTGCTGTGAGTCTGCAGTCACATATAGGCCAGACCAGGTAATGACGGCAGATTTCCCTCCCTAAAGGACATTAGTGTACCAGATGGGTTTTTACAACAATCTAATATTACTAATACAGGCTTTTTAAAAATTTAATTAACTAAATTTCCCAGCTGCTGTGGTGGGATTTGAATTTATGTCTCAATTAGCTCAGGCCTACAGAATTACAAGTCCAGTAACATAACCACTATGCTGCCATCCCCTATGCAGTTGAAGCTGATCGCAGGTCAGGGGGGAGAGAGCACAGGAGGGTTGAAGAGATTGTGGGTCGGGGGGAGAGATCACAGCGGGGTTGAAGAGATCGCGGGTCGGGGGGTGAGATCACAGGGGCGTTGAAGAGATCGCGGGTCGGGGGTGAGATCGCAGGGGGGTTGAAGAGATCGCGGGTCGGGGGTGAGATCGCAGGGGGTTGAAGAGATCACGGGTCGGGGGTGAGATCGCAGGGGGTTGAAGAGATCGCGGGTCGGGGGTGAGATCGCAGGGGGTTGAAGAGATCGCGGGTCGGGGGTGAGATCGCAGGGGGTTGAAGAGATCGCGGGTCGGAGGTGAGATCGCAGGGGGTTGAAGAGATCGCGGGTCGGGGGGAGAGATCACAGGGGGGTTGAAGAGATCGGGGTGAGATCGCAGGGGGTTGAAGAGATCGCGGGTCGGGGGAGAAATCATGGGGGGGGTTGAAGAGATCGTGGGTCAGGGATATCGTGGTTTGCGGGGGAGATAGCTGGGGGGGTGTGGTTGAAGAGATCACGGATCGGGGGGAGAGATCATGGGTTGGCGAGAGATCGCGGGGCAGGGGAGAGATCACAAGAGGGGTTGAAGAGATCGCGGGTCGGGGGTGAGATCGCAGGGGTTGAAGAGATCGCGCGTCGGAGGTGAGATCGCAGGGGGTTGAAGAGATCGCGGGTCGGGGGGAGAGATCACAGGGGGGTTGAAGAGATCGCGGGTCGGGGGTGAGATCGCAGGGGGTTGAAGAGATCGCGGGTCGGGGGGAGAAATCACGGGGGGGGTTGAAGAGATCGTGGGTCAGGGATATCGTGGTTTGCGGGGGAGATAGCTGGGGGGGTGTGGTTGAAGAGATCACGGATCGGGGGGAGAGATCATGGGTCGGCGAGAGATCGCGGGGCAGGGGGAGAGATCACAAGAGGGGTTGAAGAGATCGCGGGTCGGGGAGAGATCGCGGGCGGGTTGAAGAGATCGTGGGTCGGGGAGATCGTGGTTTGGGTGGGAGATAGCTGGGGGGTTATGGTTGAAGGGATCACGGATCGGGGGGAGAGTTCACGGGTCGGGGAGAGATCGCGGGCCGGGGGAGATCGCGGGTCGGGAGGAGTGATCGCGAGGGGTTGAAGAGATCGTGGGTCGGGGGGGAGATTGTGGTTCGGGGGGTGGGGTAGCTAGCCGGGGAGGGTGGGGATTGAAGAGATCGTGGGTCGGGGTGGAGATTGTGGTTCGGGGGGTGGGGGAGCTAGCCGGGGAGGGTGGGGATTGAAGAGATCGTGGGTCGGGGGGGAGATTGTGGTTCGGTGGGTGGGGTAGCTAGCCAGGGAGGGTGGGGATTGAAGAGATCGTGGGTCGGGGGGGAGATTGTGGTTCGGGGGGTGGGGGAGCTAGCCGGGGAGGGTGGGGATTGAAGAGATCGTGGGTCGGGGGGGAGATTGTGGTTCGGTGGGTGGGGTAACTAGCCAGGGAGGGTGGGGATTGAAGAGATTGCAGGACATAGCCGCCTCCGTTAAAGTTGGAGGCGGGTTGGGGTCGGGATTCAGATTGTCATGAGAGGTTAAAATTCTCCCCAATGATTGGGATAACTGCACAAAGCCTGGATCCAAATCCCTTAACTATTGGTGTTTTAAAAAAATGTTTATTTTAAACTATCTTTAAGCACCTTATCGCACTAATGCAGGTGAGGTGATAGGGGGAAATGCAGCATTTAAAAAATACATTAAAAAAATTTTTTACCTCCAAGTTCACCTCCAAGTTGCACACCATCCTGACTTAGAAGTATATCGCCGATCCTTCATCGTCGCTGGGTCAAATTCCTGGAACTCCCTCCCTAACAGCACTGTGGGAGCACCTTCACCACACGGGCTGCAGTGGTTCAAGAAGGCGGCTCACCACCACCTTCTCAAGGGCAATTAGGGATGGGCAATAAATGATGGCCTTGCCAGCGACGCCCACATCCCGTAAACGAATTTTTAAAAAATGGCAGAATTGCCCCTGGCCTTACAGCTTAGCGCAAAGTCGTTTTCACCATTTAAGAAACTTATTTAACTATTAGTCTGGAAGGAGATGGGCAGCAGGAGAGTCCTGGGCCTCAGAGCTGACTTGGACCTTTCACAGCGAAGAGTAGAGAGGCAGTGGGTCAGACCGAGGTCTTGGGGAGACTCGGAGGGGGTCACCCTCTGTGTGTTAAGTATTTAGTTTGTTTCATTTGAACTTTGCTCTTTCTCATTTTGTTCCTTCTTCTTTTGTTTCCTTTATCTGTCAGGGAGAGGGAGTTAGTTTCCTACTATTTGAAGCAGAGTTTATCCATACGACACAATGAGTGAACCCATAGCGATTCTGTGTCACATCATGTATCAGGGGCATATAAATGGGGCTCCAACGTACGTTGTGATGATCAATGTTCTTTCACCTCCTTGTGTTACATTGGAACTCAAAGAGAAAGAAAGACTTGCATTTATATAGCGCCTTTCACGGCCTTAGGACGTCTCAAAGTGCTTTACAGCCAATGAGATACTTTTGAAGCGTAGTTACTGTTGTAATGTCGGAAACGCGGCAGCCAATTTGCACTCAGCGAGTTCCCACAAACAGTAATGTGATAAAGACCAGATATTCTGTTTTTAGTGATGTTGATTGAGGGATAAATATTGGTCAGGACACCGGGGAGATCTCCCCTGCTCTTAGAGTCATAACAGTACAGAAGGAGGCCATTCGGCCCATTGAGTCCGTGCAGACTTCTTCTTCAAAATAGTGTCATGGGATCTTTTACGTCTACCTGAGAGAGCAGACGGGGCCTCGTTTTAACGTCTCATCTGATAGACGGCACCTCCAATAGTGCAGCACTCCCTCAGTACCGGAGTGTCATCCTAAATTTTTAGGCGCAAGTCTCTAGAGTGGGACTTGAACCCACAACCTCCTGATTCAGAGGCAAGAGTGCTATCAACTCAGCCATGGCTGACACGTAACGCAATGTGTCAGATTTTCATTGGGACCGCTGCGGTGGCGCAACGTCAGGGGCGGGGCGGGGAGAATGTGGAGGGGGCAGCAGGACTTCTACTTGCGACCCAACCCTGAGCGATTTCCCACGTTCGGGGTCATTCTCATAATTTTGGTGAGTTCCCAGCCACAATTCCCCTGCCACAGGTCCTATAGGGGAAGAGAATGACTGTGGTGCCTGCCAGAACATAGCAGAGTTGTTATACAAAGGCTATTTTTTGATTTGTTTGCAGGGTGTGGGTGGCATTGTCCAGGCCACAATTACTGGCCAATCTTAACTGGCCTGAGAAAGTGGTGGTGGACCTTCTCCTTGAGCTGCTGCGGTCCTCGCGGTGATGGTGCTCCCGCAGTGGTGGCGAGGTGCTGTCAAAGTCAGCTTGGCAAGTTGCAGTAGGTAGTAATTGGCACTGGTTCTCTGAACTTACGGTTGCTGCCTCTCCTGAGAGTACCTCATGATCAGGTGTTGGCACTGGGCCTAGGCGTGGTGCTCAGTCAAAGCCATCAGACGCATCTAATTCAGCCGAAAGCTGCCGCCCACGAATCGGCGGAAGGGCCACTTGGCGGGCCTGCCATATCAGCTCTTTCTTACTACCTCCCCTTCGCCGTCTTTGAAAAGCAAATAAACCCAGCGTTGTGTGGAATTCTGCCACCATAGATCCCGATGATAAATTGAAAGCGGGCTGTGTATGCTACAGGAAAAAGCGTTTGTTGTATCAGACAGAAAAGGAATGTAGGAGCAAGCATGTTAATGAGGCACCTGTGGCTTCCACCCTACTGTACCGCCGCGGAGTGCCGAGCTGAGAAATCTATGAACAAGGCATGATCTTTTGTCGTGTTAAACTGGGCGAAATCTGATTTCGAGCCACTTCAAAAAAAATCATTTTCGTGCGCATTTTAAAATTGTAGGGCAGAATAGTTACAGATAGTTCGAACACCAACCAGACTGGTTGTATAAAAACAGGGGGGAAAAAGCTGGAAATACACAGCAGATCAGTGAGCTTCCATAAAGAGAGATTACAGACATTGAGGGTGTGTAGCCTTCAGCAGAATGGATGGTGGGAGTGAAAACTGTCCACAGCAATCCATTAGGCGTTACTTTGCCTGCCGCATCTGCCCACACAACAGTGACCACACTTCACAAAAGTGATTCAGTGGCTGTGAGATGCTTTGGGATGTCCTGAGGATTAAAAAAAGTGCTACATAAATGCAACTTCTTTCTTTCTTTCTGGCCGTTTTGGCCTGTCAGCTTTTTGAAGCTGTTCTACCATTTTTCCAGTCTGGCATGTCTGAGTAAGATGGCGGGTGGGGGTGGGGTGGGGTGGGGTGGGTGGGGGTGCTAAAAAGCTTGCCTCGGTGTGGGAAGTATAGCGACAAATCACCAGATCTGAAGTACTTTCCTTGTTATCCAACCCTTGCTGGGGAGGGCTGGACTGAAGAGGAGAGGAGTTTTCAACAAAAAAAAAATCATGGTTTGGGAAGCAGACCAAGTTCGAGCTGCCTTAATCTGTGCCAGCCATTTCCTCAAAGTTAAATGAGGTAACAGGCCAGCAGTTGTGCCAATGACTAAGATGTTCTGCTCCTTTGGCAGTTGCCCCCTAGTGCCAACCTCAGAGGCGAGGGGAGTCATTTTAAGTGCTGGTAACTGTTACTCAAATGCCAAGCAATTTCTTTGCTGGGGGTCACAGCTCAGAGCAAAATGAAAGTCTTATTTATTCAGGATTAGTCTATTTGTTCTTCAGCACTGTTAATTATGTTTCAGTGATTTGATTTAATTTTTTTTAAAAATCACACAGCCTGTTTAACAGTTCAATACCCAGGTCGATGGTTTTTAACCTAATTAAAATCCAGCCAAATTGAGCCTCCACAATGAATACTAGAGTTCTCACACACCCTGTGACAGCACTTTGGCAGTATTAATGGAATGTGTCGTCAGCAGTGGCTTACGTCAGACATATGGAGACTGAGGGAAAGCATTGTTGGGTCACTGAGCTGTAAACTATTGCTGTTATTTTAACACAGCAGCGTATAAGCCCCTTGGCTTTCTCAGACGGTGGCCACCTGCTGCCCTCCATTGGAGGTAAAGGAGGATTATGTCACGAGATGCAGTCCATGCAGGGCACTTGCCCGCACATCCATGCACACTTCAGAACCAGGAGTTTGAAGCTAATGAGGCAAAGGAAAACAAAAGTGGTCAGCTCTCATTTCTACCAACAATCAATTAACAGACACACATGTGCTAAACAACTGTGTACTTTTTTTGTTTGTTTGTTTGATACATACAGCACCTTGCATTTATATAGAGCCCTTAATGCAGTAAAACGTCCCAAGGCACTTCACAGGAGCGTTATCAAACAAAATTTGCCACTGAGCCACATAAGGTGGTATTAGGACAGGTCAAAGCTTGGTCAAAGAGGTAGGTTTTAAGGAGCGTCTTAAAGGAGGAGAGAGGTAGAAAAGCGGAGAGGTTTAGGGAGAGAATTCCAGAGCTTCGGGCCTAGGCAGCTGAAGGCAGGGCCACCAATGGTGGAGCGATTAAAATCGAGGGTGCTTAAGAGGCCAGGATTGGAGGAGCGCAGAGATCTCGAAGGGTTGGAGGGCTGGAGGAGGTTACAGAGATAGGGAGGGGCCGAGGCCATGGAGGGATTTGAAGAAGGATGAGAATTTTAATTTCGAGGTGTTGTCAGACCTGGAACCAATGTAAGTCAGCGAGCGCCGGGGTGATGGGTGAGCGGGACTTGGTGCGAGTTAGGATACGGGCAGCAGAGTTTTGGATGAGCTGAAGTTTATGGAGGGTGGAAGGTGGGAGGCCGGCCAGGAGAGCGTTGGAATAGTTGAGTCTGGAGGTAGCAAAGGCACGGATGATACTACAATACTTGCAAATCCGTACTCCTTGAAATCAATCAATAGTTCCATAGAATGATCAACTTTAGGCTTCTCTTAGTGATTGCCCAGGACTAATTTGATAACTGGTGAAGTTGCCGACGGTATTAGAGGAAGATAGACTACGAGAAGGCGATTGGATTGTACACTGTGTTGGAACACACTGTTCATTCACCTCTGGTCCCGGGGTCTGAATGCAACCTATCTACAGCAAAGCTGGCTTCTTCGGCAGTTGATAGAGCTCTAAGTGAGACACATGCAGGCAGTCTCGGTCCAGTTTTCAGCAGCTGTTAGTCCGCTGCACAGAACTGCCCTCAAATTTGTCACTAATTGCTGTTCATTTTGCTAGCTCATTCAGAGTAGCCACAGGGGGAACAGTGTGAAAAAGAGAAATTGGTGCAGTGAAGGGGAGGCAGCAACATTCACAGGGGAGCAAATGGCAATGTCGAGGGATTTTTTGCATTGAATCTGCCCCGTGCCACACCTGAGCTGGCAGTGCTCAAAGCTGTCAGCGAGTGTTAAAAAAAAAGTTCAACTTCTGGCACTGTTCTCCCTCACCTGCTGAAAAATGAAAACATAAAAGAAATGCTAAAATTTCCCAAAAGTTATAACTATTCCCATTCACGGGGCATATTAGCTTTCATGAGCTTAATACACATCAAGCTTATACGCACTTAAGTATGCAGTGAAACTCAACTATACACCCTGCACAGTGACATAACCTGCATTTATATCCTGACACCAGCTTTCAAATATTTCTGCAAAATTAACAAGTTGTTCATGAGCAAAATTGAAATAAGCTGTCTCACTGCTAATTGATATAATCTGTGTGTTGAAATAATTGATATAAATATTCATAAATTATATTTTATGCTAAAAGGGCAGCTGTTCTCAAAAACATACCATCTGTTTTGACAATTTTACAACAGTTTACTTTAATTATTAATTCCTGATATCATAAACCTTTATTAAGGCTAATAGTACTGAAAGGTGTCCATTAACAGTAGCCGGAGCAATCCGTTACTAGAGTGACGCTGTTTGGTAGCACTTGTTTATACGCTGGTGCTATTCAGTGCCAGTCACCGCACCTACTAGGAATTATAGGGGTAGATTTTCCTGTTCAGCGAATAGAGGAAAATCAGGCGCGGATTATTGCACGTCTATGAGGAAGCCTACCCAATTTTCGGTCCGTTAATTTGAATGGATGTGTGAGCCAAACTACCTGATTTTGTTCTATTCACTGCAGCCAGATGATAAGCCCAGGCACAGCAACAAGAAAATCTACCCCATACTTCCTTGGCATACAGCACACTTGCATTGTGCTTTCCTATTTAAAATAGTAATATATTTGTATATGATGAAAATGCTCCTCCATATTGCTGTGCATTTCAGGGTGTTAACTGACTCCTGTTGTGAGGGCAGTTTGTGCCATGATTTATGCCAATTGAAAGCCAGATTGGGAATACCCAAGCTCATTTTGCGTAGGACTATTAAAAGACTTCGAGGGAAAACACCTGAATCTCATCCATGAGGGCATGCTGCATTTTAAGCCAGCCTTACAGAAATTAAACAATCGGATTCAAACACACTCCACTGCTCAGGGCAGGTATGAAACAACGAAGCACCTCGTTACAACCCACCTCTTAGGTCATAGAATTATAGAATAATACAGCACAGAAGGAGGCCATTTGGCCCATCGTGCTTGTGCTGGCTCTTTGAAAGAGCTGTCCAATTAGTCCCACTCCCCTGCTCTTTCCCCACAGCCCTGAAGATTTTTCCCCTTGAAGTATTTATCCAATTCATTTTTGAAAGTTATTATTGAATCTGCTTCCACCACCCATTCAGGCAGTGCATTCCAAATCACAACTCGCTGCGTAAAAAAAATTCTCCTCATCTCACTTCTGGTTCTTTTGCCAATTACCTTAAATCTGTGTCCTTTGGTTACCGACACTTCTGCATCTGGAAACAGTTTCTCCTCATTTACTCTATCAAATCCCTTCATGATTTTGAAAACCTCTATTAAATCTCCCCTTAACCTTCTCTGCTCTTCGGAGAACAACCCCAGCTTCTCTAGTCTCTCTACGTAACTGAAGTCCCTTATCCCTGGTGCGATTCTAGTGGTGGCATAGTGGTTAGCACTGGTGCCTCACAGCGCCAGGGACCCGGGTTCAAATCTGACCTCGGGTGACTGTCTGTGTGGAGTTTGCACATTCTCCCCGTGTCTGCGTGGGTTTCCTCCGGGTGCTCCGGTTTCCTCCCACAGTCCAAAAATGTGCGGGTTAGGTTGATTTGGCTATGATAAATTGACCCTTAGTGTTAGGGGGGGATTAAATATGTGGGGTTATGGGGATAGGATGGGATATGTTAGGGGGAATTAAATACGTGGGGTTACGGGGGTAGGGTGGGATATGTGTACTGTGGGGATTAAAGCAGGGACAGGGTACTGGATTTGGATGATCAGCCATGATCGTATTGAATGGTGGAGCAGGCTCGACGGGCCGAATGGCCTACTCCTGCTCCTAGATTCTATGTTTCTAAATCTCTTCTGCACCCTCTCCAAGGCCTTGACATCCTTCCTAAAGTGTGGTGCCCAGAATTGGCCGCAATGTTCCAACTGGGGCCTAACCAGTGATTTATAAAGGTTTAGCATAACGTTGTTGCATTTGTATTCCATAGGGTCGATATTACCCACCCGCCCCCCCCCACCGCCCCCAGAATGGACAAGAGAGAGTCGGGGGTGGGGGGGGGAGATTAAAACTTAAAAGTTGTGAAACGCGACCCCTTTTTACACAGATGCGGCCGGACCTGCTGTGATTTCCAGCAAAAAAAGTAAAAAGTTTTTTGTTTTCCATACAGACTCCAGCATCTGACACATTTGACCCCTTGTGACCCCACCTCATTGTCTTTGTTGTATTTTGCTATCGTCTTTGATGTAATGTCTTCCTGACTGACCTGGTTGGACACCATCCACACCTTTGATTGCCGTGATTGTCTCTCTGCCAAGGTGTGATAAAGGGCAGTTAGAAAGATTAACTGTAGTCGTCTGGCAGTGTTCTCTGACTATATATGCTGTGCCCATATGCATTTCTTCACTTCACCTGACGAAGGAGCAGCGCTCCGAAAGCTTGTGATTTCAAATAAAGCTGTTGGACTATAACCTGGTGTTGTGCGACTTCTCCCTTTTTAGAGCACTGCTTGTGGGTCAGAAGGAGCATGAGTGCTCCCCCCCGATCCCTCAAGCAAACCTTCTGCTGATCGCAGCCTCTTCTCGTTGCTGCGATTTACCGAACCCCCCCTCAAACCCCCAATCCCGAGCCTTCTGCCCCCACGATCTGCCAACCCTCCAACCCCCGATCTTTCCCTCTCTCCCGATTGCTGGTATCCGACTCCCCCACCCCTCCCACAACCAAGCCCCGGTGCCCGGTCTCCGGCTCTGGCCTTCTACCGCTGGCTTTCCCACCCAGCAGCCGGCCAGCCTGTCCAACTGGCCAGCTGCCGGGTGGGAAACGGAACTAAAAAATGATAATGAGGTTCTGCCGTTAAATTCCACAACCACGTTTCCACCCCCCGCGCCCCCCGCCCCCCACAACCACACTTCCCCCCTCCCCCCCCCTGCCCCCACAACCACGCTTCCCCACTCCCTCCCCGTAAATATCGGGGCCTAAGTCTCTACTAATAAAGCCAAGTATCCCATATGCTTTTTTAACTGCACTTCTCGACTGGTCCTGCCCCCTTGAAAGACTTCTGTACATACACCCCGAGGTCTCCCTGTTCCTGCACCCCCTTTAAAATTGTACCATTTAGTTCATATTGCTTCTCCTCATTCTTCCAACCAAAATGTATCACTTCACCCTCCTAACAGCTCCTTCTTTAGCTTGGTGTCTATTTAAAAATAAAATTATCAGTGAAGCACCTTGGGACATTTTTCTACATTATAGGTGCTGTATAAATGCAAGTAATAGTAGTTGTTTTAGATTTCTTAGGAATTTTGATTCACTATTGTGGAAGCAGTTACAAAAGATGTGATCCATCCCAAGGGCCTAAAGTCATGGATGGGTCATTTGTTCGCACACCATCATGCCTCTTTCATGCTTCTCAAGGTGAGGATGTTCACGCTAGAGAATGGAACACTTTCCCACTTCACCATCGTCTGTCAATATGGAGCACTCCCAGCTTCGGTATACCAGTGTCAGCTGTGGCTCAGTTGGTAGCACTCTGAGTCAGAAGGATTGTGGGTTCATAGTACCCACTCCAAGTAGACGTTGAGCACAAAAATCTAGGCTGGCACTCCAGCGCAATACTGAGGGAGTTGGAATACTGGTTGGAAGTGTCGTGTTTTGGATGCGATGTTAAACCAAGACCCTGTCTGCTCTCTCAGGTGGACTTAAAAGATCCCATGACACCATATCGAAGAAGATCAGGGGAGTTATCCCCAGCGTTCTGGCCAATATTTATCCCTTAATCAACATAACTAAAAAAAAACAGATTATCTGGTCATTATCACATTGCTGTTTGTAGGAGATTGCTGCGTGCAAATTGGCTGCTGCGTTTCCCACATTACATTACAGCACTTCAAAAGTACTTCATTGGCTGTAAAGTGCTTTGGTACGTCCTGAGGTTGTGAAAGGTGCTATATAAATGCAAGTCTTTCTATCTCTGCCAGATGTGGAATGATTTCCCTGACAAATATTTTTCCCTCAACCAATACCACCACCAAAAAGATAATTTAACTGGACACTCATCTCATTCCTTTTCTGTGGGATCTTGACGTGCACAAGTTGACTGGTGCTTCATCTACACAGCGACTGTTACTATAGTTTATGGTGTGCAAAGTGCTTTGGGAAATGTGACGAGGTGTTACAAAAATGCAACTTATTGCTTTCTATGTTCTTAAAAATATGGAGAAAGTATGTTAACTGGGCCATTCAGGAGAAAGAGAATGAAAAATCTCACCAGGAAAACGAGATGAATCTGAAATTATGAAGAGTTCTGGCATATTTTTAAAGGTTACAAACAGAGTACTTAGACATAAAATGAATTTAAGACATGTTTGTGCATATTTACTGTTCGAACATTACACTTTAGTGAGTACTCAAAGGACAATACTGTGACTTTAAGGCATTCCAGATAGTTACAACTAAGTGTTAACAGAAATACACATAACCCTTTTCACACATGGCCTAGGTGTGAATGGCTGTGGGATCAAGTGTGTGGATACAGTAATGCTTAAATCTGTAAGCCCTGCTCACTCATTTCCTTTCTCGAACATGTTTATCTTGCTGCGTTACAGTGCACAGGCACACTGTAGAAGATCAGTATCCAGTATTTGAGGTTGGTAGTACCTTGTTTACACTGCCTGGCTGTGATTGGGACTGTCTGTTCCAGGAGACACAATCGTAGAGCTCCACTTCTGTCTGTTAAATTTATACAGGCCAAAATTCCTGGGGTGGGGGAGTGCGCAACTTTGCGGATTGCTCACGAAGCACCAGGAATTTGGGATGGAACATCAAGGACTTTTCAGTTTTGCACCTCTTCAGTCCACTTAGGGTTTTGAGCTCCCTGCCTCGTGGGGTGCTGCTCCGACTTTCCACAGGGAACTCGGGGTGAATGCCTCTGGTGTGCCCAGCTAGGCACAGACTGCCTGCCCTGATTATTTCATGGCCCTGTGTTTGAATGGGATCAACTTCAGTCTGTGTACAACGACAGCGAAGGGAAATCCTTCAGCACTTTGTGATCCTGGTTTAACTCGATTTATACGGCATGCTTTCTCAAACCCAAGTGTCGTGAGACTGCCTCCAGCTAGGTGGTCTCGCAGAGCTCCAATCCACAATCACCTCAGGATCCCACTCCAGAATCAGATCAAGACCCCCTTCCACAATCAGATCAGGATACACTCCAGAATCAGTTCAGGACCCACTCCAGAATCAGATCAGGACCCACTCCAGAATCAGATCAGGACCCACTCCAGAATCAGCTCAGGATCCACTCCAGAATCAGATCAGGATCCACTCCAGAATCAGATCAGGACCCACTCCAGAATCAGATCAGGACCCACTCCAGAATCAGATCAGGATCCACTCCAGACTCAGATCAGGAAACTCTCCAGAATCAGATCAGGATCCACTCCAGAATCAGATCAGGACCCACTCCAGAATAAGATCAAGACCCACTCCAGAATCAGATCAGGACCCACTCCAGAATTGATCAGGATCACACTCCAGAATTGATCAGGACCCACTCCAGAATCAGATCAGGACCCCATTCCGGAATCAGATCAGGATCCACTCCAGAATCAGAACAGGATCCACTCCAGAATCAGATCAGGATCCCACTCCAGAATTGATCAGGACCCACTCCAGAATCAGATCAGGATCCACTCCAGAATCAGATCAGAATCCACTCCAGGATCAAATCAGGACCCACTCCAGAATCAAAAATTCAATTAGATAAGTCAAACACAATTTGGGGTAGAAATTAGGTCGCGCCCCATTTGGGGCGCAAATATCGTCCGGACGCAAATATTAGCGCCTGGCGCTAATTATCGGCACTGACAGGAAACTTCACTTTTACCGCCCCGGGAGGTGAGTGGAGCGCTAAAGCAGGCGCTGTACACCTCTCTTAAGGCGCAAAGGCCGAGCAGTGAGGCGCTAACTCGGAGCGCTGGCGAAGCTCATGTAATGTCAGTCAGCAATGGAACACACACACAATGGCACGGGCCAGTTCTTAAAGGGGATGGTTAATCTTGCTTTCCATCCACATCCTGTTCATTGCTGCCTTGAATCTCGGCCTGGAGAGACTTGCACATCAAATGTGCTGGAAAGAACAATGGAAAGTACCAGGCAAAGAGCTCAGAGTGCAGCTCCCACAGTCTCTGCTAAATCGATACAAGGAATGGCAAATCAAAATGAACCTGCAAAGTGCTGCTCAGTACCCAAAACTCCTTCACACAACGTTGAATCTCTCCAGAAGTCTCTCCCTCTCTCTCTCAGAATGCGTAGTTCAAAAATGCCACCAACAATAAAAGACAGGAAGAGGCCCCCTTTAAATAGCGCCCCCCCCCAGCCCCACAGCGATTGATAGCGTTCCAGTCTTCTGGTCGTTGGAAGCGCCAGGCGGTAAGGCAGGGGGCGCCACTCAATTTCCGCTACGGGGCGCCACAAGGGCGTTGCACCATGGAATGACGTCACAATCTGCGCGCGCAGGTGGTCGCAGCGGTAAGTTTTAGCGCCGCCGCACAATCTCAAGTTAAGTTCTCGAGCGGCGCAAACATCGCTGCACCCGGGCGTTAGCGGCTTTGCGCCCCATTAGCGCCCTCTTAAGGCGCTAACGGGAGGCGCAACCAAGTGAATTTTTACCCCTACGAATCCGTGTTGGCTCTCCTTAATTAACTTAAACCTCTCCAAGAGCCTGTTAATTTTTTCCTTGATTATTGTTTCTAAAACTTTACCCACCACTGATCAGATCAGTATCCACTCCAGAATCAGATCAGAAACCACTCCAGAATCAAATCAGGACCCACACCAGAATCAGATCAGGACCCACTCCAGAATCAGATCAGGATCCACTCCAGGATCAGATCAGGACCCATTCCAGAATCAGATCAGGACCCACTCCAGAATCAGATCAGGACCTACTCCAGAATCAGATCAGGATCCACTCCAGAATCAGATTAGGATCCACTCTAGAATCAGATCAGGACCCACTCCATAATCAGATCAGGATCCACTCCAGAATCATATCAGGATCCACTCCAGAATCAGATCAGGACCTACTCCAGAATGAGATCAGGACCCACTCCAGAATTAGATCAGGTCCCACTCCAGAATCAGATCAGGACCACACTCCAGAATCAGAGCAGGATCCACTCCAGAATCAGATCAGGACCCACTCCAGAATCAGATCAGGAACCACTCCAGAATCAGTTCAGGATCCACTCCAGAATCAGATTAGGATCCACTCTAGAATCAGATCAGGACCCACTCCATAATCAGATCAGGACCCACTCCATAATCAGATCAGGACCCACTCCAGAATCAGATCAGGACCTACTCCAGAATCAGATCAGGATCCACTCCAAAATCAGATCAGGATCCACTCCAGAATCAGATCAGGATTCACTCCAGAATCAGATCAGGACCCACTCCAGAATGAGATCAGGACCCACTCCAGAATTAGATCAGGTCCCACTCCAGAATCAGATCAGGACCACACTCCAGAATCAGAGCAGGACCCACTCCAGAATCAGATCAGGACCCACTCCAGAATCAGATCAGGAACCACTCCAGAATCAGTTCAGGATCCACTCCAGAATCAGATCAGGACCCCACTCCAGAATCAGATCAGGATCCACTCCAGAATCAGATCAGGATCCACTCCAGAATCAGATCAGGACCAACTCTAGAATCAGATCAGGATCCACTCCAGAATCAGATCAGGACCCACTCCAGAATCAGATCAGGAACCACTCCAGAATCAGATCAGGACCCCATTCCGGAATCAGATCAGGATCCACTCCAGATTCAGATCAGAATCCACTCCAGGATCAAATCAGGACCCACTCCAGAATCAAAAAAATTCATTTAGATTAGTCAAACACGATTTGTCTTTTACGAATCCGTGTTGGCTCTCCTTAATTAACTTAAACCTCTCCAAGAGCCCGTTAATTTTTTCCTTGATTATTGTTTCTAAAACTTTACCCACCACTGATCAGTTCAGGATCCACTCCAGAAACTGATCAGGATCCACTCCAGAATCAGATCAGTTTCCACTCCCGAATAAGAACAGGACGCCATTCCAGATTCAGATCAGAATACATTCCAGAATCAGATCAGGACCCACTCCAGAATCAAATCAGGACCCACTCCAGAATCAGATCAGGACCCCACTCCAGAATCTGACCGGGATCCACTCCAGAATCAGATCAGGACCTACTCCAGGATCAGATCAGGACCCATTCCAGAATCAAATCAGGACCCCACTCCAGAATCACATCAGGATCCACTCGAGAATCACATCAGGACCCACTCCAGAATCAGATCATGAACCACTCTAGAATCAAATCAGGACCCCACTCCAGAATCACATCAGGATCCACTCCAGAATCACATCAGGACCCACTCCAGAATCAGATCAGGACCTACTCCAGGATCAGATCAGGACCCATTCCAGAATCAAATCAGGACCCCACTCCAGAATCACATCAGGATCCACTCCAGAATCACATCAGGACCCACTCCAGAATCAGATCAGGACCTACTCCAGAATCAGATCATGAACCACTCTAGAATCAAATCAGGACTCACTCCAGAATCAGATCAGGACCTACTCCAGAATCAGATCAGGATCCAGTCCAGAATCAGATAAGGATCCACTATAGAATCAGATCAGGACCTACTCCAGAATCAGAACAGGATCCACTCCAGAATCAGATCAGGTCCCCACTCCAGAATCTGAACGGGATCCACTCCAGAATCAGATAAGGATCCACTCTAGAATCAGATCAGGACCCACTCCAGAATCAGATCAGGACCCACTCCAGTATCCGATCAGGACCCACTCCAGAATTAGATTAGGACTCACTCCAGAATCAGATCATGACCTACTCCAGAATCAGATCAGGACCCACTCCAGTATCCGATCAGGACCCACTCCAGAATTAGATTAGGACTCACTCCAGAATCAGATCAGGACCTACTCCAGAATCAGATCAGGATCCAGTCCAGAATCAAATCAGGATCCACTATAGAATCAGATCAGGACCCACTCCAGAATCAGAACAGGATCCACTCCAGAATCAGATCAGGTCTCCAATCCAGAATCTGACCGGGATCCACTCCAGAATCAGATAAGGATCCAGTCCAGAATCAGATCAGGATCCACTCCAGAATCAAGTCAGGATCCACTCAAGAATCAGATCAGGATCCACTCCAGATTCAGATGAGGATCCTCTCCAGAATCAGATCAGATCCCACACCAGAATCAGATCAGGACCCACTCCAGAATTAGATTAGGTCCCACTCCAGGATCAGATCAGGACTAGACTCCAGAATCAGATCAGGACCCACTCCAGAATCAGAAAGGAACCACTCCAGAATCAGATCAGGACTCCATTCTGGAATCCGATCAAGATCCACTCCAGAATCAGATCAGAATCCACTCCAGGGTCAAATCAGGACCCACTCCAGAATCAAAAAATTCAATTAGATTCGTCAAACACGATTTGCCTTTTACGAATCCGTGTTGGCTCTCCTTAATTAACTTAAACTTCTCAAAGTGCCCGTTAATTTTTTCCTTGATTATTGTTTCTAAAACTTTACTCATCACTGATCAGATCAGGATCCACTCCAGAATCAGATCAGTTTCCACTCCAGAATCAGATCAGGACCCACTCCAGAATCAGATCAGAATCCATTCCAGAATCAGATCAGGACCCACTCCAGAATCAAATCAGGACCCACTCCAGAATCGGATCAGGATCCACTCCAGAATCAGATCAGGATCAACTCCAGAATCAGATCATGAACCACTCTAGAATCAGCTCAGGACTCACTCCAGACTCAGATCAGGAGCCACTCCAGAAACAGATCAGGACCCCATTTCAGAATCAGATCAGGATCCACTCCAGAATCAGATCAGGATCCACTCCAGAATCAGATCATGAACCACTCTAGAATCAGCTCAGGACTCACTCCAGACTCAGATCAGGAGCCACTCCAGAAACAGATCAGGATCCCATTTCAGAATCAGATCAGGATCCCACTCCAGAATCAGATCAGGACCCCATTCCAGAATCAGATCAGGACCCACTCCAGAATCAGATCAGGACCCCATTCCAGAATCAGATCAGGACCCATTCCAGAATCAAATCCGGACCCCACTCCAGAATCACATCAGGATCCACTACAGAATTAGATCAGGACCCACTCCAGAATCAGATCAGGATCCACTCCAGAATCAGATCAGGACCCACTCCAGAATCAGATCAGGAACCACTCCAGAATCAGTTCAGGATCCACTCCAGAATCAGATTAGGATCCACTCTAGAATCAGATCAGGACCCACTCCATAATCAGATCAGGACCCACTCCATAATCAGATCAGGACCCACTCCAGAATCAGATCAGGACCTACTCCAGAATCAGATCAGGATCCACTCCAAAATCAGATCAGGATCCACTCCAGAATCAGATCAGGATTCACTCCAGAATCAGATCAGGACCCACTCCAGAATGAGATCAGGACCCACTCCAGAATTAGATCAGGTCCCACTCCAGAATCAGATCAGGACCACACTCCAGAATCAGAGCAGGATCCACTCCAGAATCAGATCAGGACCCACTCCAGAATCAGATCAGGAACCATTCCAGAATCAGTTCAGGATCCACTCCAGAATCAGATCAGGACCCCACTCCAGAATCAGATCAGGATCCACTCCAGAATCAGATCAGGATCCACTCCAGAATCAGATCAGGACCAACTCTAGAATCAGATCAGGATCCACTCCAGAATCAGATCAGGACCCACTCCAGAATCAGATCAGGAACCACTCCAGAATCAGATCAGGACCCCATTCCGGAATCAGATCAGGATCCACTCCAGATTCAGATCAGAATCCACTCCAGGATCAAATCAGGACCCACTCCAGAATCAAAAAAATTCAATTAGATTAGTCAAACATGATTTGTCTTTTATGAATCCGTGTTGGCTCTCCTTAATTAACTTAAACCTCTCCAAGAGCCCGTTAATTTTTTTCTTGATTATTGTTTCTAAAACTTTACCCACCACTGATCAGTTCAGGATCCACTCCAGAAACTGATCAGGATCCACTCCAGAATCAGATCAGTTTCCACTCCCGAATAAGAACAGGACGCCATTCCAGATTCAGATCAGAATACATTCCAGAATCAGATCAGGACCCACTCCAGAATCAAATCAGGACCCACTCCAGAATCAGATCAGGACCCCACTCCAGACTCTGACCGGGATCCACTCCAGAATCAGATCAGGACCTACTCCAGGATCAGATCAGGACCCATTCCAGAATCAAATCAGGACCCCACTCCAGAATCACATCAGGATCCACTCGAGAATCACATCAGGACCTACTCCAGAATCAGATCAGGACCTACTCCAGGATCAGATCAGGACCTACTCCAGGATCAGATCAGGACCTACTCCAGAATCACATCAGGACCCACTCCAGAATCAGATCAGGACCTACTCCAGAATCAGATCATGAACCACTCTAGAATCAAATCAGGACTCACTCCAGAATCAGATCAGGATCCACTCCAGAATCAGATCAGGATCCACTCCAGAATCAGATCAGGACCAACTCTAGAATCAGATCAGGATCCACTCCAGAATCAGATCAGGACCCACTCCAGAATCAGATCAGGAACCACTCCAGAATCAGATCAGGACCCCATTCCGGAATCAGATCAGGATCCACTCCAGATTCAGATCAGAATCCACTCCAGGATCAAATCAGGACCCACTCCAGAATCAAAAAAATTCAATTAGATTAGTCAAACATGATTTGTCTTTTATGAATCCGTGTTGGCTCTCCTTAATTAACTTAAACCTCTCCAAGAGCCCGTTAATTTTTTTCTTGATTATTGTTTCTAAAACTTTACCCACCACTGATCAGTTCAGGATCCACTCCAGAAACTGATCAGGATCCACTCCAGAATCAGATCAGTTTCCACTCCCGAATAAGAACAGGACGCCATTCCAGATTCAGATCAGAATACATTCCAGAATCAGATCAGGACCCACTCCAGAATCAAATCAGGACCCACTCCAGAATCAGATCAGGACCCCACTCCAGACTCTGACCGGGATCCACTCCAGAATCAGATCAGGACCTACTCCAGGATCAGATCAGGACCCATTCCAGAATCAAATCAGGACCCCACTCCAGAATCACATCAGGATCCACTCGAGAATCACATCAGGACCTACTCCAGAATCAGATCAGGACCTACTCCAGGATCAGATCAGGACCTACTCCAGGATCAGATCAGGACCTACTCCAGAATCACATCAGGACCCACTCCAGAATCAGATCAGGACCTACTCCAGAATCAGATCATGAACCACTCTAGAATCAAATCAGGACTCACTCCAGAATCAGATCAGGACCTACTCCAGAATCAGATCAGGATCCAGTCCAGAATCAGATAAGGATCCACTATAGAATCAGATCAGGACCCACTCCAGAATCAGAACAGGATCCACTCCAGAATCAGATCAGGTCCCCACTCCAGAATCTGAACGGGATCCACTCCAGAATCAGATAAGGATCCACTCTAGAATCAGATCAGGACCCACTCCAGAATCAGATCAGGACCCACTCCAGTATCCGATCAGGACCCACTCCAGAATTAGATTAGGACTCACTCCAGAATCAGATCAGGACCTACTCCAGAATCAGATCAGGATCCAGTCCAGAATCAGATCAGGATCCACTATAGAATCAGATCAGGACCCACTCCAGAATCAGAACAGGATCCACTCCAGAATCAGATCAGGTCTCCACTCCAGAATCTGACCGGGATCCACTCCAGAATCAGATAAGGATCCAGTCCAGAATCAGATCAGGATCCACTCCAGAATCAAGTCAGGATCCACTCAAGAATCAGATCAGGATCCACTCCAGATTCAGATGAGGATCCTCTCCAGAATCAGATCAGAACCCACGCCAGAATCAGATCAGGACCCACTCCAGAATTAGATTAGGTCCCACTCCAGGATCAGATCAGGACTAGACTCCAGAATCAGATCAGGACCCATTCCAGAATCAAATCCGGACCCCACTCCAGAATCACATCAGGATCCACTACAGAATTAGATCAGGACCCACTCCAGAATCAGATCAGGATCCACTCCTGAATCAGATCAGGATCCACTCTAGAATCAGATCAGGACCCACTCCAGAATCAGATCAGGAACCACTCCAGAATCAGTTCAGGATCCACTCCAGAATCAGATTAGGATCCACTCTAGAATCAGATCAGGACCCACTCCAGAATCAGATCAGTTTCCACTCCAGAATCAGATCAGGACCCACTCCAGAATCAGATCAGAATCCATTCCAGAATCAGATCAGGATCCACTCCAAAATCAGATCAGGATCCACTCCAGAATCAGATCAGGATTCACTCCAGAATCAGATCAGGACCCACTCCAGAATGAGATCAGGACCCACTCCAGAATTAGATCAGGTCCCACTCCAGAATCAGATCAGGACCACACTCCAGAATCAGAGCAGGATCCACTCCAGAATCAGATCAGGACCCACTCCAGAATCAGATCAGGAACCACTCCAGAATCAGTTCAGGATCCACTCCAGAATCAGATCAGGACCCCACTCCAGAATCAGATCAGGATCCACTCCAGAATCAGATCAGGATCCACTCCAGAATCAGATCAGGACCAACTCTAGAATCAGATCAGGATCCACTCCAGAATCAGATCAGGACCCACTCCAGAATCAAAAAAATTCAATTAGATTAGTCAAACACGATTTGTCTTTTACGAATCCGTGTTGGCTCTCCTTAATTAACTTAAACCTTTCCAAGAGCCCGTTAATTTTTTCCTTGATTATTGTTTCTAAAACTTTACCCACCACTGATCAGTTCAGGATCCACTCCAGAAACTGATCAGGATCCACTCCAGAATCAGATCAGTTTCCACTCCCAAATAAGAACAGGACGCCATTCCAGATTCAGATCAGAATCCATTCCAGAATCAGATCAGGACCCACTCCAGAATCAGATTAGGATCCACTCTAGAATCAGATCAGGACCCACTCCATAATCAGATCAGGACCCACTCCATAATCAGATCAGGACCCACTCCAGAATCAGATCAGGACCTACTCCAGAATCAGATCAGGATCCACTCCAAAATCAGATCAGGATCCACTCCAGAATCAGATCAGGATTCACTCCAGAATCAGATCAGGACCCACTCCAGAATGAGATCAGGACCCACTCCAGAATTAGATCAGGTCCCACTCCAGAATCAGATCAGGACCACACTCCAGAATCAGAGCAGGATCCACTCCAGAATCAGATCAGGACCCACTCCAGAATCAGATCAGGAACCGCTCCAGAATCAGTTCAGGATCCACTCCAGAATCAGATCAGGATCCACTCCAGAATCAGATCAGAATCCACTCCAGAATCAGATCAGGACCAACTCTAGAATCAGATCAGGATCCACTCCAGAATCAGATCAGGACCCACTCCAGAATCAGATCAGGAACCACTCCAGAATCAGATCAGGACCCCATTCCGGAATCAGATCAGGATCCACTCCAGAATCAGATCAGAATCCACTCCAGGATCAAATCAGGACCCACTCCAGAATCAAAAAAATTCAATTAGATTAGTCAAACACGATTTGTCTTTTACGAATCCGTGTTGGCTCTCCTTAATTAACTTAAACCTTTCCAAGAGCCCGTTAATTTTTTCCTTGATTATTGTTTCTAAAACTTTACCCACCACTGATCAGTTCAGGATCCACTCCAGAAACTGATCAGGATCCACTCCAGAATCAAATCAGGACCCACTCCCAAATAAGAACAGGACGCCATTCCAGATTCAGATCAGAATCCATTCCAGAATCAGATCAGGACCCACTCCAGAATCAAATCAGGACCCACTCCAGAATCAGATCAGGACCCCACTCCAGAATCTGACCGGGATCCACTCCAGAATCAGATCAGGACCTACTCCAGGATCAGATCAGGACCCATTCCAGAATCAAATCAGGACCCCACTCCAGAATCACATCAGGATCCACTCCAGAATCACATCAGGACCCACTCCAGAATCAGATCAGGACCTACTCCAGAATCAGATCATGAACCACTCTAGAATCAAATCAGGACTCACTCCAGAATCAGATCAGGACCTACTCCAGAATCAGATCAGGATCCAGTCCAGAATCAGATAAGGATCCACTATAGAATCAGATCAGGACCCACTCCAGAATCAGAACAGGATCCACTCCAGAATCAGATCAGGTCCCCACTCCAGAATCTGAACGGGATCCACTCCAGAATCAGATAAGGATCCACTCTAGAATCAGATCAGGACCCACTCCAGAATCAGATCAGGACCCACTCCAGTATCCGATCAGGACCCACTCCAGAATTAGATTAGGACTCACTCCAGAATCAGATCAGGACCTACTCCAGAATCAGATCAGGACCCACTCCAGTATCCGATCAGGACCCACTCCAGAATTAGATTAGGACTCACTCCAGAATCAGATCAGGACCTACTCCAGAATCAGATCAGGATCCAGTCCAGAATCAGATCAGGATCCACTATAGAATCAGATCAGGACCCACTCCAGAATCAGAACAGGATCCACTCCAGAATCAGATCAGGTCTCCAATCCAGAATCTGACCGGGATCCACTCCAGAATCAGATAAGGATCCAGTCCAGAATCAGATCAGGATCCACTCCAGAATCAAGTCAGGATCCACTCAAGAATCAGATCAGGATCCACTCCAGATTCAGATGAGGATCCTCTCCAGAATCAGATCAGAACCCACACCAGAATCAGATCAGGACCCACTCCAGAATTAGATTAGGTCCCACTCCAGGATCAGATCAGGACTAGACTCCAGAATCAGATCAGGACCCACTCCAGAATCAGAAAGGAACCACTCCAGAATCAGATCAGGACTCCATTCTGGAATCCGATCAAGATCCACTCCAGAATCAGATCAGAATCCACTCCAGGGTCAAATCAGGACCCACTCCAGAATCAAAAAATTCAATTAGATTAGTCAAACACGATTTGCCTTTTACGAATCCATGTTGGCTCTCCTTAATTAACTTAAACTTCTCAAAGTGCCCGTTAATTTTTTCCTTGATTATTGTTTCTAAAACTTTACTCATCACTGATCAGATCAGGATCCACTCCAGAATCAGATCAGTTTCCACTCCAGAATCAGATCAGGACCCACTCCAGAATCAGATCAGAATCCATTCCAGAATCAGATCAGGACCCACTCCAGAATCAAATCAGGACCCACTCCAGAATCAGATCAGGATCCACTCCAGAATCAGATCAGGATCCACTCCAGAATCAGATCATGAACCACTCTAGAATCAGCTCAGGACTCACTCCAGACTCAGATCAGGAGCCAAACCAGAAACAGATCAGGACCCCATTTCAGAATCAGATCAGGATCCCACTCCAGAATCAGATCATGACCCCATTCCAGAATCAGATCAGGACCCATTCCAGAATCAAATCAGGATACACTCCAGGATCAGATCAGGACCCATTCCAGAATCAAATCCGGACCCCACTCCAGAATCACATCAGGATCCACTACAGAATTAGATCAGGACCCACTCCAGAATCAGATCAGGATCCACTCCTGAATCAGATCAGGATCCACTCCAGAATCAGATCAGGACCCGAACCAGAATCAGATCAGGACCCACTCCAGAATCAGAACAGGACCCACTCCAGAATCAAATCGGGACCCACTCCAGAATCAGATCGGGATCCACTCCAGAATCAGATCAGCATTCCACTCCAGAATCAGATCAGGATTCACAACAGAATCCGATCAGAATCCATTCCAGAATCAGATCAGAATCCACTCCAGAATCAGATCAGTTTCCGCTCCAGATTCAGATCAGAATCCATTCCAGAATCAGATCAGGACCCATTCCAGAATCAGATCAGGACCCACTCCAGAATCAGATCAGGACGCACTTCAGAATCAGATCAGGAACCACTCTAGAATTAGATCAGGACCCACTCCAGACTCAGATCAGGTCCCACTCCAGAATCAGATCCAATCACCATTTCAGAATCAGATCAGGACCCATTCCAGAATCAAATCAGGATCCACTCCAGGATCAGATCAGGACCCACTCCAGAATCAAATCATGACCCCACTCCAGAATCCGATCAGGATCCACTCCAGAATCAGATCAGGACCCACTCCAGAATCAGATCAGGACTCACTCCAGAATCAGATCAGGACCTACTCCAGAATCAGATCAGGATCCACTCCAGAATCAGATCAGGACCCACTCCAGAATCAGATCAGGACCCATTCCAGAATCAGATCAGGACCCACTCTAGAATCAGATCAGGACTAACTCCAGAATCAGATCAGGACCCATTCCAGAATCAGATCAGGATCCACTCCAGAATCAGATCAGGATCCACTCCAGAATCAGATCAGGACCCACTCCAGAATCAGATCAGTACCCACTCCAGAAAATGATCAGGATCCACTCTAGAATCAGATCAGGATCCACTCCAGAATCAGAGGAGCACCAACTCTAGAATCAGATCAGAATTCACTCCAGAATCAAATCAGGAACCCACTCCAGAATCAGATCAGGACCCACTCCAGAATCAGATCAGGACCCACTCCAGAATCATATCTGGAACCACTCCAGAATCAGATCAGGACCCACTCCAGAATCAGATCAGGACCCCATTCCAGATTCAGATCAGAATCCATTCCAGAATCAGATCAGGACCTACTCCAGAATCAAATCAGGACCCACTCCAGAATCAGATCAGGACCCACTCCAGAATCAGATCATGAACCACTCTAGAATCAGATCAGGACCCACTCCAGAATCAGATCAGGACCCCATTTCAGAATCAGATCAGGATCCACTCCAGAATCAGATCAGGACCCCATTTCAGAATCAGATCTGGAACCACTCCAGAATCAGATCAGGACCCACTCCAGAATCAGATCAGGACCCCATTCCAGATTCAGATCAGAATCCATTCCAGAATCAGATCAGGACCCACTCCAGAATCAGATCAGGACCCACTCCAGAATCAGATCAGGACCCCATTTCAGAATCAGATCAGGACCCCTCTCCAGAATCAGATCAACACCCCACTCCAGAATCAGATCAGAACCCATTCCAAAATCAAATCAGGATCCACTCCAGGATCAGATCAGGACCCATTCCAGAATCAAATCAGGATCCACTCCAGAATCATAGAAACATAGAAGATAGGAGCAGGAGTAGGCCATTCAGCCCCTTGAGCCTGCTCCGCCATTCAATGAGATCATGGCTGATCCTCCAAACTCAGTACCCTGTCCCTGCCTTCTCCCCATATCCCTTGATACCTTTAGCCTTAAGAAATATATCTAACTCCTTCTTGAATATATTTACTGACTTGGCCTCAACTGCCTTCTGTGGTCGAGAATTCCACAGTTCACCACTCTCTGGGTGAAGAAATTCCTCCTCATCTCAGTCCTAAATGGCTTACCCCTTATCTTTAGACTGTGACCTCTTGTTCTGGACTCACCCGCCATCGGGAACATCCTTCCTGCATCCAGTCTGTCTAACCCTGTTGGAATTTTATAAGTTTCAATGAGATCTCCTCTCATTCTTCTAAACTCCAGCGAGTATAAGCCCAATCGACCCAATCTCTCTTCATACGTCATTCCTGCCATCCCAGGTATCAGTCTGGTGAATCTTCGCTACACACCCTCCATGGTAAGAACATCCTTCCTCAGATAAGGCGACCAAAACTGCACACAATACTCAAGGTGTGGTCTCACCAAGGCCCTGTACAGCTGCAGCAAGACATCCTTGTTCCTATACTCAAACCCTCTCGCTACGAAGGCCAACATACCATTTGCCTTCTTAACCGCCTGCTGTACCTGCATGCTTACCTTCAGCGACTGGTGCACAAGGACACCCAGGTCTCGTTGCACTTCCCCTTCTCCCAATCTATTGCCATTCAGATAATAATCTGCCTTTCTGTTTTTGCCACCAAAGTGGATAACCTCGCATTTATCCACATTATACTGCATCTGCCATGCTTCTGCCCAATCACCCAACCTGTCCAAATCATACTGGAGTTTCTCGGCATCCTCCTCACAGCACACACACCCACCCAGCTTTGTGTCATCTGCAAACTTGGAGATATTACATCTAGTTCCCTCGTCTAGATCATTAATATAGCTGGGGTCCTAGGACCGATCCCTGCGCAACCCCACTAGTCACTGCCTGCCACTCGGAAAAAGACCCGTTTATTCCAACTCTTTGCTTCCTGTCTGCCAACCAGTTCTCTATCCAAGTCAGGACCCAAACCAGAATCAGATCAGGACCTACTCCAGAATCAGATCAGGATCCACTCTAGAATCAGATCAGGACCCACTCCAGAATCAGATCAGGACCCACTCCAGAATCAGATTAGGACCCACTCCAGAATCAGATCAGGATCCACTCCAGAATCAGATCAGGATCCACTCCAGAATCAGATTGGGACCCACTCCAGAATCAGATAAGGATCCACTCCAGAATCAGATTACCATCCCAATTCAGAATCAGATCAGGATCCATTGCACAATCAGATCAGGACCCACTCCAGAATCAGATCAGCATTCCACTCCAGAATCAGAACAGCATTCCACTCCAGAATCAGATCAGGATTCACAACAGAATCCGATCAGGACCCACTCCAGAATCAGATCAGGACCCTCTCCAGAATCAGATCAGGACCCCATTCCAGATTCAGATCAGAATCCATTCCAGAATCAGATCAGAATCCACTCCAGAATCAGATCAGTTTCCATTCCAGAATCAGATCAGGATCCACTCCAGAATCAGATCATGAACCACTCTAGAATCAGCTCAGGACTCACTCCAGACTCAGATCAGGAGCCACTCCAGAAACAGATCAGGACCCCATTTCAGAATCAGATCAGGACCCACTCCAGAATCAGATCAGGACCCCATTCCAGAATCAGATCAGGACCCCACTCCAGAATCAGATCAGGACCCATTCCAGAATCAAATCCGGACCCCACTCCAGAATCACATCAGGATCCACTACAGAATTAGATCAGGACCCACTCCAGAATCAGATCAGGATCCACTCCTGAATCAGATCAGGATCCACTCCAGAATCAGATCAGGACCCACTCCAGAATCAGATCAGGAACCACTCCAGAATCAGATCAGTTTCCACTCCAGAATCAGATCAGGACCCCATTCCAGATTCAGATCAGAATCCATTCCAGAATAAGATCAGGATCCACTCCAGAATAAGATCAGGACCCACTCCAGAATCAAATCAGGATCCACTCCAGAATCAGATCAGGACCCACTCCAGAATCAGATGAGCACCAACTCTAGAATCAGATCAGAATTCACTCCAGAATCAAATCAGGATCTACTCCAGAATCAGATCAGGATCCACTCCAGAATCAGATCAGGATCCACTCCAGAATCAGATGAGCACCAACTCTAGAATCAGATCAGGACCCACTCCAGAATCAAATCAGGATCCACTCCAGAATCAGATGAGGACCAACTCTAGAATCAGATCAGGACCCACTCCAGAATTAGATCAGGATCCACTCCAGAATCAGATGAGGACTAACTCTAGAATCAGATCAGGACCCACTCCAGAATCAGATCAGTACCCACTCCAGAATCAGATCAGTACCCACTCCAGAATCAGATCAGGATCCAAGTATCACCACAACTTTAGTGATACTGCGAAGCAAAGATTCCAATAAAGAAGCAGGTTAAAGTTTATCTTCCTTTTTGTTTTATTTTAAGTTTTGTATGATTATACGGAGCTTACTGCGGACTATTGTGAAATGACAGGATGTGTACAGACCTAATAACTGATTAGAAAGGGTCATCCACATTCTGCAATTGCACTGTGCAGACACAAAAAAGGAATTTACTTTTACATGTGGTGATGTATTTAATTTTGCATAATAAGCGTCTGCAATTGCAGTGTGATATTAGTAATAAATTAGACAAAAATTAAAAATAACAAATTAATGCCTTTGTTAAAATAGCAGAAAAAGGAATTTGATACAAGCATGTTAACGTATCTTACAAATATTGGTCATTGCGCTTTCAACCCCAGTGTTTGAGAATGTAGGCCTGGTGCTGTTACTTACAGAGGTCATCAAATATACAACAATACCCAGACTTGTAGTAATAGTAATAAAGGAAAGGAATTTGAGGAGGGATCATAGTCATAGAAACTTACAGCGCAGAAGGAGACCATTCAGTCCATCATGCCTGTGCCGGCTCTTTGAAGGAGCTATCCAATTAGACCCACTCCCCTGGTCTTTCCTCAAAGTCCGGCAAATATTTCCATTTCAAGTATTTATCCAATTCCCTTTTGAAAGTTACTATTGAATCTACTTCCACCAACCTCTGAGGCAGTGCACTCCAGATCATAACAACATTTTTCCTCATCTCACCCCTGGTTCTTTTGCCAATTATCTTAAATCTGTGCTCTTTGCCAGTGGAAAATGTTTCTCCGAGTTTATCTGGGAGAACTATAGAAAGCAACAAAGGGATACAAAGAAAGTAATAAGAGGTGCAAAAAGGGTTATGAAAAAACCTGCAAGGAATATCAAAGCTAATTAGAATCATAGAATCATAGGGGTAAAAATTAGGTCGCGCCCCATTTGGGGCGCAAATATCGTCTGGACGCAAATATTAGCGCCTGCCGCTAATTATCGGCACTGACTGGAAACTTCACTTTTACCGCCCCGGGAGGTGAGTGGAGTGCTAAATCAGGCGCTGTACACCTGTCTTAAGGCGCAAAGGCCAAGGAGTGAGGCGCTAACTCAGAGCGCTGGCGAAGCTCATGTAATGTCAGTCAGCAATGGAACACACACACAATGGCACGGGCCAGTTCTTAAAGGGGATGGTTAATCTTGCTTTCCATCCACATCCTGTTCATTGCAGCCTTGAATCTCGGCCTGGAGAGACTTGCACATCAAATGTGCTGGAAAGAACTATGGAGAGTACCAGGCAAAGAGCTCAGAGTGCAGCTCCCACAGTCTCTGCTAAATCGATACAAGGAATGGCAAATCAAAATGAACCTGCAAAGTGCTGCTCAGTACCCAAAACTCCTTCACACAACGTTGAATCTCTCCAGAAGTCTCTCCCTCTCTCTCTCAGTTCAAAAATGCCACCAACAATAAAAGACAGGAAGAGGCCCCCTTTAAATAGCGCCCCCCCCAGCCCCACAGCGATTGATAGCGTTCCAGTCTTCTGGTCGTTGGATGCGCCAGGCGGTAAGGCAGGGGGCGCCACTCAATTTCCGCTCCGGGGCGCCACAAGGGCGTTGCACCATGGAATGACGTCACAATCTGCGCGCGCAGGTGGTCGCAGCGGTAAAGTTTAGCGCCGCCGCACAATGTCAAGTTAAGTTCCCGAGCGGCGCAAACATCGCTGCGCCCGGGCGTTAGCGGCTTTGCGCCCCATTAGCGCCCTCTTAAGGCGCTAACGGGAGGCGCAACCAACTGAATTTTTACCCCATAGAATCTTACAGCACAGAAGGCCATTTGGCCCATCGTGCCTGTGCCGGCTCTTTGAAAGAGCTATCCAATTAGTCCCATTCCCCGGCTCTTTCCTCATAGCCCTGTAATGTTTTTCCTTTTCAAGTATATATCTAATTCCTTTTTGAAAGTTACTATTGGATCTGCTTCCACCACCTTTTCAGGCAGTGCGTTCCAGATCACAACGACTCGCTGTGTAAAAAACATTCTCCTCATTTCATCCCTGGTTCTTTTGCCAATTATCTTAAATCTGGTCCTCTGGTTATCAACCTTCCTGCCAATGGGAACAGTTTCTCCCTATTTACTCTATCAAAACTCTTCATAATTTTGAACATCTCCATTAAATCTCCCCTTAACCTTCCCTGCTTTAAGGAGAACAATATCAGGATATGGTTGTAGATATTTTGCCCTGGTTATGGAAGGTGGGGAGGGGAGGGGAGGAAGAGTAAGTTGTAGGATAGGTAGAAGCATGAGCATTTCTATAAGATAACTGATTTGTTATGTGTGCATAATATTGCAGATGAAATGTGTCTTTCCTTGTGTGTCACATCAAATGCAATAAAAAGTTAATTGCAAAGCAAGGTTTTAATGCCACTTAATATCAAGAAATTTGAAATGGAAATTGTCGATGATAATTAATGGGTTGGATCTGAAGGACGTTACATGGCATTCTAAATCATTGCCTTTCATTTTGAGCTATTTGAGTTCAAAATTATTAAATGACCTAAACTAACAACCATTTCATTAATTGATTTATTGATAACTTGTGAAAGCTCAAATGGAAGTCACTAGAGGTCTTTGCGGAGTCTGGAAAAGTATGAGTCATTGGCAAAGGCCTGGAAGGAGGCAATGTTTTGTGATCTCAGGTGGGGAATGATGCACGAAACAGGGAGACCCAGGGAGGGAAAATTATAGCAGATTATATGCATTCAAATCATGCATGTTCTCCTAATGATGTCATCAGTATACTGATTTTAAACATAATACAAATCTCAGTAGAAATTGAGAGAATAAAAGGTTGCAGCTTGTTGTAACCATAAAAAAATATACTGATTGTGACATCCTAGGGAGCTTCAGCCATGCTTATTACAAAATTGTGGGCAGCCGCCTGGCATTTCCCGATGTCTGGTGTCGGCAGACAAGGCTTGCCACTGCCAGTGTGTATGGGGGTTTAAATTAACCCCTCTGTCTTCAATATCTTTATTGTCTCATATTCCACCGCATTCAAAATCTGTCTCCACCAGGTTGGTATTTAAGAACATAGTGAAAGGTAGGATGAGAAAAGGTAATTTGACCCATCAAGCTCAGTCCTTCCACATTCTGCGGAGATGCCGGTGTTGGACTGGGGTGGACAAAAGTGAGAAGTCGCACAACACCAGGTTATAGTCCAACAGCTTTATTTGAAATCACAAGCTTTCGGAGCGCTGCTCCTTCGTCAGGTGATGTGCGACTTCTCATTTTCTTCCACATTCTGTTTACAATCATACAGCACAGAAGGAGACCATTCGGCCCACGTGCTTATGCCAACTCTTTGAAAGAGCTATCTAATTAGTCTCACTCCCCTGCTCTTTCCCCATAGCCCTGCAAATTTTTATCCTTCAAGTATTTATCCAATATCTAATCTATCCAATCATGGCTTCTACCCCATACATTTCAACTGAGGGAAAGTTCTCCATAAAAATTATTGATTCCACATAAGGTAATAAGCATAACAAGAGCATTAATTCATCTTTACATTTCCACTATTCCACCCTGGTCTGCTATCCTCTAGATAGCATCCTTCCCTCCCACCCTTCCCATATCCTGTAAGTATTCGACAATCTCAGTCTATAACTGGCCCTATAAATATCAGTCCCATCCTAACCAGATGTTTATTGAGCGCATTCTCAGCTTCACTATCTCATTAAGGTATATTTTCCTCTGTCAATGAATGAAGGGTAACATAAGAACATAAGAAATAGGAGCAGGAGTAGGCCATTTGGCCCTTCAAGCCTGCTCTGCCATTCATTAAGATCATGGCTGATCTTCGACCTCAACTCCACTTTCCCGCCCGATCCCCATATCCCTTCATTCCTCTAGAGTTCAAAAATCTATCTATCTCAGCCATGAATATACTCAATGACTGAGCATCCACAGCCCTTTGGGGTAGAAAATTTCAAAGATTCACAACACTCAGAGTGAAGAAATTCCTCCTCATCTCAGTCTTAAATGGCTGACCACTTATCTTGAGACTATGGCTCCCCTAGTTCTAGATTCTCCAGCCAAAAGAAACAACCTCTCAGCATCTACCCCTCAGAATCTTATATGTTTCAATGAGATCACCTCTCATTCTTCTAAACTCCAGAGAATATAGGCCCATCTATTCAATCTCTCCTCATAGGACAACCCTCTCATTCCAGGAATAAATCTAGTGAACCTTCGTTGTATTGCCTCTTGTGTTATTCCATTGGTTTTAAAACAGCCAAATCAAAATGGCAGGTGGATACCATTTTGCTGTGGGTGACTTTGTTCAATACAAAGAAAACTAGCCAATTCTCCTTTCCAATAGTTAAATATCAGCTTAATTATAACTAATGAATGCTTCTGTATCCAATTATGCAGTGCGCAAAACCTGTGCATAATAATGCCACAAAAATGTAGAAAATGCCAATTCACCCACAAGTTTCAGGTTTGCAAAAAGGAAATACTAGAGAGTAGCGTTGATCTTCCAGTGCCTTGCACCTGGGAATATTTATTTTTATCGCACGAAGCACAGGAAAAAAGGATTGGGGCGTTTGATGTTCAGGTTCCACTCCCTTTGCGTTGCCCATTTGCCAGGGTTTCCCCAGGAAGATCGGAGGGCTTGTCCCCGGATCTAGTGGCGTACCTTGCCTTATTTTCGTCTGACAACACCGAGCAGTCATCCATTCAATGCAGCGCTGAGGTGACTTGGCCCTAAGCCCCGCGCCAGTCCCACGCAGAGCCGAGGATCACGAGCAGGGGCTGGAAGCAAGGAGATGGAGCCAGGATGAAAGTAAGTACCTTTCCTTTCGGGTACCGGACACTGCCTTTGGAGTTGGTGGATTTCTAGCTAACCTCCCTCCCTCGATTCCAGGCACTAGCCCCCTTCCAAGGAGCAGGCCTGTGCCCAGGGGACATCTGGCCCACATAAATGAACCTAGAATTACTGGCAAGGTCCAGTCATGTCAAGCAGCGAACACTTTGGGTGTGGCCTGTCTGACTAGTGCCCAGGCGCAGGGAGTCGGGGGAGGGGGTGGGGGAGAAGGAATATCAGCCCTATTGTATTCTCCCAATTTAAGTAGATGCTGTTCCTCAGGCAGTAGGATACACTGCAGTTGTCAATCACACAAAACCCAACAGAGCCACTGATGCACACGTTAGTTGTTTAATAATCTCTAATCTACAGGGTAGATGTTGTACGTCTCATATTAATGTCATTTTCTTTAAGCTGAGGACATTGATTACAACAGTAAGTTTAAACATTGCAAAGTGATTAGGAATTAAAATCAGATCTAATCACACGTTAAACTATTCATAAAATTGTAAGAATGATACATTTTGTTTTTACTGTACTTCAGTGTATGATACTTTATCATTAGTGCCAGCCTATCTCACTCATTTATAACTGAGAAGCGCTGAAAGTACAAGTTTGAGAAGCAGCTCATGGTGTACAGCATCTGTGGCTGTGGTGAACCCATCTATTTGGCTTCTTGCTAAACAGTAAGGTGTCTATATGGAAGCACATCTATACAGAAAACAATGGGGCATGATACATTTAAAAATGATTCCAGTATTGGAAGAAAATCCTTACAGTGTAAGAAAGTGTATAAAATCAAAGTGTGAAAATTTAAAACTAAATGTTGCATTTGTTTTGCAATCAATCGTAAAAGATTTCTTATTATTAAATAAGGACTTAAATCTTGCCGGAAAAATAACGGCGCGTTAACGACGGACACCGTTATTAATGCACAAATCGGCCAGTAAGTTCAGGGGGATTAAGAGATATGACGGGAGTTGCGAATCTCCAGAACTTGCTGGTCAATTTACATCGTTACACCGTCTGCTTCGCACAAACGGCATCTCACCCTTAACCTCCCCGGTATTGTTAAGAACCTGCTGGATTTGCACATTAATTGCCCATTAAACTCGCCGCTGAAAGTTAGGGTTCATAATTAACAGCATAAGTACCCTTTTACCAATGTGATAATTGTTAATGCAATGCCAAATCAATCCCTCCACTGAGAAAGGGAATACTTTAAACTGTCGAGTCTCAGTCCTGCATGTAGTAAATTGTTGTTAGAGGTTTAAAATAATTCAAATTTCACATTAAAAAAATTTTTTCTTCCTTTTCCGTTCTGGTTTTTTTTTCTCTCTCAATCCAATCTTTCTTTCCCTCTCTTTATTTCTCTTTCTGCACCTGATTTGACTCAAATTCACCCTCCTTCTCTGTCATTCCTGTTTATTTCTCAATCCTTGGTTAAGGAGATACACTGTTGGTCCTGTCGTTGATGCCTCGCTCCAGCAAGATTTGGCCCCAGATATTCATGCCGCCACATTTTTTTAAAAATGTTGGCGTGTGCTTTGTTTCTACCTCAGTTTATCTTGAGTAACTGCTATTCATTCATTCAATGCTGAGTTTCAGTGCAATAAACAAAAAGAGAAATGTTTTAAATGTTCTAGCCTATTCCACGGTAAACAATTTTAACTGGAAAAATAAGTACCAACCGATGTCATTTTAACAAAATATAGTTTCACGTAGATGCGAAATGTATATCATAAACATATATATATTCAACAGTCAGCATCTTTTTACGTTTTCCAAAAGAAAAAGATCTGTATGTTATTAAAAATCCTGTTGAGGCTGTGTACTTTCTGTCCACAAACCTTAGTTCCTGTTTCAATGGGGCAGAAATTCGGCTGTTGTCGGGTGAGTACGCACTGTGTACTCACCCGTGGACGGAACGAAAGTGCCGGTTTCTTGCATGCACTGCGCATGCGCGGGAAACCGGCACTTCTGTTCCCCTGAGGAAAGGGGTTCAGAGGTCGAACGCGCACGCCGGAGGGCCAGCGCGTTTGCCTCGCACTTCGGATTTTTTTACAGGCTCCTCCGTGAAGGTAAGCACGGAGAAGATACACTTTTAAAAAGGATGCGCAAGGCCTTCTTTTAACAAGGTAAGTGTTGATTTTATTAAAATTTAAACATTTTTTTCACAGATTTATCTTTTTTAATTACTTTAAAGAAAGGTAAGTTTAGTTTTAGCCCAATTATGTCTGAATTCAATTTTTGTGTAATTATAATTACAAATGCAGATGCAGTTGCTCTATTACAAACTATGTTGACCCTCAGTGGAAGGAGAGGATCTCAATGGCACAGGATGTTGATTCTGTGTCAACACAGATTCAGCTATTTGCAAAGGACAGTGGTCATTGTATGAAAGCAGAGTTTCTGTCCTGCATCAAACAGGGAAAGTGGGGAGGCAGGGCGGTGGGGGGGAAATCCCTGGCCACGATCCAGAGGGGGGAGAAGGATATTGGCATGATCAGGAGGGACGAGGAATGTGTGGAAGGGGTCAGGAAGGGGAAGGAGCATGTGGAAGGGATCGGGAGGGGGGAAGGGGCGTTCGGAAGGGGTCGGGAGAGGGAAGAAGCATGTGGAAGGGATCAGGAGGGGGGAAGGAGTGTGTGGAAGGGATCAGGAGGTGGAGGAAGGATCTGGTCATGATCGGTGGGGGAGGGGGAGGGGAGAGGCCGGCACAATGGAGGCCCGAGGCCTTCTTGTGAGGCCCAGGGAGCTCTCCCGTCCCTCCTCGCCCACAATGGAGGCCCGAGGCCTTCTTGTGAGGCCCAGGGAGCTCTCCCGTCCCTCCTCTCCCACAATGGAGGCCCGAGGCCTTCTTGTGAGGCCCAGGGAGCTCTCCCGTCCCTCCTCTCCCACAATGGAGGCCCGAGGCCTTCTTGTGAGGCCCAGGGAGCTCTCCCTTCTCTCCTCTCCCACAATGGAGGCCCGAGGCCTTCTTGTGAGGCCCAGGGAGCTCTCCCTTCTCTCCTCTCCCACAATGGAGACCCGAGGCCTTCTTGTGAGGCCCAGGGAGCTCTCCCGTCCCTCCTCGCCCACAATGGAGGCCCGAGGTCTTCTTGTGAGGCCCAGGGAGCTCTCCCGTCCCTCCTCGCCCACAAGGAAACCTGAAATATAACTTCAAAACTTACCTTCTGGGCTTCTTCTGACCCAGGATCCGGTTCCCAGCAGGTTTTGTCCGATACTCAAGGGAGCAGGTTAATATCGGGACATGGTGAGAAGGAAGTGGGATCAAAGCGAGTAGGTGGGGACATGGTGAGAAGGAAGTGGATTCAGAGCGGGTAGGTGACTCGTTATTCCAACTGCCCCCCTCACCCGGTTTCCGCCAGGCTGAGGCAGTTACAATCGGGGCGTTTATTTCTAATCTATGTTAAAAGGATTCGATAGGGTAGATACAGAGAAACTATTTCCTCTGATGCTAAAGCACAAAGCACAAGTGAAGAGAAGTAAGTAATAGGAGGAGCTGCAAACTGCTGGCCAGAGGACTCCAGGGCTCCAGCAGCCACTGGGCCCAGAGATTCAGACCGCACAGGGCCTGTAGTAGCTCAGCATCAGCAGTTTATGCAGCCAAGGGACCTGTAGTTTGGAGTTTCAAAGGAGGAGTATACATCCCATTTCTGTGCAGTGTTGTATGACTGTTTGATTGAGCTGTAGATCACTAGAGAGACTGGGGATACTCTCTGCAATGGAGTCCCCATTAGCCAAGGTCCTAAATTCAGGCCTATCTTCCTTAACAAACACTATGACCGGGCCTCTGGTGTCCATCTGCTCGAAGGCTGTGGATTCAACTCCCACTCCAGAGACTTGGGCACAAAATCTCGGCTGACACTCCAGTGCAGCACTGAGGGAGTGCTGCACTGTCAGAGGTCCTGTCTGCCCTCTCGGGTGAACGTAAATGATCCCATGGCACTATTTTGAAGAAGAGCAGGGGAGTGCTCCCCGGTGTCCTGGCCAATATTTATCCCTCAACCAACATCGCTAAAACAGTTTATCTGGTCATCATCAGAATACTGTTTGTGGGAGCTTGCTGTGCGCAAATTGGTTGCCATGTTTCCTACGTTACAACGGTGGTTAGACTTCAAAAGTACTTCATTGGCTGTAAAGAGTACATGGTTAGAAATTAGAAAATACACGTCATATTCTTTCACTAAGAGGATTCAAGGAATACGGGATAGGGAATCAAAGGATATGGGGATAGGTCGGGAAAGGGGAGTTGAGGCAGAAGATCAGCCATGATCTTATTGAATGGCGGAGCAGGCTCAAGGGGCCTACGCCTGCTCCTATTTCTTATGTTCTTATCTTCTTATGGGACATCCTGAGGTCGTGAAAGGCACAAGTTCTTTCCTTCTTTTTCAGCAACTCTTTGCTGTCCAGTGATCTGCTCCCATCATGCTGAGTGAGCGGCCACCAGCAGGGGATTGGCAGGAACTGGCACAGATGATGCGTCGTCCTTCAGTGCAAAGCCACCCTACTCAAATATCTACAGAGATACTTTATAGTGTTTAGGTCCAGGTAGCCACTGCATCAATATCTGCAGTGCCCATGGTTGCGGGGCCATCTACTGACCCAGCACAAGAAGGTAGAGATGGATCACCTCCGTCCCTAGACACAGACACTGATACCCAGCACCAGCCACACCACTTCCTCCTCCCACCAGTGAAACACTTGGAAGGAGTACATGGTTAGAAATTAGAAGATACACGTGATATTCTTTTACTGAGAAACACTGAGACAAAACAGACTGAACATACCTGCACCCTACGTTCTGAGTTAATAGCAGTTGAGATGACTGATAATGTAATATGTCCTGACAATTCTTTAGGTATGAGGCAGGTTATGGTAGTTTGTCAAGGGTGTAGTGGAGAGGATACTAGGGTATACTAGTATCCTCACTATTTATTTATGGAGGGATGAGTATACTCTTTTTGGCAGCGTATGATGAAGGACAAACTGAGTATACTCACTTATTTTGGAGACTAGGATTATGGCTCCAAATTCGCAAACTGGCAAAACACACAACAGCCAGATGACGAGGGCAGCCATCTTCTGATCCAGGGATATCCAGGTTTAGTACAAGCCAGATGGACTGTAGAATCTGTTCTGATGCTGCACTTTCTAACGCTCCTATATACGGTACTGTGGCAGTTACTGTAATGAGCTATTTATTATACCGTACTATTATACAGTATTATCAATGATTTATTTGGAGACCAAAGCTTAGAAATTACTGTTGGCGGTATTACTGAATGAATGCTTAACGCGTTTGTATGAATTTTCTTTGCCCTCTATTTGCATGGAGGTATTTATCCATTTTGAAAAAGTGAGTTAATGTCTGCATTAAAATAGTGGAGAGGAATATGATCTGAAAGCATTAAGCACTCATCTGCTAATATCACCAACAGTACTTTCTAGGCTGAATAAGGTATAGCTTTACAGAAAGAAATATTTTACAAAACAATGTACATGATTCACTTCAGTCCAGCCTAGTGGGATATATTCATAGAACCATAGAAGTTTACGACACAGAAAGAGGCCATTCAGCCCATCATGTCTGTGCCGGCCGAAAAAGAGCTATCCAGCCTAATTCCACTTTCCAGTTCTTGGTCTGTAGCCTCATATGAAGTAATATAGACACCAGAAAATATTTTTGAATGTAAAAAGAGCAGATTTTCCAAATGCTCTGCCCTGGCCTGTCACAAGCACAATCATGACATTGCAGTGTCAGCTGTGGCTCAATGGGCAGCACCCTTGCCTCTGAATCAGAAGGTTGTGGGTTCAAGTCCCACCCCAGGAACTTGAGCACATAAAGCTAGGCTGACACTCCAGTGCAGTAATGAGGGAGTGCTGCACTGTCGGATGGTGCCATCTATTCGAATGAGACATTAAACCAAGGTCCTGTTTGCCCTCTCAGGTGCATGTGAGAGATCCCATGGCACTATTTGAAGATGAGCAGGGGTAATACTCCTTGGTGTCCTGGCCAATATTTATCCCTCAACCAACATCACTAAAACAAATTTATTTCATTGCTGTTTATGGGATCTTGCTGTGCACAAATTGGCGCCGAGTTTCCTACATTACAACAATGATTACATTTCAAAAGTACTTCATTGGTTGTAAAGCGCTTTGGGACATCCTGAGGTCGTGAGAGGCGCTATTTAAATGTATGTCTTTCCTTCTCCAGGACTTGTGCCTAAAATTTTCCCTCTATTGAAATCAATAAACTGAAAGTCAAGGATGCTAATCTGCACTTGCAATGGGCCAGGTACCTCACCATGGATGAGGATACGGAAAATCTATTCAAGTGCTAATAAATGTACAAAGTGTTAAAAGTCAACATTTTCTTGGGGGAAGGGAGCTGTGTCCCTGACCTCCCCGAGGAATAAGATCCCATAAATGATATACGATATACCCCATTCTAAAATTGACACGACACCACTGGTAGTTGGGGAGAAATGTTGCTGTATTCATGGGCTTTCATGTATTGCTGGGGCTAATGAAGGCACTGCTTTATTTGCCAAGGTTATTGGGCAAAGAGACCCAAGACTATTGTGCCTTGGATGCTTTAGGAACTTAACTAAATGTGTTGTCAATATAACCTGTCTTATCACCCTTCCTGATTAACCAGGTTGTTGTGCAGACGTGTCTTCTATCTCATGATTGGCATCATCTTCGGCCACTGCTTCCTGCTCTCTGTCTTCTCTTGACTGCTCCAAGATAAGATACATTTGCAGGGTGAAGTTACATGAGATGCAGCAGGCACTAATAATTGTTGATACCTTGGCTAGGCTGTACTGCACACCTCCTCTAATCCTACCCTTCCTCCTACAGAACCAGGAGATAGAGGCTGGGGTAGTTATTTGGCCCATAGGCCCTATTTAGCCAGAGCTTAATTACTGCTCCATGAGCTAATGCACACAAATGCCAGATGGGATGCATCTTCAAGAAGGTGTGAATAGTTGCAGTATGAAATCCAAGACCAACATGAAATTAACAATGAAATCATCAGCTAAATATGCAGCTACTTCGTAGAATCATGGAATGATACAGCACAGAAGGAGACTGTGCCAGCTCTTTGCAAGAGCCATCCAATTAGTCCCACTCCCCTGCCCTTTCCCCATAGCTCTGCAAAATATTTCCCCTTGAGGCAACTACCAAACAGAGTCCCCTTTAAGGGATAAGAAGCAACATGGGTGAATGAGCCAAACATTCAGCATCCATTTTAAGTGGACATTGAGCTCCAGCATATTCAGATATTGAGAGCACATTGTGGAACAAGGACCTCATTGGTATCTTTTTTTAGGACTTAATGAGCCAAGTGCCTACCTGAGGCACCACAGGTACTTCCCCACTGCACCATAACTTACCTAATCTCAACAGACACTAAGCACGCCTCAGCACCTAATAATACAGGTCACCAGCTCTTTGACGCACATTTTTTAAAAATTTGTATATGGGATTTGGGCGTCGCTGGCAAGGCCAGCATTTATTGCCCATCCCTAGTTGCCCTTGAGAGGGTGGTGGTGATATGCCTTCTTGAACCGCTGCAGTCCGTGTGGTGAAGGTACTTTAACAGTGCTATTAGGTAGGGAGTTCCAGGATTTTGACCCAGCGACGATGAAGGATCAGTGATATACTTCTAAGTCAGGATGGTGTGTGACTTGGAGGGGAACTTGGAGGTGGTGGTGTTCCCATGCGCCTGCTGCCTTTGTCCTTCTAGGTGGAAGAGGTCGCGAGTTTGGGAGGTGCTGCCGAAGAAGCCTTGGCGAGTTGCTGCAGTGCATCTTGTAGATGGTACACACTGCAGCCACGGTACGCCGGTGGTGGAGGGAGTGAATGTTTAAGGTGGTGGATGGGGTGCCAATCAAACGGGCTGTTTTGTCCTGGATGGTATCGAGTTTCTTCAGTGTTGTTGCAGCTGCACTCATCCAGGCAAGTGGAGAGTATTCCATCACACTCCTTACTTGTGCCTTGTAGATGGTGGAAAGACTTTGGGGAGTCAGGAGGTGAGACACTCACCGCAGAATACCTAGCCTCTGACCTGTTCTTGTTGCCACAGTATTTATGTGGTCGGTTCAGTTACGTTTCTGGTCAATGGTGACCCCCAGGATGTTGATGGTGGGGGATTCAGCGATGGTAATGCCGTTGAATGTCAAGGGGAGGTGGTTAGACTCTCGCTTGTTAGAGATAGTCATTGCCTGGCACTTCTGTGGCGCGAATGTTACCTGCCACTTATCAGCCCAAGCCTGAATGTCGTCCAGGTCTTGTTGCATGCGGGCATGGACTGCTTCATTATCTGAGGAGATGTGAATGGCGCTGAACACTGTGCAGCCATCAGCGAACATCCCCATTTCTGACATTATGTTGGAGGGAAGGTCATTGATGAAGCAGCTGATGATGGTTGGGCCTAGGACACTGCCCTGAGGAACTCCTGCAGCGATGTCCTGGGGCTGTGATGATTGACCTTCAATCACCACAACCATCTTCCTTTGTGCTAGGTATGACTCCAGCCAGTGGAGCGTTTTCTCCTGATTCCCATTGACTTCATATAAACATAGAAGATAGGAGCAGGAGTAGGCCATTTGGCCCCTCGAGCCTGTTCCACCATTTAATGAGATCATGGCTGATCATCCAAATTCAGTACCCTGTCCCTGCTTTCTCCCCATATCCCTTGATCCCTTTAGCCTTAAGAAATATATCTAACTCCTTCCTGAATATATTTAATGAATTAGCCTCAACTGCCTTCTGTGGTAGAGAATTTCACAGGTTCACCACTCTCTGGGTGAAGAAATTCCTCCTCATCTCAGTCCTAAATGGCTTACCCCTTATCCTTAGACTGTGACCCCTGGTTCTGGACTCCCCCGCCATCGGGAACATTCTTCCTGCATCTAGTCTGTCTAGTCCTGTTAGAATTTTATAAGTTTCAATGAGATCCCTCTCATTCTTCGAAACTCTAGCGAATATAAGCCTAATCGACCCAATCTCTCTTCATACATCATTCCTGCCATCCCAGGTATCAGTCTGGTGAATCTTTGCTGCACTCCCTCCGTGGCAAGAACATCCTTCCTCAGATAAGGCGACGAAAACTGCACACAATACTTAAGGTGGGGTCTCACCAAGGCTCTGTACAACTGCAGTAAGACATCCTTGCTCCTGTACTCAAATCCTCTCGCTATGAAGGCCAACAAACCATTTGCCTTCTTAACCGCCTGCTGCACCTGCATGCTTACCTTCAGCGACTGATGTACAAGGACACCCAGGTCTCATTGCACTTCCCCTTTTCCCAATCTATTGCCATTCAGATAATAATCTGTCTTCCTGTTTTTGCCACCAAAGTGGATAACCTCGCATTTATCCACATTATACTGCATCTCCCATGCAGCTGCCCAATCACCCAACCTGTCCAAATCATACTGGAGTTTCTCTGCATCCTCCTCACAGCACACACACCCACCCAGCTTTGTGTCATCTGCAAACTTGGAGATATTACATCTAGTTTCCTCGTCTAGATCATTAATATATATTGTGAATAGCGGGGGTCCTAGCACCGATCCCTCCGTAACCCACCTAGTCACTGCCTGCCACTCGGACTCTTTGCTTCCTGTCTGCCAACCAGTTCTCTATCCAAGTCAGTACCTTACCCCCAATCCCATGTGCTTTAACTTTACACGCTAATCTCTTATGCGGGACCTTATCGAAAGCCTTCTGAAAGTCCAAATACACCACATCCACTGGTTCTCCCTTATCTATTCTACCAGTTACATCCTCAAAAAATTCCAGTAGATTAGTCAAGCATGATTTACCTTTTGTAAATCCATGTTGACTTTGTCCGATCCTGTCACTGTTTTCCAAGTGCTCTGCTATTACATCTTTTATAATGGGCTCTAGCATTTTCCCCACTACCGATGTCAGGCTTACCGGTCTATAATTCCCCATTGTTTCTCTACCACCTTTTTTAAATAGTGGGGTTACATTAGCTACCCTCCAATCCATGGGAACTGTTCCAGAGTTTATAGAATTTTGGAAGATGACCAGCAATGCATCTACTATTTCTAGGGCCACTTCCTTAAGTACCCTAGGATGTAGATTATCAGGCCCTGGGGATTTATCGGCCTTCAATCCCGTTAATTTCCCTAACACCATTTCCCTACAAATACTGATTTCATTCAATTCCTCCCTCTCATTAGATCCTATGTTCCCCGACATCTCTGGGAGGTTATTTGTGTCCTCCTTTGTGAAGACAGAACCAAAGTATCTATTTAATTGGTCTGCCATTTCTTTGTTCCCCATTATAAATTCCCCTGATTCTGACTGCAAGGGACCTACACTTGACTTCACCAATCTTTTTCTCTTACATATCTATAGAAGCTTTTACAGTCAGTTTTTATGTTCCCTGAAAGCTTACTCTCATATTCTATTTCCCCCCTGTTAATTAATCCCTTTGTCCTCCTTTGCTGAATCCTAAACTGCTCTCAATCCTCAGGTTTGCTGCTTTTTCTGGCCAATTTGTGAGTGCGATGCGAGCCAGCACTGAGTGCAAGTCAGCAGAGAGTGCTGTGAGTTTGGGTAAGTGGGAGTAGTTCTTTAATTGTTAGTTCTCTTTAAATCATTCTTGATAAGAGTACTTAAGCAGTTTAAGTGAAGGGGAAAAGTTAACTATTTGGGATTCTGTTGGTTTAAGAAGAGTAAAACAAGGTTACACTGCAGTAGCAGTAAATTGGCACAGCAGGCAGCGGAAACCAGTTTTCTAATCAATCAGCAGGGCTGACTCATTTGGCTGTAAACAAACAGTAAAAAAGACCAGTGTGAGTGCGAGCCAGCACTGAGTGCAAGTCAGCAGAGAGTGCTGTGAGTTTGGGTAAGTGGGTGTAGTTCTTACTGGTCCCACCTCCCCCAGAACTGGTTCCAATGTCCCAGGAATTTGAATCCCTCCCCCTTGCACCATTCCTCTAGCCACGTATTCATCTGAAATATCCTTCTATTTCTATTCTGACTAGCACGTGGCACTGGTAGCAATCCTGAGATTACTACCTTTGAGGTCCTATTTTTAAATTTACCTCCTAACTCCCTATATTCAGCTTTTAGGACCTCATCCCGTTTTTTACCTATATCGTTGCTACCTATATGTACCACAACAACTGGCTGTTCACCCTTCCCCTCCAGAATGCCCTGCAGCCGCCCCGAGACATCCTTGACCCTTGCACCAGGGAGGCATCATACCATCCTGGAGTCTCGTTTGCGGCCGCAGAAACGCCTATCTATTCACCTTACAATAGAATCCCCTATCACTATAGCTCTCCCGCTCTTTTTCCTCCTGTCCTGTGCAGCAGAACCACCCATGGTGCCAGGAAGTTGGCTGCTGCTGCCTTCCCCCGATAAGCCATCTCCCTCAACAATATCCAAAGTGGTATATCTGTTTGAGAGGGAGATGGTCACAGGGGACCCCTGCACTACCTGCCTGCGCCTACTACTCTGCCTGGCGGTCACCCATTCCCTTCCTGCCTGTGCAGCCTTTACCTGCGGTGTGACCAACTCATTAAATGTGCTATCCACGATGTACTCAGCATTGCGATTGCTCCAGTATGTATCCATTCACAGCTCCAGCGCCGCAATGCGGTCTGCCAGTAGCTGCAGCTGGATACACTTCCCGTACACATGGTCGTCAGGGACACAGGAAGTGTACCTGATTTCCCACATAGTGCAGGAGGAGCAAGCCACGGGGCCGAGCTATGCTGCCATGACTTACCCTTTAATTAATTTAAATTAAATTAAATCAATACCACTAATTACACTACAATTAAATGATATACTCAACGGCTCTTGTTTACTAGCACTCCCCGCTACACAACAGAGACCTTAGAAAGTATAACCACAAAAATTAAGACCTTCTAAACTTTATAAACTATTAACCTTAACTGTCAAACTATAGAGTAGTATAAATACTCACCTGACCGAACCCACCCAATCAGCTGCTTACTCTTGCCCGCGTCACTTTTTGAATCGTGACGTGGCTCTGGAACGCTGCCGCCGGTCTGAGAGATTGGTAAGCCTGTGTAAAAAAGCCCGCGAAAGTGAGTTTAAATACTCACTGTTCTCTCCTGTTGCTCCCGACACCAGCCTCTGTAAAAAAGCCCGCGAACGTGAGTTTAAATACTCACTGTTCTCTCCTGTTGCTCCCAACACCAGCCTCTGTAAAAAAGCCCGCAAAAGTGAGTTTAAATACTCACTGTTCTCTCCTGTTGCTCCCGACACCGGCCTCTTTTTAGTTTTAGTAGGGCTCCTTGATGCCACACTTGGTCTAATGCTGCCTTGATGTCAAGGGCAGTCACTCTCACCTCACCTCTGGAATTCAGCTCCTTTGTCCATGTTTGGACCAAGGCTGTAATGAGGTTGGGAGCCGAGTGGTCTTAGCGGAACCCAAACTGGGCATCAGTGAGCAGGTTATTGGTGAGTAAGTGCCGCTTGATAGCACTGTCGATGCCACCTTCCATCAATTTGCTGATGATTGAGAGGTAATTGGCCGGATTGGATTTGTCCTGCTTTTTGTGGACAGGACATACCTGGGCAGTTTTCCACATTGTCGGATAGATGCCAGTGTTGTAACTGTACTGGAACAGCTTGGCTAGAGACGTGGCTAGTTCTGGAGCACAAGTCTTCAGCATGATAGCCGGGATGTTGTCGGGGCCCATAGCCTTTGCTGTATCCAGTGCGCTCAGCCGTTTCTTGATATCATGTGGAGTGAATCGAATTGGCTGAAGACTGGCTTCTGTGATGGTGGGATCCTTTGGGAGTAGGCCGATATTGATCATCCACTCGGCACTTCTGGCTGAAGATGGTTGCAAACGCTTCAGCCTTGTCTTTTGCACTCACGTGCTGTGCTCCACCATCATTGAGGATGGGGATATTCATGGAGCCTCCTCCTCCCCCGTTAGTTGTTTAATGGTCCACCATTCACGACTGAATGTGGCAGGACTGCAGAGCTTTGATCTGATCGGTTGATTGTGGGATCGCTTAGCCCTGTTTATAGCATGCTGCTTCCGCTTTTTAGTATGCATGTAGTCCTGTGTTGCAGCTTCCCCAGGTTGGCACCTCATTTTTAGGTACGCCTGGTGCTGCTCCCGGTATGCTCTTCTACACGCCTTATTGAACCAGGGTTGGTCCCCTGGCTTGGTGGTAATGGTAGAGTGAGGGATATGCCAGGCCATGAGGTTACAAATTGTGGTGGAATACAATTCTGCTGCTGCCCCACAGCGCCTCATGGATGCCCAGTTTTGAGCTGCTAGATCTGTTCTGAATCCATCCCATTTAGCACGGTGGTAGTGCCACACAACACGATGGAGGGTGTGCTCAGTGTGAAGACAGGACTTCATCTCCACAATGACTGTGCGGTGGTCACTGCTACCAATACTGTCATAGACAGATGTATCTGCGACAGGTAGATTGGTGAGGACGAGGTCAAGTAGGTTTTTCCCTGTTGTTGGTTCACTCACCACCTGTCGCAGGCCCAGACTGGCAGTTATGTCCTTCAGGACTCGGCCAGTAGTGGTGCTACCGAGCCACTCTTGGTGATTGACGTTGAAGTTCCCCACCCAGAGTACATTCTGTGCCCTTGCTAGTCTCAGTGCTTCTTCCAAGTGGTGTTCAACATGGAGGAGTACTGATTCATCAGCTGAGGGAGGGCGGTAGGTGGTAATCAACAGGAGGTTGACTTGAAGCCATGAGACTTCATGAGGTCTGGAGTCAATGTTGAGGACTCCCAGGGCCACTCCTTCCCGACTGTATACCTCTGTGCCACCACCTCTGGTGGGTCTGTCCTGCCGGTGGCACAGGACATACCCAGGGATGGTGATGGAGGAGTTTGGGACATTGGCTGAAAGGTATGATTCTGTGAGTATGACTATGTCAGGCTGTTGCTTGACTAGTCTGTGGGACAGCTCTCCCAATTTTGGCACAAGTACCCAGATGTTGGTGAGGAGGACTTTGCAGGGTTGACTGGGCTGGGTGTGCTGTTGCCGTGTCCGTAGCCAAGGTCGAGGCCAGGTGATCCGTCCGGTTTCATTCTTATTATTTTGTTTCGTAGCCGTTAGTTACAACTGAGTGACTTGCTAGGCCATTTCAGAGGGCAGTTAAGAGTCAACCACATTGCTGTGAGTCTGGAGTCACATATAGGCCAGACCAGGTAAGGACGGCAGATTTCCTTCCCTAAAGGACGTTAGTGAACCAGATGGGTTTTTATGACAATCCGATAGTTTCATGGTCACCATTACTGACACTAGCTTTTTAATTCCCGATTTATTTAATTAACTGAATTTAAATTCCCAGCTGCCGTGGTGGGATTTGAACTCACGTCTCTGCATCATTAATCGAGGTCTCTACTGGATTAACTAGCCCAGTGACATTACCACTACGCTACCGTGCCCTCATCAGCTAAGAGTGTCGGACTTTGTGTTATTGGCCCCTACAGCTGAATATTTCATGTTTGCACAGGGAGAGCTGACACGTCAAAAAATAAAGGGTTAAATAATTATTTTTCACCTAACATTGAAAAACAAATGTTCCTATGAATGATAGTGAATCAAATACTGAGCAAAAAAAAATCAATAGATATTTACTTTTATAAAAAAAAAGTCTTCTACAAATAAACTCCAGAGGCAAAATGTGATGCTGCAACTTCAAAGATTCTGTGCTTGCTAATGTAATGTCAGGGAGTGTGAGAAGCCCATAGGGATGGCTGAAAACTCCCCCAGGACTTGCTGCAAACAGTGACTTATATGAATTGGTGCACTGTCTTCTTCACAACAATCTCCAAGCTTTTAGCACTCTAAATGTGCTGTCTGCTTGTGTTAGTAGATTAGACAACTGATGGTAGCAAATTAGACAAGTGAGGGATACGGTTGCAGAATAAGAAGCTTTGTTGCACTTTTCAGCTGGTTCCAAATATAAACAGGCAAAAGTGTGATTTTTTTTTGCTTTTTATTTGCAAGATGAAAAATTATAAGCCTTTAGGCCAGTAATAAGTTATTGCGGAAATTAAACCTCTAAAATAACGAATAGCATAATAATTATTTTCCCTTTCCTTTTGAGGAGGATTATTGTTCCTATTACTACTTTTTTTCTGAGTTGGGTAGGGGGCGCATTGTTGATTCTGGCTACCGTGTTGTTTTATGAATTTCCCAATAGGGAAAAATCAACATTTAATATGTGCAAAATTTGGAACCCGGGTTCTAATCGCTGTGGCCTTAGAAAATGACATTTCAAGACACAAACATCAATTTGCTCAAAAATCCCTGTTGTCAATCGGTTTTAAGATGTTTCAGATGTAACAAGATGGCACTGCGTGAACAAACACCTCTCTGTGGTCAAACTGTAAAGTTTCTTTCAGTGTCTGGCTATTCTGGGAGTCTAGCTCCACCAGTGAAAGTGCAGTGGAGCGGAACTCCTGTGCGCCTTTGAATCCTGGTGCAGACCCTGTTCTCAATTTTGGGGACGGGGTCCTCTCAATACTCAAAGTGCCTACCTCAGTCAGGAAAATTGGAGTGGTGGACCTCAGATCATAGCAAAGCTAAAGAGGAAAAGCAGTTACATTTTAAGATGCTCCTAAGGGAGCATATTGCCATTCTAGATCGATTACCTCTCCCCAGTCCTGGAGCCTTTACTAGGACCCGAACAGAACTCTTTCTACCTCTCAACAGCTGTGCGCTTCACTGGGTAATAATGAGGACGTAAGTCGAGGAATCCCTGGGGAAGCCTGGGATCTCCCCAGACACGCCCCCTTTATGTGGTGGAAGACTCGCCCACTTTAGTGCGGGGGGGTGCAGAAGCCCTGTGGATTCAGGTTCTTATCCAATTCTCTCTTAAATTCACTGATGCGATTAGCCCCCGCTGCCTCCCTTACCATTCCAAACAATCATTCATCATCCTCCAGGTAAAGTAGTGTCCCCTAATGTAGGAAGCGTAGCAGCCCATTTGCACACAACAAGATCCCACAAACAGCAACAATAATGACTAGTTAATCTGTTTTCGTGATAAATGTCAAGGACCACTCCCCTGCTCTTCTTCGAAATAGTGCCATGGGATCTTTTACGTCCAGCTGAGAGGGCAGGACGTTTGACATCTCATTCGAAGGACGGTACTACTCCGATAGTGCGGCACTCCCTCAGCACTGCACTGGAGCGTCAGCCAAGATTTCGTGGTGAAGTCTCTGGTGTGGGACTATGAACCCACAGCTTTCTAACTCAGCGGTGAAAGTGCTACCCACTGAGCCACGGCTGACATTGGATAAATATTTGAAGCAAGAGTCAGATACAATGCCATGGGGAGAGCAGCGGCCAGTGGAATTAGTTTTTATTCGTTTTGGATTCTTCTAACAAAGAGCCAGCACTGACTTGATGAGCTGAAGGGCCTCCTCCTGTGCTATAAACTTCTATGGTTCTGTGGTTCTAATGATGCATTACTTCTAATGTTGCAAGAATATGCTGTGAGTAAGCGTGTGTGTTGCCACATGTGCTCTAAAGCAAATTAACCTTCATTCAACGTGTGCAGTGTGCTAAGAGCAAGTTAAGCCACCTCATTTTCAAATCGCAGGTACCTGGTCAGCTAGGACTTCCCCCTACTAAACATTCTAGACACTACGGTAGCAGTGGGGGAGTACATGGTCAAAGTTGATAACAATGGAATTACAATACACTGGAGAGGAAATTCTGTGAGGCTCCATTGTTGGGCAGAACCTTGCTAACAGCAAGTTGGAGAATTGAAGCTATAGTGTTAAAGTGTCAGCTGTGGCTCAGTTGGTGGCACCCTTGCTGCTGTGTCACAAGGTTGTGGGTTCAAGCCCCACTCCAGGGACTTGATCACAAAAATCTAGGCTTCAGTGAGGGAGTGCTGCACTGTCGGAGGTGCCGTCTTTCGGATGAGACGTTAAACCGAGGCCCCATCTGCTCTCTCAGGTGGACGTAAAAGGTTCCATGGCGCTATTTCAAAGAAGAGCAGGGGAGTTATCCCTGGTGTCCTGGCCAATATTTATCCCTCAATCAACATCACTAAAAACAGATTATCTGGTCATTATCACATTGCTGTTTGTGGGACCTTGCTGTGCGCAAATTGGCTGCCGTGTTTCCTACATTACAACAGTGACTACACTACAAAAAGTACTTCATTGGCTGTATAGCGCTTTGGGACATCTGGTGGTCATCAAAGGCGTTGTATAAATGCAAGTCTTTCTTTTTAAAGCCCCATCTTTGGCCCACTCTCCATGCCAGTAATGGAGCCTCACCAAATTATGCCTTATATGTAAATAGAAAGTTTTCCTCATCTGTATTTCAGTGAAGAACATTCTAAAAGAATATGCTTATGAAAACAATTCCAAGATCACTACACTTAACAACCAAAATATTACTTAACCCAATGAAAACAAATGAGTTTCTGCCCTTAATTACCATAACTGTTCATACTACAGGCTAACTAGTGGCTTGATTCAATTATCACATTGTACCTATGGGCACATTGTACCTGAGGGCTAGGCAGATACTGGGTTTCCAGCTCAAATGACTTCTGCACAGGGCGGCATCATGACCAGGTAAGTGAGTGAAGATCAAAGAGAATTCTTTTCATCTTGTTAAGTGTGGCCGGGAAAATTGATGTCTTACTTGGCACTGTCGAGGGAAAGATAAATCAAGGCACAAGGAAAGAGATGGCACGAAAAGGGAGTGGCCATTGTACTAATTATAACAAAATCAGCAAGAAGAAAAAGGGTGCTTCTCAGCACGTTGTGGAGTTTTATTTGAAGCCGGTGTACTTGGTGTACACCCCTGTAGTCCTTTCTGATTCAGCATCCTTGGCCAGCTCACCGGCAGCATGGTGGTCTGAAAATCCTCGGGTTTGATGGTGCCGTTGTAATGGGCCAGGCGTCAAGCTTCAGTTGGAATGCACTCGAAAATATCTTCACAATGGAGCTCCTGATGCTCATGGAAGACATGTCAATATTTGGGGGACCCCGCTTCATGACTTTGTAACTCAACTTCCACAGCTTCCTATGCCCATCACACATAAACGGTATTTCCTGGGAACTCTTTCTCCTGCTATGGGTTTCTTTTGCTTGGTCACACACCAGAAGTACAACCGATCTAATAGAGACGATATGAAGAAAGGTTGGGTGGGGGGGGGGGGTGACCTTAATGAAAAACAGCAAAAAGCAAACATGTGGACATCAGGAGGGGACGGTGAAACTTATCTTTAACTTACATTTGTCACAAAGGCTTGTTTGGCTCTGTCTCCACATTTTGTGGGCTTGGGTTATTTTAGATCGAAAGGGAAGCAAAGCCCTGAGCTGAGGTTGCTTGTCCAACTCCTGACAGAAAGAATATATTGAAAAGTCTATAAGCAATAGGTGGAGTCAGCAATGTTACTTAAATCCTGGTGAGTTTTCTCATGTATTAAACAGAACTCCACTTAAAACATGTTCAGTATTCCACTGCTATGAACTTAAAATTCAACTGTATAGTGAAGAAATAGTCACTGCCGCATTTAAATTCTGCCCAACCATGCGCCATCATTTCCATTTAAAATACTACATAATAAAAAATGACGTTTGTTATACATAAAACTTGCTGTTTAATATTATCCATTCTCCATGCATCCAAACCTATTATGTATCCACTGTAAGGTGACCTTGATATTTGTAAAGTCTGAATTGTTGGAACATTGCTGACATTTATATATCAGTCTGCTGCTTATCTATTCTTAATACACACAGTATAGTTCGCTCTGAGACTGAAGTATGCACCCCTCATTTTACTAATGCACCCTTGCAAAGTTTCAACCCCATGTTATTATTTCATACTTGTGACATTAAACAGCCTGTTTTAAAAGTGGGGCTCAAGTCATAACTTTGTAAAGTTGGTCATCTAGTTCTTTTAGTGCACCCTTGCATCACCATTATGAGTGTTCTGAGCTGACATGGGTCAATATGCGGCAAGTTGTTTTCATGTGGCTCCCATCAACTCCAGAGGACGACGACAACAAGAACCTGCATTTCTACACTGTCTTTCATGTAGAGAACGGACTCGAGGTGCGTCACAGGGGTGTAATCAGACCACAATGGCTGTTGAGCTGAAGAACGGGATATTAGAAGGGGATGGCCGGAAGCTTGGTCAGAGAGGTGAATGTTAAGGACGGTCTTTAAGGAGAAGAGGGAGGTAGAGAGGAGGAGGGGTTTAGAGAGGAAATTCAAGATCATGGGCCCTAGACGGCTGAAGGCATGGCCAACAATGGTGGGGCAAAGGGAAGGGAGCGCACAAAATGCCAGAGCCAGAGGAACAGAGAGTTCTGGGGGAGTTATAGGGCTGGAGGAGGTTACAGGGATAGCGAGGGGTGAGGCCATAAAAGGAGTTAAACAAAAGCATGATAATTTTAAATTGGATGTGTTGGTAAGGCCGAGAGCCAATGTAAGTCTGCAAGGATAGGTGAGTGGGACCTATTCAGGATAGGGGACAGACAGCAGTGGTTCGATGAGCTGAAGTTTATGGAGTATAGGGAATGGGAGTCCAGCCAAGAGAGCATTGGAATAGTCTGGTCTGGAGCTGACAAAGGCATGCACGAAGGTTTCTGCAGCACATGGGCTAAGGCAGGGGCAGAGATGGATGATATTATAGACCCACAGCAATGTGGTTGACTCGTAATTGCCCTCTGAAATGGCCTAGCAATCCACTCAGTTGTAACAAATCGCTACGAAACAAAATAATAAAAATTAAACCGGACGGACCACCCAGCATCGACCTTGGCACCGGCTACGGACACGGCAATGGCACACCCAGCACAGTCAACCCTGCAAAGACCTCCTCACCAACATCTGGGGACTTGTGCCAAAATTGGGAGAGCTGTCCCACAGACTAGTTAAGCAACTTCTTCTTCTTAGGCAGTCCCTCGAAACCGAAGATGACTTGCTTCCACATTAAAAATGAGTTCTCAGGTGACTGATGCGTCCAATGCGGGACCTACAGTATCTGTCATAGGTGGGGCAGATGGTGGTTGAAGGGGCGGGTGGGTGGGGTGCTTGGGTTGACGTGCGCTCCTTCCGCTGTTTGCGCTTGGCTTCCGCTTGCTCCCGGCGAAGAGATTCGAGGTATTCGGCACCTTCCCGGGTGCTTCTCCTCCACTTTGTGCGGTCTTGTGCCAGGGATTACCAGGTGTCAGTGGGGATGTTGCACTTTTTCAAGGAGGCTTTGAGGGTGTCCTTGAAGCGTTTCCTCTGCCCACCTGGGGCTCTCTTGCCGTGTCGGAGCTCTGAGTAGAGCGCTTGTTTTGGGAGTCTCGTATCGGGCATACGGACGATGTGACCCGTCCATCGGAGCTGATCGAGCGTGGTCAAAGCTTCGATGCTGGGGATGTTGGCCTGAGTGAGAATACTGACTTTGGTGCGCCTATCCTGCCAATGGATTTGCAGGATCTTGCGGAGGTAGCGTTGGTGGTACCTCTCCAGTGCTTTGAGGTGCCTGCTGTACATGATCCATGTCTCTGAGGCATACAGGAGGGCGGGTATTACTACTGCTCTGTAGACCATGAGCTTGGTGCCGGGTTTGAGGTCCTGGTCTTCAAACACTCTCTTCCTCAGGTGACCGAAGGCTGCACTGGCACACTGAAGGCAGTGTTGGACTTGGTCATCGACGTCTGCCCTTGTTGACAGTAGGCTCCCGAGGTATGGAAAGTGGTTCACATTGTCCAAGGCCTTGTCATGGATTTTGATAATCGGGGGGCAGTACTGTGTGGCGGGGGCAGGTTGGTAGAGGACCTTTGTCTTACGGATGTTTAGTGTAAGGCCCATGCTCTCGTACGCTTCGGTGAAGGTGTTAACGATGGTTTGGAGTTCGACCTCCGAGTGTGCGCAGACGCAAACGTTGTCAGCATACTGTAATTCGACGACAGAGGATGGGACAACCTTGGATCTGGACTTGAGGCGACGGAGGTTGAACAGTTTCCCGTTTGTTCTGTAAATTAGCTCCACTCCAGCAGGGAGCTTACTGAGGGTGAGATGGAGCATTGCAGCAAGGAAGATTGAGAAGAGCGTTGGTGCGATGACACAGCCTTGCTTGACCCCAGTCCGTACATGAATTGGGTCTGTGGTGGAACCGTTGGTCAGGATCACGGCTTGCAGGTCGTCGTGAAGCAGGCGGAGGATGGTGACAAACTTTTGAGGGCAGCCGAATTTGAGGAGGACACTCCATAATCCCTCACGGTTGACAGTGTCAAAGGCCTTTGTGAGGTCAAAGAAGGCCATGTACAGCGGTTGGCACTGTTCCCTGCATTTCTCTTGTAATTGGCGCGCGGTGAAGATCATGTCCATTGTGCCCCTTAGTGGGCAGAATCTGCATTGCTACTCTGGGAGGAGCTCTTCAGCCACTGGGAGAAGGCGATTGAGGAGGATTCTTGCGATGACTTTCCCTGTGGCAGACAGCAGGGAAACTCCTCTGTAATTACCACAATCGGACTTGTCACCTTTCTTGAAGATGGTCACAATTACAGCATCTCTGAGATCCCCTGGCATGCTCTCCTCCTTCCAGATAAGCAACAGCCTGACATAGTCATACTCACAGAATCATACCTCTCAGCCAATGTCCCAAACTCCTCCATCACCATCCCTGGGTATGTCATAAGAACATAAGAACATAAGAAATAGGAGCAGGAGTAGGCCAATCGGCCCCTCGAGCCTGCTCCGCCATTCAATAAGATCATGGCTGATCTGATCCTAACCGCCAATCTACTATTTATCACAGAACCATCTCCTGCATCTAACAGAATTGCACACACGAAATAGGAGCAGAATCAGGCTACACAGTCCCTGGGCCCGCTCCACTACCCACAGGGCCATGACCGATCCGAACCTAGACTCATGTCCAAATTCCTGCCCGCTCCCCGTAACCCTTAATGCCCTTTACTTCTAGGAAACTGTCTATTTCTGTTTTAAATTTAATTAATGTTGTAGCTTCTACAGCTTTTTGTGGCAGCATATTCCATGGACCTACCACCCTCTGAGTGAAGTAGTTCCTCCTCATCTCAGTTTTGAAAGAGCAGCCCCTTATTCTAAGACTATGTCCCCTAGTTCTCGTCTCACCCGTCATCGGGAACATCCTCCCCGCATCCACCCGATCCAACCCCTTCACAATCTTATATGTTTCAATAAGATCGCCTCTCATTCTTCTGAACTCCAATGAGTAGAGTCCCAATCTACCCAACCTCTCCTCATATGACCACCCCCTCATCCCCGGGATTAACCGAGTGAACCTTTTTTGCACTGCCTCGAGAGCAAGGATGTCTTTCCTTAAGTAAGGACACCAAAACTGTATGCAGTATTCCAGGTGCGGTCTCACCAATACCTTGTACAACTGAAGCAATACCTCCCTATTTTTATATTCTATCCCCCTAGCAATGAAAGCCAACATTCCATTTGCCTTCTTAATCACTTGCTGCACCTGCATACTAACCTTTTGAGTTTCGTGCACCAGGACCCCCAGATCCCTTTGCACTTCAGTACTCTCCAGTTTCTTGCCATTAAGATAATAAATTGCTCTAGGATTTTTCCTGCCAAAGTGCATCACCTCACACTTTCCAGTGTTGTATTCCATCTGCCAAATCTCTGCCCACTTACTTAGCCTGTCTATGTCCCCTTGCAGGTTTTTTATGTCCTCCTCACTCACTACTTTCCCTCCCATCTTTGTATCATCTGCAAATTTTGATATGTTACACTTGGTCCCTTCCTCCAAATCGTTAATATAGATTGTGAAGAGTTGGGGACCCAGCACTGACCCCTGTGGAACACCACTAGTTACTGATTGCCAGTCTGAGAATGAACCATTTATCCCAACTCTTTGCTTTCTCTTAGATAGCCAATCCTCTATCCATGCCAGAATATTACCCCCAATCCCGTGATTTTTTACCTTAAGCAATAATCTTTTGTGTGGCACCTTGTCAAATGCCTTTTGGAAGTCTAAATACACTACGTCCACTGGTTCCCCTTTATCCACTCTATATGTTACTTACTATATGTCCTGTCCCACCACAGGACAGACCCACCAGGGGAGGCGACACAGTGGTATACAGTTGGGAAGGAGTGGCCCTGGGAGTCCTCAACATTGACTCCAGACCCCATGAAGTCTCATGGCTTCAGGTCAAGCATGGGCAAGGAAACCTCCTGCTGATTACCACCTACCGCCCTCCCTCAACTGATGAATCAGTACTACTCCATGTTGAACACCACTTGGAAGAAGCACTGAGAGTAGCAAGGGTGCAGAATGTACTCTGGGTGGGGGACTTCAATGTCCATCACCAAGAATGGTTCGGTAGCACCACTACTGACCAAGCTGGCCGAGTCCTGAAGGACATAGCTGCCAGTCTGGGCCTGCGACAGGTGGTGAGAGAACCAACACGAGGGAAAAACCTACTTGACCTCATCCTCACCAATCTACCTGTCGCAGATGCATCTGTCCATGATAGTATTGGTAGCAGTGACCACCGCACAGTCATTGTGGAGATGAAGTCCCATCTTCACACTGAGGACACCCTCCATCGTGTTGTGTGGCACTACCACCGTGCTAAATGGGATGGATTCAGAACATATCTAGCAGCTAAAAACTGGGCATCCATGAGGCGCTGTGGGCCATCAGCAGCAGCAGAATTGTATTCCACCACAATCTGCAACCTCATGGCCCGGCATATCCCTCACTCTACCATTACCATCAAGCCAGGGGACCAACCCTGGTTCAATAAGGAGTGTAGAAGAGCATGCCAGGAGCAGCACCAGGCGTACCTAAAAATGAGGTGCCAACCTGGGGAAGCTGCAACACAGGACTACATGCATACTAAAAAGCAGAAGTATAGAAAGGGTTCAGCAATCCCACAATCAATGGATCAGATCAAAGCTCTGCAGTCCTGCCACATCCAGTCGTGAATGGTGGTGGACCATTCAACAACTAACGGGAGGAGGAGGCTCCATGAATATCCCCATCCTCAATGATGGTGGAGCACAGCACGTGAGTGCAAAAAACAAGGCTGAAGTGTTTGCAACCATCTTCAGCCAGAAGTGCCGAGTGGATGATCATATCGGCCTCCTCCTGAGGTCCCCACCATCACAGAAGCCAGTCTTCAGCCAATTCGATTCACTCCACGTGATATCAAGAAACGACTGTGTGTACTGGATACAGCAAAGCCTATGGGCCCTGACAACATCCCGGCTATCGTGCTGAAGACTTGTGCTCCAGAACTAGCTGTGCCGCTAGCCAAGCTGTTCCAGTACAGCTACAACACTGGCATCTATCCGACAATGTGAAAAACTGCCCAGGTATGTCCTGTCCACAAAAAGCAGGACAAATCCAACCCGGCTAATTACCGCCCCATCAGTCTACTCTCAATCATCAGCAAAGTGATAGAAGGTGTCATCGACAGTGCAATCAAGCAGCACTTACTCACCAATAACCTGTGCACTGATGCCCAGTTTGGGTTCTGCCAAGACCACTCAGCCCCAGACCTCATTGCAGCCTTGCTCCAAACATGGACAAAGGAGCTGAATTCCAGAGGTGAGGTGAGAGTGACTGCCCTTGACATCAAGACAGCATTAGACCGAGTGTGGCATCAAGGAGCCCTACTAAAACTGAAGTCAATGGGAATCGGGGGGAAAACTCTCCACTGGCTGGAGTCATACCTAGCACAAAGGAAGATGGTTGTGGTGATTGAAGGTCAATCATCACAGCCCCAGGACATCGCTGCAGGAGTTCCTCAGGGCAGTGTCCTTGACCCAATCATCTTCAGCTGCTTCATCAATGACCTTCCCTCCAACATAATGTCAGAAATGGGGATGTTCGCTGATGACTGCACAGTGTTCAGTGCCATTCACAACTCCTCAGATAATGAAGCAGTCCATGCCTGCATGCAACAAGACCTGGACGACATTCAGGCTTGGGCTGATAAGTGGCAGGTAACATTCGTGCCATAGAAGTGCCAGGCAATGACTATCTCCAACAAGCGAGATTCTAAACACCGCCCCTTGACATTCAATGGCATTACCATCGCTGAATCCCCCCCATCAACATCCTGGGGGTCACCATTAACCAGAAACTTAACTGGACCAGCCACATAAATACTGTGGCAACAAGAGCAGGTCAGAGGCTAGGTATTCTGCGGTGAGTGTTTCACCTCCTGACTCCCCAAAGCCTTTCTACCATCTACAAGGCGCAAGTAAGGAGCCTGGATGAGTGCAGCTCCAACAACACTCAAGAAGCTCGACACCATCCAGGACAAAGCAGCCCACTTGATTGGCACCCCATCCACCACCTTAAACATTCACTCCCTCCACCACTGGCGTACCGTGGCTGCAGTGTGTACCATCTACAAGATGCACTGCAGCAACTCGCCAAAGCTTCTTCAGCAGCACCTCCCAAACCCGCGACCTCTTCCACCTTGAAGGACAAGGGCAGCAGACGCATGGGATCACCACCACCTCCAAGTTCCCCTCCAAGTCACACATCATCCTGACTTAGAAGTGTATCGCCGATCCTTCATCGTCGCTGGGCCAAATTCCTGGAACTCCCTCCCTAACAGCACTGTGGGAGTACCTTCACCACACAGACTGCAGCGGTTCAAGAAGGCAGCTCACCACCACCTTCTTAAGGGCAACTAGGGATGGGCAATAAATGCTGGCCTTGCCAGCGACGCCCACATCCCATAAAAACGTATTAAAAAAAGGTGGCAGTAGCGTTCTTTGTGATGGAGGGTATATGGAGTTAGAAGATCAGCTCGTGATGGGGTCATTTGCATAGCCAAGTGTGCACCGGCAAGGGCAGTGGCAGCCACCTAAACTGAGCAGATCGGCACTTCTGAAGCCTAAATAGACCAAGCCCTCTGGGATCGATTACCTTACTGTAGTAAATTTTTGGCCCTTCAGAAGGCCTGAAAGGGACTTGCACCAGGTTTCCACTGGTGCGCGTTCATCTGAGGGGTTGGGTGGAAGATCCTTATGGCTTCCATGGCTGGAATATGGCAGAATCCCGACAAAGCTTGAAAATAAAAATTGAGCAGGTTCTGTAACAGGTGGCCGATCGCAACGCCAGTTATATGCCCAGGCAGCAAGTTGAAAATCGACCCTGCTGATTTTCAATAAGCCCAGTTAAGGAACAGAAAATTTGAATCAGCCCATCAAAGCCGGGAGGGGAGGGGCCACTGGAACTTTATTTCCCCGAGCCTACTGTCCAGCTCGTGGATGCTGATCTTCTGCGATCCAAACTATGTCTGCAATGTCTGCTGGAAAGGATAAGTTTTGGAATGAGAGCACTCCTATTGCTAACTTTTTCAAGACAAGTTTAAAATTTTTTCAGTAGATTTTGGAAAGTCAATTTATTTCAATGTAGAGGGCAAGGAAACATCAATTCCAAGCATAACAATTTGTGCAATGATCTGGGATTTAGAATTACCTCTCAAGAAAGAAGCCGCAGTGATTCTAATTAATATGCACAGAGAGATGAAGATGACTTAGTGTTTGTATAATTATAGCTCAGGAAAGAAGCACCAATTTTTCAAATTAGCACACATGGGGGAGATGATTCCTGGTTACTTGTACAACCACTGCTAAACTCCCTCAGGAGTTAGCGAGTACATTAGTAGGTGCTCTGAAAGTGACTGAGGATGGCAATAACATCATGCTTGCTTAATGTTACTGCAGCAGGGCGCTTTCTGTACAGCAAAAACTGTAAACCTTTATCATCTTAGTTTTTCAGATGAGACGTTAAACCGAGGCCCCGTCTGCCCTCTCAGGTGGACGTAAAAGATCCCATGGCCCTATTTCAAAGGAGAGCAGGGGAGATCTCCCCAGCGACCTGGCCAATATTTATCCCTCAACTAACATCACTAAAAAACAGATGATCTGGTCATTATCTCATTGCTCTGTGTGGAACCTTGCTATGCACAAATTGGCTGCCACATTTCCCACATTACAACAGTGACTACACTTCAAAAATACTTCATTGGCTGTAAAGCGCTTTGGGATGTCCTGAGGTCGTGAATGGGGCGCTATATAAATGCAAGACTTTAGTTCGTAGTGTTCAGCAGAGAAAACAAACCAATATCAGATCTTTGCGGTTTGCTGGGGTTAACACCGCCACCTCTCTCAAGGTTCCTTTCTATTTAACGCTGTTTAGTTTGGATCGCAGAAGATCAGCATCTACGGGCTCACTCCTTACACTGATGTTGCTAAAACTGGCTCCCTTATCCCGAGGACAGAATCATAGACCAATGGTTTCACAAAAATATGATTTTGCCATCTGATTAAGGGAGCCAGTTTTAGAAATGTAAACACGGGGAGTTGGTGCACAATTCATAGAATCATAGAATCATAGAAATTTACAGCACAGAAGGAGGCCATTCGGCCCATCTTGTCCGTGCCGGCTGACAAAGAGCTATCCACCCTAATCCCACTTTCCTTGTAGGTTACGGCACTTCAAGTGCATATCCAAGTACTTTTTAAATGTGATGAGGGTCTCTGCCTCTACCACCCTTTCAGGCAGTGAGTTCCAGACCCCCACCACCCTCTGGGTGAAAAAAGTTCTCCTCAAATCCCCTCTAAACCTCCTACCAATTACTTTAAATCTATGCCCCCTGGTTATTGACCTCTCTGCTAAGGGAAATAGATCCTTCCTATCCACTCTATCTAGGCTCCTCATAATTTTGTACACCTCAATTAGGTCTCCCCTCAGCCTCCTCTGTTCCAAAGAAAACAACCCCAGCCTCTCCAATCTTTCCTCATAGCTAAAATTCCCCAGCACAGGCAACATCCATCGACGTTCAGGCTTGGGCTGATAAGTGGCAGGTAACATTTGCGCCACAGAATTGCCAGGCAATGACTATCTCCAACAAGCGAGAGTCTAAACACTGCCCCTTGACATTCAATGGCATTACCATCGCCGAATCCCCCACCATCAATATCCTGGGGGTCACCATTGACCAGAAACTTAACTGGATCAGGCACATAAATACAGTGGCAACAAGAGCAGGTCAGAGGCTAGGTATTCTGTGGCGATTGTCTCACCTCCTGACTCCCCAAAGCCTTTCCACCATCTACAAGGCACAAGTCAGGAGTGTGATGGAATACTCTCCACTTGCCTGGATGAGTGCAGCTCCAACAACACTCAAGAAGCTCGACACCATCCAGGACAAAGCAGCCCGCTTGATTGGCCCCCCATCCACCATCTTAAACATTCACTCCCTCCACCACCGGCGTACTGTGGCTGCAGTGTGTTCCATCTATAAGATGCACTGCAGCAACTCGCCAAGGCTTCTTCGGCAGCACCTCCCAAACCCGCGACCTCTTCCACCTAGAAGGACAAGGGCAGCAGACTCATGGGAACACCACCACCTCCAAGTTCGCCTCCAAGTCACACACCATCCTGACTTAGAAGTGTATCGCCGATCCTTCATCGTTGCTGGGTCAAAAGCTTGGAACTCCCTCCCTAACAGCACTGTGGGAGTACCTTCACCACACGGACTGCAGCGGTTCAAGAAGGCAGTTCACCACCACCTTCTCAAGGGCAATTGGGGATGGGCAATAAATGTTGGCCTTGCCCGTGACGCCCACATCCCATAAACAAATCAAAAAAAATCTCCTCTGCACCCTCTCTAGTGCAATCACATCCTTCCTGTCATGTGGTGACCAGAGCTGTACGCAGTATTCTAGCTGCGGCCTAACTAGTGTTTTATACAGTTCAAGCGTAACCTCCCAGCTCTTATATTCTATGCCTCGGCTAATAAAGGCAAGTATCCCGTATACCTTCTTAACCAAAATAACAACAGAAAACGCTGGAAAAACTCAGCAGGCCAGGCAGCATCCGTAGAGAGAGAAAGAGAGTTGACGTTTCAGGTCGATGACCTTTCATCAGAACTGGGAAGAGCTGGAAATCAAATAGATTTAAGGCCAGGGTAAAGCTGGGAAAAGGGGGAGGGGATAAAGGAACAAAGGAGGAGATGAAGAGACATTAAGGGACATTAAGAGATATGCAAGGCTAGAGGTGGTGTTAATGTGACAGATTAAGGCTGAATGAAGTGTGAAATCCACTGGCAGAATGAAGGACAGCTGCCAGCTTCTAGGAGGAAAAAGAAAAGGTGGGGGGGACAAATAAAAGGGTGGATAAAATAAAATATAAATGTGATTGGAGCTGAGCTTATGATCTAAAATTGTTGAACTCGATATTGAGTCCAGAGGGCTGTAGCGTGCCTAAACGAAAGATGAGGTGCTGTTCCTCGAGCTTACGCTGAGCTTCCGTGGAACAGTGTAATAGGCCGAGGACGGTGAGGTCAGAGTGGGAGTGAAGCGGTGAATTAAAGTGACAGGCCACCGGGAGCTCGGGGTCCCCCTTACGGACTGAACGGAGGTGTTCCGCAAAGCGGTCACCCAATCTGCGTTTGGTCTCCCCAATGTAGAGGAGTCCACATCGTGAGCAGCGAATACAGTATACTAAATTGCAGGAAGTACAAGTAAATCGCTGTTTCACCTGGAAGGGGTGTTTGGGGCCCTGGACAGTGGGAAGAGGGGAGGTATAAGGGCATGTGTTGCATCTCCTGCGCGTGCACGGGAAGGTGCCGGGCGAAGGGGAAGGGGTGCTGGGGGTGGTAGAGGAGTGGACTAGGGTGTCGCGGAGGGAGCGGTCCCTGCGGAATGCTGAAAGGGGAGGTGAGGGGAAGATGTGTTTGGTGGTGGGATCACGCTGGAGGTGGCGGAAATGGCGGAGGATGATCCGTTGAATGTGGAGGCTGGTGGGGTGAAAGGTGAGGACAAGGGGAACCCTATCGTGGTTCCGGGAGGGAGGGGCAGGGGTGAGGGCAGATGTGCGGGAGATAGAACGGACACGGTCGAGGGCCGTGTCGACCACGGTAGAGGGGAATCCTCGGTTGAGGAAAAAGGAAGACATGTCGGAAGCACTGGTATGGAAGGTGGCATCATCAGAGCAGATGCGGCGGAGACGGAGAAACTGGGAGAATGGAATAGAGTCCTTACAGGAGGCGGGGTGGGAGGAAGTGTAGTCCAGGTAGCTGTGGGAGTCGGTGGGCTTGTAGTGAATGTTAGTTTTTTTTCCTCCTAGAAGCTGGCAGCTGTCCTTCATTCTGCCAGTGGATTTCACACTTCATTCAGCCTTAATCTGTCACATTAACACCACCTCTAGCCTTGCATATCTCTTAATGTCCCTTAATGTCTCTTCATCTCCTCCTTTGTTCCTTTATCCCCTCCCCCTTTTCCCAGCTTTACCCTGGCCTTAAATCTATTTGATTTCCAGCTCTTCCCAGTTCTGATGAAAGGTCATCGACCTGAAACGTCAACTCTCTTTCTCTCTCTACGGATGCTGCCTGGCCTGCTGAGTTTTTCCAGCGTTTTCTGTTGTTATTTCGGATTTCCAGCATCTGCAGTATTTTGCTATCGTACCTTCTTAACCATCTTAACTACCTGTCCTGCTACCTTCAGGGATCTGTGGACATGCACTCCAATGTCCCTCTGATCCTCTGCACTTCTCAGTGTCCTACCATCTATTGTGTATTCCATTGCCTTGTTAGCCCTCCCCAAATGCATTACCTCACACTTCTCCGGATTGAATTCCATTTGCCACTGTTCTGCCCACCTGACCAGCCCATTGATATCTTCCTGCAGTCTACAGCTTTCTTCTTCATTATCAACCACACGGCCAATTTTTGTATCATCTGCAAACTTCTTAATCATACTTCCTACATTCAAGTCCAAATCATTGATGTTCTCACACAATTTGAACGGATCAAGCACCAAATATGTGTTTTTAGATACTGCTAAATGCCCCAAGGATTCTGTAATATCCTCAAGTAGTTTTTAGAACCTTTTTTTACTTTCACTTTCCCCCGTCTGCACCCTGGAAGCTAGATTTTCTGCTTTTGGCATAGTTTAGACCCGAATGGCAATTTGCAGGTTTTAGACACACTCAACTGGAAGTGCGCTGTTTGAAACCAATTTTCCACGGTCTGCTCGCTAGCGTAGCTTCAGGTGCAGATTCAAATGGGTGTAAGGAGCACGCTAGTGATAGCAGCGGGACATTTTGTGGAAATGAAACTTAAAGGGGAGTTTTAAGATAGCTTGCCAAAGGTTCTGAGAGTCTCACAAGGCACCTTTTCCAAGGCTGGGGAGGCAGCGGACTAAGAAGACACTGGCAAAAATGAACAGAAAGAAAATCCAAGGTGCAGGCATGAGCTGCAGGCAAGCGATGGAGGAGCCAAGCATCAGACGCTCTGTTTGGTTATTGCTGCAGCGGAGGTAGTGCTACATGAATGAGTTGTAAGGTCAGTGGTCCTGTGTGCCACCCCCACGGTAACATTCCCACAGGTCAGCATTGCAACATGCCTGCAAGGTGGTGGAGCCAAGTTTCAGACTGCAACTGACTATTGCTGTCACTGTATGCGCCAGCTCTGTGCTGACCCAGACCCTGAGAAGATAGTACCACGTAGTAATTGTCAGTTAGATAGCGCTGCTTTTTGATTTCTCTTGTCTTCTCTCCTACTCATTTCAGCATTGGTGCTATCCTGTATTATGGCCCTTTACCTGGGTTTCCCAATTAAAAAGAGGGCTTAGATAATCAGAGCCGTGTCCAGCAAATTCTTCTCCCTTCATCCTTTTTCTGCCAATTTTCTCTCTACCATCGAACGCCTCGCCCAAATGGCCATACATCATGTGTGAGCCGAGATAATAAGTGTTAGGACCCTGGGGGTGATCAAAGTTGAGCCATTTCCTGTCCTCCGTGAACGTCCTCCGTCATGCACTTTCCAGCAGGGATTGTTGGATGGTGATCGGGAGCCGGAACAATGGCCGAGTTTATCATCCCTAACAAAGGGCGCTGGGGGCGATTGTAGTGTTCGTGTTGCGGATTTGAGCTGGCTGCAGACTGTGAATTTGATCTGCCTGCTATCTTTTATAAAATCTTTGAATTTATTCCTTTGTTTATTATCAATGCATTAACAAATTTGTTATAAAGAGCTGAGAAAATCGTTCTGACACACTCGACAAACAATTTCACAGTTTATTTTTTAGTATAAGCTGCTTGACTAAGAATGAGGTTGGGACTGTTATAAGCTCCTAAACCAATAGGATAAAGAGCTATTGTCATCCTTGCAACACAAAAGGGGGATTTTATTTGTTGTTGATAATAACAACAAGAGCAATTTAGACTTATTTAGTGCTCCTCACGTAGAGGAACTTTACAGAGAGTTTTGCAAAGGAGGAGAAGTGGGCACCTGACAGGAAGTGGGGGGTGGAGAAAGAAGGCCCGGCTGGAGAGGTATACCTGGAATTTCCTCAGCGGCTTTCCCTGACCTCCCGCCGTGACTTCGGCGGAAGATCAGTGAAAAACCTGGAGAGATGGCATGAATCACTTCTGCTTCTGCAGGGTTTCCGCCGATGCGGTCAGGTAAAGCCCTGAGTAAATTCTACCCCCGTGGTTGTTAGGAGGTTTTTAAAGGCGGAAGAGAGGCCACAAAGCAGAGTGATTTTGGAATAACTCCTAAAGGATTGGAGGCATAGGGGCAGATTTTCCTCTTTTGAGCTTGGGAGCAAATAATGGCCTGGGCGGATTCCATAGAGGAAAATTGGGCAGGTAGGATACCATTCCATAGTAGATTCCATCTAAATTTCTATCCACTTAAATTAATGGGTGGAAAATGAGCCATGCTCCATTAACACATAGACATAGACATAGAAACATAGAAGATAGGAGCAGGAGCAGGCCATTCGGCCCCTCGAGCCTGCTCCGCCATTCGATGAGATCATGGCTGATCATCCAAACTCAGTACCCTGTACCTGCCTTCTCCCCATATCCCTTGATACCTTTAGCTTTAAGAAATATATCTAACTCATTCTTGAATATATTTAATGACTTGGCCTCAACTACCTTCTGTGGTAGAGAATTCCACAGGTTCACCACTCTCTGGGTGAAGAAATTCTTCCTCATTTCTATCCTAAATGGCTTACCGCTTATCCTTAGATTATGACGCCTGGTTCTGGACTCTCCGACCATCGGGAACATTCTTCCTGCATCTAGTTTGTCCAGACCTGTCAGAATTTTATATGTTTCGATGAGATCCCCTCATTCTTATATACTCCAGCGAGTATAAGCCCAATCGACCCAATCTCTCCTCATACATCATTCCTGCCATCCCAGGTATCAGCCTTGTGAATCTTCGCTGAACTCCTTCCATGGCAAGAACATCCTTCCTCAGATAAGGCGACCAAAACTGCACACAGTACTCAAGGTGTGGTCTCACCAAGGCCCTGTACAACTGCAGCAGGACATCCCTGTTCCTATACTCAAACCCTTTCGCTATGAAGGCCAACATACCATTTGCCTTCTTCACCGCCTGCTGCACCTGCATGCTTACCTTCAGCGACTGGTGCACAAGGACACGCATACAATTCTCCTTGCCCAATTCTCCTCCTTGCACTGGACAAACATTTGTGCCCAAGTGCAAAAGAGAAAATTCTGCCCTACAGTATCTAAAACATTGGACTCCTTATGGCGGAGCGGTAGAACAGGGAGGAAGAGTAATCTGGAGTCAGAGGATGGAGGCTGGGGTTTATGGCAAGGGCCCAATTCCTAGATAAGGATGGAGTGAGGATAAAGCACCACTAACATTGTTTTATATGGTTTATACAAGTCCATGTTGGTTTGTTGATTTGGCAACATTTATTTTCACAGCTCCTAGGACGCTCGTGATGCCAAATACATGAGGTCGCACAGGTCGCAACTGAGAGTTAGGCCTTTGATAACTGAGAGTGTGAGCATGAAGGAGAAAGAGACAACGTCAATACTCAAGGACCCATTTACCCAGTGACTTAGTGGGTAAATGCATTGTATTGTGGGAAATTGAGTCTTGCAGACCAGGAAAGTCGTACGCTCAAACTCTAGTTGGTGCTGAGATATCTGATCTCAGCTGGGATAACAGTAGAAGGGTCATTTTTTGAGTTGGTAGCCTCTGGAATTTCCGATAGACGGTCTTGAACGGCGAAGCTCATCACCGGGAGTGGAAAGTTGGAAAACAGGCCCCTTAGAAGTGCTATTGGTCCGTGTTCCCCATGAGCCAGGGTAAAAATATAGGGGGAAAAATTGGATATCGCCCATTTTGGGGTGCTAATATCGGCCGGGCGCAAAGTTTTAGTGCCCGGTGCTAATTATTGCCTCCGACTGCAAAATTCGCCTCTATCGCCCCTGGAGGTGATTTGAGCACTAAATCAGGCGCTACACATCTCTCTTAAGGCGCAAACGTCAGGGAGCGAGGCTCAGGCAATGCCAATTACCATGGAAGCCAGACAGACTGGCGCCGTCCAGTTCTTAAAGGGGAGGGGCCATCTTGCTGGCCAGCCACACCCTGCTCATTGCAGCCTTGAATCTCGGCCTGGCGAGACCTCAAAAACAATTGTGTTGGAAGCACTAATGGATAGGCCCAGGGAAAGAGCTCGGCGCTTAGGAACCTCAAAAGTGGTGCTGAGGGCCAAAACTCCTTAGGACAGCGTTTAAACCAAAAATTTTGCCGACAAGAAAAGGCAGGAAGCGCCTGCCTTTAAATAGCGCTCCCCCAGCCCCTTCCTGACTTGAAAACGTTCCTCTCTACCTGTCGTTCCTCGCGGCAGGCGCTAAGACCGGGGGCGCGACTCAATATCCAGTCCAGGGCACTACCGGGGCGTTACACGCTCGGCTGACGTCACGATCTGTGGGCGCAGGAGATCGTGGCAGGTAGTGTTTAGTGCTGCCGCAAAACGACGGGTCAATTTCGCGAGCGGCGCTAAAATTGCCGCGCTTGGGCACTAAGTTCCTAGCGCCCCGTTAGCGCCCCCTGGAGGCTCTAACGGGAGGCGCTAACCAACCGAATTTTTCTCCCATAAAAACAGCCAGGGTACTTGGTCCTGATTGCTAGTTGGTGGCTCCTGCTGGGATTGTGCACTGGGCGTGGGCATTCAGACCCGGCTGTGATGTTCCCCAAGGTGAAATAATCTGCTGCCATTCACGCTCACGATCCAGGACTATGTATGAAGAATAGCTGCTCTTCCTGAGACCAGAGGTGGAACCGAACCTCAGGACGAGTCAGCGCCTTCAGAAGAAGAGAAAGTTGGAAATAATAAACCAATAAGAACTTCAATGAGCTCCCAATGTGAGCTAACACTTGAACTTTATTTTGTAAGCGCTCGTGTTTCTGAAGATACTAATTTTGTGCACATCTGGCAACAACAAGTATTGTTTGGGAGGAAACAAATGCATTTTTAATTTTCACAGAAGTCTTCCATCAAATAAAATAGAACATTAAGATACTATAATTAAATGAAACATGTGCACGCAAAGAACCAGTTAAGTTTAATTTATTAATGCTGAGTATGCACTCCCCAAACCACAAGTATGTACTGCCCTCTGTCAGATCGGTTTTGTTGCAACTATTCAAAGTAACCATTATCCTTCAATTGCAACACTTTATAACAACAACAACAAATTGTATTTATATAGCTCCTTTAACGTAGTAAAACAGCCCAAGGCACTTCACAGGAGCGTTATAAAACAAAATTTGACACCGAGCCACACAAGGAAATATTAGGGCAGTAAAGAGGTAGGTTTTAAGGAGCGTCTTAAAGGGGAAAAGGGAGGTAGAGAGCGAAGAAGTTTAGGGAGGGAATTCCAGAGCTTAGGGCCAAGGCAGCTGAAGGCACGGCCACCAAGGTGGAGCGATTAAAATCAGGGATGCTAAAGAGGCCAGAATTAGAGGGGGCGCAGAGATCTCGGAGGGTTGTGGGGCTGGAGGAGATTACAGAAATAGGGAGGGCTGAGTCCATGGAGGGATTTGAAAACAAGGGTGAGAATTTTAAAATTGAGGCTTTACTTAACCAGGAGCCAATGTAGGTCAGTGAGCACAGGGGCGATGGGTGAATGGGACTTGGTGCAATGAGAAATGAGACCATTTTACCGGATGCTACAGCTCCTCCAGGAAAGCTCTCTAGGAAATAAAGAACAGGATTCCTTGCCGCTCTCTAATTCAACAAAGAAATATATCACAGATATGGACATCTTTGTGTTGTTATAGGAATATCACAACAGATCCATCCTGGATCTCTCTGCTGCCATGTTATTTTCGCAGAGAAGTTTTACTTTGGCACCAATATTCTTGCCTCTGGATCATAACGTTGCGAGTTTGAGCCGCATAAAGAAAGAAAAGAGAGAGAGCTTGCATTTATATAGCGCCTTTCATGATCTCAAGATGTCCCAAAGCACTTTACAGCCAATGAAGTACTTTTGAAGTGTGGTCACTGTTGTAATGTAATAACAGGGTTTGAGCACATAATCTAGGCCAACACTGCAGTGCAGTACTGAGAGAGTATTGTATTGTTGGAGTTCCCATCTTTCAGATGATATGTTAAATTCAGCTGTCTGTTGAGATGGAGATCCCATGGCAGTATTCAAGGAGTTCTCCTCATGTCCTGGCCAACATTTTCCTTCAATCAGTGCCACCAAAAACAGATTAACTTGTCATTGCTGTTAGTAGATGTCGCTGTTAGTAGATAGAACGGCTGCTGTGTTTACCTACAACACATAGGGTTGCACTTCAAAAGTAATTCATTGTATGGAGCATTTGCTCCATTTATAAGGTGGTATGAGCATTATTTTCTTCAAATATTTGTTAATTTAGACACATTTTGTGTAGAACTTTCCCTCCTGCGACACCATGAAGGCCCACCAGTGACTCATACGTAGTAAGGAGAGTACCCTTGGGTTGGATACCCCTTTTATGATTCTACACAAAACGTTTGTGTCCAGCTGCCTCTAGCCATCAATTCTATAAGATAAAGTGGAGCAGTGAGGGATGAGCGAGAGATGTAAGCATATAGGTATATCCCTTTATAATAGTTAAGATTATGGGGCAACTCAGTGGAACAAATGAACAGGCACGATGGGCCGAATGGCCTCCTTTTGTGCTGTAAGATGCTATGATTTTCACTGGGGGGAGGTGGAGCTTTTTCTTTAAGACAACTATGTCATGTTAGTATGTGAGCAAGTAAATGTAAATAAACATTCTGACAACGCCATAGCATTCATGTTCTAGATATGAATTAATGATTGCTATAATTTAGGACTGACTTATAGCCTGGTTGCTAGGAAAATAGCTTTGTACGCTTGTTGTGCATAGGATTATAGGACAAATTGCTGTTATAGATCATACTTATTTTGACAATAATTCTGAAAAGACATTGGATGGTTTGTAAAAACAGCAAAAATAACAGAGAAAAAGTGACAAAGTAAGGAAAGTTGGCAAAATGTAACAGTTTTATTGGGTCCATTCCTTTATTTAAAAACAGTGGTTAAAAGAAAGATTTTGCATAAAGGAATTCTCCAAGGAAGGTCTATGTTACCCTGGTCTCCGGCAGTACCTCCCAAACCCGCGACCTCTCCCACCTAGAAGGACAAGGGCAGCAGGTGCATGGGAACACCACCACCTCCAAGTTCCCCTCCAAGTCACACACCATCCTGACTTAGAAGGATATCGCCGATCTTTCATCGTCGCTGGGTCAAAATCCTGGAACTCCCTCCCTAACAGCACTGTGGGAGCACCTTCACCACACGGACTGCAGCGGTTCAAGAAGGCGGCTCACCACCACCTTCTCAAGGGCAACTAGGGATGGGCAATAAATGCCGGTCTTGCCAGCGACGCCAAGATCCCATCAGTGAATTTAAAAAAAAGTTTCTACTGTTAAACATTAAATTTACCTGCATTTCCTATTTTATTTTTTCAGTTCCCCAACCATCATCCTGTGTTTTCAGAATGATTTCAGTCACAATACTGTTCCCAAACTTAATTTTTGATCGGTGATGGGAGATGATGCTCGATTATTTGAGTCCAATAGTGATGATCAAAACAATCACATTATATCAATATACTGCCTTATGGATAATCGTGAAGTTACGCCAGGAATTACACCCATTTGTGGGCCCACTTTACCGATGTAAATTTATGGCTAAATTTCCTGCCAGTCTCATTAGCATATGCCAGAACGTACAAGTTGGCGTAAATGAGCGGAATTCAATGTAAACAATCAGGGCTTGAGGATCATACCGAACTCACTCCAGATATTCTTTCTTTAAGTTTGAGAATTAAAGTTTTAAGCCATCTAACTATCATTCATGCACATTAGGGACAGTGGAGTGGAATTTCCTGTGAGGGACATTGCGCCCAGTCATGTGCCCATTTTGCCGGTGTCTTTTTACACCCAAGTTTCCTGCCAAACTCATTAACATACGCCGGGATGTAAAAATGAGCGTAAACCAGTGGAAATCAGCGTAAGCAATCAGGGCCCGGGGAAAGCACTAAACTTATACCATATCACCCTTTTTTACTGTACAAAAGCTATAGTTTCAATCCACCTGACTATCATCATGCACATTAGGCACAGCGGGGTGGAATTTGCGTCCAGAGACACGTGCAAATATGAACGTAGAGCAAACACCCGGCATAAGAGTTCGAGAAACTCGGCCGCAAGTGTGTTACGTACTCAATTACGTTACTGACCGAATTTCCTCACTCTTTTCCCCCGGTCTATCGATCCCTGCACCCAAACACATCTCGGCTCATTATAATGGCTCCGCCCCCCCCCCCACCCCCGCACGTCCCCCTCACCGGCTAAAGAGCCGTACATGTGAAGTTCCTGCCTTTATGCTGGTTCAAAACAGGTGTGAAATTAAGCCCAGAATTTTAGGCACTGCAGGAAACTGTCATTTTTCTGGTATTTTATTGTGATTTTTTTTATTTATCCTCACTGTTTCTTTGGATGCATTTTATGGCACAGTATTAACCCAGAAATCCAAAATGTTAATTTGCTGATAGAGTTCATTGTTCTTTTTACTCATGTGGGTCTCATTGTTATTGCTGACGCATTCCCCCTTCCTCTAATTTTTCCTCCTGAAGTCGTCCTTGTATATTCCATATTTTCCCATGTATTAATGGGATGAACGGTCACCAAGAAAGTTGCTCTTCTCCAAACAGATGTAATTATTTACCAAAGACAGTCATATCTATATAAATGCATGATAGACTCTAGGCTGATGAAGACTGTCAAATGCAATTATTAAAACTGTACAGCAAAACACATACAGTGACTTTTAAGCGTCTGAAATACTTGACTGAATTAGAGCAATCTCATACAATTTAGAACAATGCATTCAAGTCGGGTGACAAACTACCACTAATCCATCATGATAACAGCAACTAGTTAATCATTACATTTCAAAGGAACTAATAAACGACAATAATGACAGGATGGTAACTTTTGGGTGGTGCAGGTGCTGATGAATTGACTTCACTTTTCTTAGTTACTATATCAACAGTAGTTGAGGTTACTACTTTGTTGGTTGCCCTTGTTTACCAACATCCCAATCAGAAAAGAACTAACAATGAGTCTTTTATCAGTGGTGCGAGCCTATTAATGATTTCCCCTTTCCCCACATTGGATCTCCATTCCCACTCCAAGTCGGTCCTATGAAGCCCTTTCTTTCACCGCCTACTGTCGAAGGAATAACCTCTTAAACGGGCCTTAAATCTAAGTAGGTAACACAGCCCTCAGCTCTAATTCAACCGTGTTTGAAAAATAATCAATTAATGGCTAGCTCTAATGGTCATACTTATGCTCATAAGTGCAAAAAGTAATATCACCTATCTCTGAGCTAAAGAAGATTGACATATCAGCCGTCAAGAGCCGAGAGCCACATTTCTGTGTCAGTCAAACTTAGTTCTGCAGTTTACCTTCACTGTACCTGGTCTGGTCTGGAAGCACTTGGTAACTGTATTTAGAGTAGAAATGGCAAAACGTTACATTGTGCAACCCATAAATTCCCATAAAGAACAGATAAAGCAATCATTTGCATCCAGTGAATATGCGATCCCTACAATGAATTAAAGATTCACAAGCTGATGAAAGTGTGTATAAACCGCAGCTAAAATGATTCTGACAGGCCCAAATATGAAGAATAGACTATTTCTGCTTCTACCAGACAGTACTCTCATTCATAGATATTTATGCAAAGCAATGCTGAAGCTGTCACTGGGTAATATTTACAGGGATGATAAATGGTGTTTATTTTCTTATGATAGGAAGAAACTGCCTGCTTGACAACAAATGTAATAAAAAAACTGATCAAGCCTATGAAATGATTAAATTACTGGCACTTGATTACATTAATGTCCCTTCTCAGCCCTGTCAGGATTCTGGTCTGAGTTCCCATTGACAGCTGGCTTGCATAAATCCACCTTCAAAGTTTAACGTGTCCTTGTTTGCACAACCCGTGGATTTTGATGGAAGTTTTAATCCTGCCAAACCTGCTGCTATACTAACTTTGGCAGTGTTTAAATGTGGTGAGATAAGTCACTGCAGAGAAGCACACGGCACTCTCAGCTGCAGTGCTCTGCGAGCTTCTGGTCGCCCGTTCACAGGAAGGATATTACTGCCCCTTGAGAGTATACAGAGGGGAGCAACACATGCGATTTGGAGGAAACTAAGTTATTGGGAAAGCTTAAGGAAGTTCGACTTCTATTCTTTACAAAATAGTAGGTGATCTTTTTATGGTTATGAAGGGAATTCACAAAGTAGATCCCTAAAAAATGTTCACTACGATGAGCAATGTTCCCTCTACATTGTCTTTGTTGTGCGTCACCTGTTTATTTCAATACGCGGTCCCTTTAAATTTCCACGCATTCAAATGAAAAAGCTGGTGAGCGGCCTGTGTGGTACCTTGCAGATTACTGCATGGCCGCACACACACGCAGTTTAGAGGGAACATTGGCGATGAGGTTAAAATAGCAGCGATATGAGTTAAAAATGAGGAAGGTAGGAGTAAGAAGGAAAATCAGGCAGAACTTTTTCCACCCAAAAGGCAATAAGATCTGCGGGTAAGTTGCTAGGGAAGGTATTTGAGGTGGAAAGTATAAATGGGTTCAAGAGGCAATTAAATGTGCTCCTGGACGAGGAAAGGTTTTAGGGATATGGTGAGAAAGCAGGTTGATGGAGTTGATCCGTCAAAAAAGGAGAGGCATGTTGGACCAGATGGCTTTTTCCTGTTGATTAAAATTCTTGCCCCTGAAAATCCACACCCATTCCAATGTACTCTTGCTGTAACTTCAGTGGGATTTGACTGGAATGACTGGAAATGAGGCCGGGAACCTAGGAGCATAGGAATTGCTGGATAAAAACAGACCACGGACCATCTAGGTCCCATTCTGCCATCTTGGTAGTCACATGCTACAATGATAATGGAGTTGTTGACTAATCCTAGCAATCACTTTCTATCAATTAGTCTACAGCAGACCCAGACATAACGGGAGGAAAGCCCCCAGTGGTGGAGAGCTTTGGGAACCTTAGGTCCAAAGTAACCTGTTCCTCCCAAAGCATGCTAGGTCAGGTCTTGGTTGGGTGCTGAAGGTCCCTGAATGGTCAATTGAGGGCAAAATTCCCACCCACCTCAAGCATGGCTATCGACGTAGGAGGGGGCAGAACCATAGCGGGGACTCCAAACCTCAGAGTTCCTATGTCCCAGGCTCTCACTGGGTCCTGGTGTAGGGTTAGTGGAGGTTAGCCTGATGAGATCAGGAGTGCCTATGCTGACAGAGCATCACAGCATGGACCTCCAAAGAGGAAGCAATTTCAAAAAAATGATTTTTCACTGCAGTCCCTTGCATAGGAGGTCACTGGGGGTAATACTATACTGTTGCTGGGGGTAGGGAGACTAATACACCCCTAGCCCATGGACCTATGCTGGACTTTTCAGCTTGTTTACAATGGTGGGCACGCTAGATGTGGCACAGGTGCCCACCATTTGATGGCTAACTAGCGAACCTCCACCCCCTGCCCCCAGAAAGTTTGCTGGGTTCAGCAGCAGAGGTTCGAGGTGGGCGTCAACCTGGCATAAGTTCCATCCTAAATTCCAAAGTCTTGGCGTGGGCTCATTTGTATAAAAGGGGCAGGTGCCCACTCCATGCACAGTGCTGCTGGGGTCCCTGCCACAGGGGCAATTAAATTCCGGCGTTTCGCCATGAGGTCGGCTAATGTGGCCAAAGGTCAAAACGTGATCCTGATTGCTGCTTCAATACTGGTCTGCAGCTTCTCTTTGGCTATAGCATTGTGGGCCCGCTTACATCCGTTGGACGGCAAGTATGTCGAGTTCATGCAGGTTTAATTACCACTGGCTGTACTCTGAATGGAACTGGCAGGATCTCCAAAGAGTCTGGCATCCCGCCCGCCCCACCTCCAAATCTGACATTGGAACTTGGGGAAGGCGTGGGGCCAAGTGAGCAGAAGAAATACCCACCACTCTCTCACTGGGAATTTCTCCCCCCCCCCCCCGCCGACCCACCCCCAGATACTGTTGATTCTGTACCCAAACCAGGCTGGAATTTCCAGACTTTTATCTTTTCCAGTCATAAAAAGTAACTAGAAAATATTTTACTGAGTTGCTCCACTTAAAAAAATAAGAACATAAGAGTAGGGCCATTGAGCCCCTCGAGCTGGTCTGCGACCAAACTCCGTATACCCTTTTTCCCATATCCCTTAATACCTTTGGTTAACAGAAATCTATCAATCTCAGATTCAAAATTAACAATGGACCTAGCATCAACTGCCGTTTGCGGAAGAGAGTTCGAAACTTCTACCACCCTTTGCATGTAGAAGTGTTTCCTAACTTCACTCCTGAAAGGCCTGGCTCTAATTTTTAGCCTTTGTCCCCTAGTCCTCTCTCTCTACCCTATCATTTCACCTTAATATCTTGAAGTTTGATCAAATCACCCCTTAAACTTCTAAATTCCAGGGAATAGAAGCCTAGTTTGTGTAATGTGTTTTCATTGGCTGAAAATGCGATTTATAGGCTGAGGTGGTGGTTGGTGTGCTGCAGTTGGCCTCAGTGCCCCTTTGCAATGGAGGAGAACGATCAGCCACTCTGTTTGATTATTCAGTGACCTTGCTGCATGTGTTTGGCTATCAGGAGAGTACGGATTGGGCTCTGCTGTGATGCACCCCATGTGGGAATAGCCCGCTGCCACTGACTGAGCTCATACGGGGAAATTGAACATTTGGCAGAGTACTAGGGGGCTCTTGGCATCTGTTGGAACTTTACTCCAGCATTAGTCAGCAGCTTAAAGAGAGGAAGGGAGAAAGTTGTGGGGGGAGAAAATGAATCCCACAAAATGCCGTTCTAATCAGCTAACCTTTTAATGATAGGGAGAACTGATGTTCTGTCTTGCTATTGTTGAAATGCTCCTCCAGCTGCTGAAAGCTCAAAGAGGTCATTCACTTCCAGATCACAAAATAACCCTAATGATGCTTATTTTTCATTAAGAATTTGTGAGCTCAATTTTGTTTTAATTTGCTAATTACCAGTTCTGTGACACCTCAAAGTGGTTTTAAAGGGAGCAAAAGGGTAAAACCACACGTGCTGCGTGAATTTTAATACTGTTCCTTCTTCGGTAGCACATTAAAAATGTCATATGCTGCTGCTGATGGGACTGGGGAACAGGCAACACTCACCACCTACCGGACAATTGTGGTGATATTGCAAAGCGTGACACAAGTGCAACTGTTTGGTGTCAGAGCCCATTGACTGATCTAAACCAGAAGACATCCTTATGTTTGAGGTGGGCATGAAACCATCCCAGTCACTGAGCTGCTGCTGCCACGAGATCGCAACCCTGAATGTCGCGAGAGGGAAAACTGGTGTCTTGTTGCCCAACTCTTAGAATGAGGCAAGTGCTCCTTCACCTGACACTGCACGTCGCACTCTGCTAATCTGATGGACAGCATAAGGTTCCAATGAAGCTCAGCGTAAGCTCGAGGAACAGCACCTCATCTTTCGATTAGGCACTTTACAGCCTTCTGGACTCAATATAGAGTTCAATAATTTCAGATCATAACCTCTGCCCCTGTCTTTTTTTCCCATTTATTTTTTTTCTCTCTCTCACATGGCAGCTGTCGATCATTCTGCCATTGCCATTTACACTTCATCTAGAGCCATCTTTTGTTTCTTAACTTGTCCCATTACCATCTCCTTTTGCCTTGCACCATCATCCCTTTTCCCCCTTAATCTCTCCTGTCTTCCATCCTATCACAGACCTTCCCTTTTGTTCTTTCCTCCCCTCCCCCTTTCCCTGCCCCTGCACTTGCTTAAAAACCTGTTCCATCTCCATCTTTTTCCAGTTCTGACGAAGGGTCCTCGACCTGAAACGTTAACTCTGTTTCTCTCTCCACAGATGCTGCCTGACTTGCTGAGTATTTCCAGCATTTTCTGCTTTTATTAACACAGCGACTTGCCCAAAGCCTCCAGAGGATAAGGCAACAAATTGCCTCTTGCAATATGTACAATAATGTACAATCACGTAGCATGTTCATATGACATTCCTCTGTCTGCTATTTTACCAGAGATTTTATCCCATTTATTTTAAGCTTTATTTTATGTCTCCACTAAAGTAGTGAGCAGGTCATCTGTCCTTTAATACCGGAAACAAATAACCTCCCAGAGATGTCGGGGAACATAGGGTCTGATGAAAGGGAGGAACTGAAAGAAATCAGTATTTGTAGGGAAATGGTGTTAGGGAAATTGGCGGGATTGAAGGCCGATAAATCCCCAGGGCCTGATAATCTACATCCTAGGGTACTTAAGGAAGTGGCCCTAGAAATAGTAGATGCATTGCTGATCATCTTCCAACATTCGATGGAATCTAGAACAATACCCATGGATTGGAGGGTGGCTAATGTAACCCCACTATTCAAAAAAGGTGGTAGAGAGAAAACGGGGAATTACAGACCGGTAAGCCTGACATCGGTAGTGGGGAAAATGCTAGAGTCCATTATAAAAGATGTAATAGCAGAGCACTTGGAAAACAGTGACAGGATCGGACAAAGTCAACATGGATTTACAAGAGGTAAATCGTGCTTGACTAATCTACTGGAATTTTTTGAGGATGTAACTGGTAAAATAGATAAGGGAGAACCAGTGGATGTGGTGTATTTGGACTTTCAAAAGGCTTTCGATAAGGTCCCGCATAAGAGATTAGCGTGTAAAGTTAAGGCACATGGGATTGGGGGCAAGGTATTGACTTGGATAGAGAACTGGTTGGCAGACAGAAAGCAAAGAGTTGGAATAAATGGGTCTTTTTCCGAGTGGCAGGCAGTGACTAATGGGGTACCGCAGGGATCGGTCCTTGGATCCCAACTATTCACAATATATATTAATGATCTAGAGAAAGGGAACTAGATGTAATATCTCCAAGTTTGCAGATGACACAAAGCTGGGTGGGCGTGTGTGCTGTGAGGAGGATGCCGAGAAACTCCAGGATGATTTGGACAGATTGGGTAATTGGGCAGAAGCATGGCAGATGCAATATAACGTGGATATATGCGAGGTTATCCACTTTGGTATCAAAAACAGGAAGGCAGATTATTATCTGAATGGCAATAGATTGGGAGAAGGGGAAATGCAATGAGACCTGGGTGTCCTTGTGCACCAGTCGCTGAAGGTAAGCATGCAGGTGCAGCAGGCGGTGAAGAAGGCAAATGGTATGTTGGCCTTCATAGCGAGAGGGTTTGAGTACAGGAACAAGGATGTCTTGCTGCAGTTGTACAGGGCCTTGGTGAGACCACATCTTGAGTATTGTGTGCAGTTTTGGTCGCCTTATCTGAGGAAGGAGGTTCTTGCCATGGAAGGATTTCAGCGAAGATTCACCAGGCTGATACCTGGGATGGCAGGAATGACGTATGAGGAGAGATTGGGTCGATTGGGCTTATACTCGCTGGAGTTTAGAAGAATGAGAGGGGATCTCATTGAAACTTATAAAATTCTGAAAGGACTGGACAGACTAGATGCAGGAAGGATGTTCCCGATGGTCGGGGAGTCCAGAACCAGGGGTCACAGTCTAAGGATAAGGGGTAAGCCATTTAGGACAGAAATGAGGAGGAATTTCTTCACCCAGAGAGTGGTGAACCTGTGGAATTCTCTACCACAGAAGGCAGTAGAGGCCAATTCATTAAATATATTCAAGAAGGAGTTGGATATATTTCTTAAGGCTAAAGGGATCAAGGGATATGGGGAGAAAGCAGGGACAGGATTCTGAATTTGGATGATCAGCCATGATCGCATTGAATGGCGGAGCAGGCTAGAGGGGCCAAATAGCCTACTCCTGCTCCTATCTTCTATGTTTCTATGTTTCTAAACAGTAAATTCTAAGGTCATGTAGTTGTGCTGTACAGACCAGGAAAATCCTGGTTCGATTCCTGGTCTGTGCTGAGTTCATTGATCTCAACCAGGGTGGTGATAGGAGCATAAAAGTTGGCCTCAGTCCCACTGAGTAACAGAGGGGGAAATTAGGCAAGATTCCTGCTTCAGTAGGGAAAGGGTGAAAACTGGCAGAAAAGGAGAAAAAAAGAAGTCTAGCTGCAATAATTCAACAACAACTTGCATTTATATAGCACTTTTAAGGTAGAAAAAAGTCTCAAGATGCTTCACAGAGGCGTAAGGAAAAATGAATGGGACATCAAAGAAGGTGATATTAGGATCGGTGACCAAAATGCTTGGTCAAAGAGGTGGTTTTTAAAGAGAGTCATGAAGAAGAAGAAGGGAATTCCAGAGCGAGGGGTGCAGGAGACTGAAAGCACTGCTGTCAATGGTGGGGTAAAGGATGGGGGACGTACAAGAGGCCAGGGTCAGAGGAATGGAGAGTTCAGGGGTCGCAGGGCTGGAGGAGGTTACAGAAAGAGGCAAGGCCATGAAGGGCTTTAAACACAAGTTGAGAATTTTTAATTTAAGGCATTGGGGGCCAGAGCCAATGCAGATCAGCAAGTATAGGGGCGATGGGTGAGCAGGACTTGGTGCGTAATGGAATATGAGCAGGAGCATTTTGGATGAGCTGGAGTTTATGGAGCATGGAGGATGGACGGGTGGCCAGGAGAGCGTGGGATACTCAGGTCTGGCGGTAACAAAGGCATGGATGAGGGTTTAAGCAAGGGTGGAAGTGGGCAGTCTTTCTGATGGAGAGGATATGGGGTCGGAAACTCAGCATAGGGTCGAATAGGACATCGAATTTGCCAATAATCTGGTTCAGCCCGAGACAATGGCTGGGCTGGGGGATGAAATCAGTGGCAACGGTATGGAGTTTGGGGATGGGCCCAAAGATGATGGCTTCGGTGTTACCATTGCTTAACTGGAGGAAATTGCAGCTCATCCAAGAATGACAACACAGAGGCAGTGGAGGGGGTCAAGAAATGCAGTGGAGAGGAGAGCTGGGTGTCATCAGTGTACATGTGGAAGCTGATCCCATGTGCGCAGATGATGTTGCCAAGGGACAGCATGTAGATCAGGAAGAGAGGGTGTCAAGTAAGGATGCTGAAGGTAATGGTGCAGGAGCAGGAAGAGAAGACATTGCAGTAGATCCTCTGGCTATGATCAGATAAGTACGAGTGGGAACCAAGTAAGGGCAGTCCCACTGAACTGAGCAACAGAGGAGAGACGTTGGAGAAAGATGATGTAGTCAACCGTGTCAAAGGCTGCAAAGAGGTCGAGGAGAATGAGAAGGGATAATGAACCACAGTCACAGTCACAGAGGATGTCATTTATTACTGTGGTTAAGGACGTTTCGGTCTGTAGCAGAGGTGGAAACCTGATTGGAAAGATTCAAATAAGGAGTTTCAGGAAAGATGGGCACGGATTTGGGAGGTGACAACACATTCAAGGACTTTGGAGATGAAAGGGAGATTGGAGATGGGGCAGTAGAGGTCAAGGGTGTTCTATTTTACATGTGTCACCTTATAAGCTCTAGCAAAACATAACCAACTCTTCTGTACAGCAACAGTAGCATTGGCATTATAAGGTGCCTGTTTAGAAGAAGCAAGAAGTAAGTTGTGGCTCAAAAACTGCAAGGCATCTGACAGAATCACTAGGAAACTACATAGAGTTCAACTCCGTTGAGGTATAAAAATGTTTCATAAGTAATGGTGAAAGGAATTATCCTTCTATTTATGTAACATCTGATGAATCATATATAGTAGCTTTTTTTTATTTGAGTTTTAAACTGACCCTCCTTAGAACTAGTGATTTGTTCCTGTGACCTATTTACTTAGCTTTGTGTAGTGTTAGCTGCTGTCGCGTGGAAGGAAGGGAAGCCAGAATGATACTGTAATAATGGTTAGCTTATTAGCCTTTTAATATTTTTCCATTGGTCAGAAAGGAATATAGAGATAATAATTTGCCAACACAGAAATAGGATGCCTGTTACAAGGTGGGGTTACCTGCTTACAGCCAGCAGTCACTGAAGTGAATGCTGTGACAGTGATCTCTGTTATTTTTGTGTCTGCAGCCACGCAGCACTTTTATCCCTTCCCCCAGATCCCACAAAGTCCTTGAACTTGTGAGGAACATTAGCAGATGTTCATTAGCGTGTGGGCAACCAGAGGATTAAAGCCATTTGTTGGTGTTGTCCTGCTTGAATGAGTGCTTAAAAGTGGCTCTTTTGGGGATTAGCATGTCTGGTTCAGAGCCAATTGGGCAGATAAACGAAAACTGTACTAGGCCTAATGGGGCCTTTTTGTTTCCCTTTTGGTGTGGGCTAACCAAAAAATGCACATTTCCTGTTCTGTACCGTAATTCAAAGTCTATAAGTCTCATCTTTATATATTAACTTTTATATCCTGGTTGATGCAGTTGTGGTGGTGGAGGGTAAGGGGGAAAGTTTCCACAAGATGTTCTGGCGCTAGTGAATAAGACTACATTTTCAGAGAAATGTGGAAAAAATTGTAGGATTGCTGTTCATTTGCTGTATGTATCACTTTACTATAGTGACTACACTTTAAAAGTACTTCATTTGCTGTAAAGCGCTTTGGGACACCCTAAGGCCGTGAAAGGCGCTATATAAATGCAAGTCTTTCTTTCTTTGTATCGACTTGTGTTGGGTCAGTATTGTCAATAAATAAATTTTAATAATTTTGCTTCTGGGATTCTCATTTCTCATCTTAAAACACTAGGGGGTAAAAATTCACTTGGTTGCGCCTCCCGTTAGCGCCTTAAGAGGGCGCTAATGGGGCGCAAAGCCGCTAACGCCCGGGCGCAGCGATGTTTGCGCCGCTCGAGAACTTAACTTGAGATTGTGCGGCGGCGCTAAAACTTACCGCTGCGACCACCTGCGCGCGCAGATTGTGACGTCATTCCATGGTGCAACGCCCTTGTGGCGCCCCGTAGCGGAAATTGAGTGGCGCCCCCTGCCTTACCGCCTGGCGCTTCCAACGACCAGAAGACTGGAACGCTATCAATCGCTGTGGGGCTGGGGGGGGGCGCTATTTAAAGGGGGCCTCTTCCTGTCTTTTATTGTTGGTGGCGTTTTTGAACTACGCATTCTGAGAGAGAGAGGGAGAGACTTCTGGAGAGATTCAACGTTGTGTGAAGGAGTTTTGGGTACTGAGCAGCACTTTGCAGGTTCATTTTGATTTGCCATTCCTTGTATCGATTTAGCAGAGACTGTGGGAGCTGCACTCTGAGCTCTTTGCCTGGTACGCTCCATTGTTCTTTCCAGCACATTTGATGTGCAAGTCTCTCCAGGCCGAGATTCAAGGCAGCAATGAACAGGATGTGGATGGAAAGCAAGATTAACCATCCCCTTTAAGAACTGGCCCGTGCCATTGTGTGTGTGTTCCATTGCTGACTGACATTACATGAGCTTCGCCAGCGCTCCGAGTTAGTGCCTCACTGCTTGGCCTTTGCGCCTTAAGAGAGGTGTGCAGCGCCTGCTTTAGCGCTCCACTCACCTCCCGGGGCGGTAAAAGTGAAGTTTCCTGTCAGTGCCGATAATTAGCGCCAGGCGCTAATATTTGCGTCCGGACGATATTTGCGCCCCAAATGGGGCGCGACCTAATTTCTACCCCTAGGTTCTGGAGGAAGATTTCAGTTTCATGTTGGTTTCAAGAATTTTCTTTACAGCTACAGTATTTTGCAGAATAATAAGTTTAGCAATTTTTTTTCTCTCACAAATTCTTTCCCCTTCCCCTCCCTTCCTTCCTTCCTTCCCCTCACTTCCTTCCCCTCCCTTCCATCCCCTTCCTTCCTTCCTTCCCCACCCTTCCATCCTTTCCCTTCCTTCCATCCCCTTCTTTCCATTCCCTCCCTTCCTTCCCCTCCCTTCCTTCCTTCCCCTCTTTTCCTTCCTCTCCTTTCCTTCCCCTCCCTTCCTTCCCCTTCCTTCCACCCCCTCCCTTCCTTCCCCTCCCTTCCTTCCCCTCCCTTCCTTCCTTCCCCTCCCTTCCTTCACCTCCTATCATTTTCTCCTTCTTCCACAGGTGCTAAGTGCATCACCCAAATGCACATTATTTATGTATGATCCTTGACAATTAGTGCCCACAGGAAATTCAACCATGGGTGCAATACTGCTGAACCCAGCCAACTTGATGTTCACACATGCATAGTCCCAGCAGGAACCCTGGAAAGTAATCAGGAGCAGTGACTCTGGCCTATTTTTCCTTTCCTTATCCCATTGGCACTAAAACCAATTGTGAGTGATGATTTTCATCCCAGCTGACATCAAGCTTTTTCATAATATAATAATTATTTTTACTGTGTTATTTTCTTTTTTTTAAACTGGGAATCATGAGCTATCCTTTACATAGCTAACAAGAGGTATTCACAAAGGTTTGGAAACAAGGGGGGTGAATTCTTCAGGGGGTCAGCGGGCACGTTTGGAGGTGGGTCAGCTGGGAAAAAATGTTTTTGACACTGTCAACCCGCCTCCACGCTAGACTCCCAGATGTTGGGTCTGTCATCGCTGAACAGACCCGACACCAAGTGGCGGGGGAGGCAATTTAGATTATTAAGAGCTTAAAAATTATTTTAAGCTCACCTTTAGATTTTTAGAGTTTGCCAACGGCTTCCCCACTGCTCGGGGATCATGTCAGGTAAGGAGGTCGGGTGTTGTGTCAGCAGGTGATGATTTCTTTACTTGACAGCTGCAAATGGTCTATAAAAGCTCCCATTTCATAGGTGATCACTTTCCAAGGTTAGAAGCTGTTGCTTACTGCATTTGGAAGGCAGATTGAGCTTTATGCAGCTTGCAAGTGTTTGGAGCAAACTCTGTATTCAGTGTCACCTCATTGGAACAACCTCTCCCACCATTGACAGATCGCTTCTGTCATCTCAACCTCATCTGCCATCTATTCCATCAGCATCAATGCCCTTGAAAAAATCTCACCTTGGTCCTCAGAATCCCACCACGATCAGCCCCAACACCAGCAGCACCAACAACAACACCAACCTTCTCTGCAATCAGCTAGTGCTGCTCAGGACACAGGGCATCAGCACCCGACCACATTGTTGCCCGGGACGCCAGGGATGGCCTCACCATAGATTTACTTCACTTGATGCTGTACACCCTGGCTGCCACATGATGCACCAGGTTGGCACCACCCCACACCAACACCATAAAGCATCCCTACAATGGCCAAACCATTCCTTTCACACTCATCACCATTGCAGGGGGTACTGTTATGTCTCACCATTCACTGCAACTCATTAAGCCACTTCCAAACGTGCACACAGATCTGTTCAAGAATGCAAAGTGTTGAAAATAAAGATTTCAATGTTTGACAGAAGGGCAATTAGGGATGGGCAATAAATGCTGGCCTTGCCAGCGACGCCCACATCCCGTAAATGAATGAAAAAAAGTGAAGATTTCCTCTATACGCTTGATGTAGCGAAATCGTAAACCCATCCTTTATAAATGTGGTTAGAATTTTGCTACATGTAGTACAGACAGGGAATCTTCTCCCGTGGTTACCACTGAATCTTCTATGTGGGATTTTTCCCATTATAACGTGGTAATTTACCATCAATATTAAGCTAATCATCAAATAAAAACAGATCATCAATTATTTTCCTGGAGGTTTAGGCTTCAGTCAGCTGATTTAGCTAGAAATTAGGGTTTGATCTACATTGGTTACTGTAGAGTTCCAGCAACATGTATAAAAGAACTAGGAGGCCAGAATTTATAGAGCGATTGAACTGATCATGAAATTGGGATCACCATACATCCACCTGGTAGGATAATAGAAAAATAATCAATGTTAATACAAAAATAACTGCCAAGGATTAGATAATATTCAATGGCCAGCCTTGTATAGCCACTGGAGGAGAAATACATACCCTGACAGCCACAACATGTACTGAGTACCAGAATATTTTTCCCAATTAGTCTTTGGGTGGGGTTAATTGTTATGAGACTGTTGTTAGCAGCACCAATTCTGGTAAATGTTTCGAACTATTTAAATAAATAACAAATCATTTTGCACATCACGTTATGTATAACATGCAGTGTTCACCGTGAGCTAATATTTACTCAACATTTATAAAATGGACTGTTGTCTGATTTATAATGACATGTATGAACTAAATATTCTGTACAAACACATTCAGAACATGGTTTTCTCAATCGATTGATAAGCCTGGGCCATCAGGATTCAAAGTGCAGCAATATCTACAACATCCATCAGCACGGGGAAGGTGTACTGTTAAAAGAATGTACCAAAGCACTTACCGGTGTCGGAGGATATGGCGCATCAAATGGAGGAAGCAGATGGCTGTGAATACATGTCCTAGAACCTGAAAGTGACAGAAGCCATATGCAAAGGAAGATGCCTCATTGTGACATTGGCTCCTTAGGTCAGCAGGATGGGACAATAGGCATTGGCGACTTATGAGCCTCGACTGAGAAAAGCATGCATAACATGCGCTCCGCATGGTCAGTGTACAAATCTGGTACAGTCCGGTGTACAATGCATGCAAGGCTCCATAAATGGAAGGTTGCTTTGCAGGTCATCAGCCCACCCAGCATGTTACTGCAATTGCCATGGGTCCATCCCTGCAGCCTGCTTGTTTTATAAACACATTTTTGCTAGTTTTCTCCCCTCTTCCTTTCTGAAGGCACCGACTGCTACTGGGGTCCAGTTCACAGGGGTGGGCTGTTCTTTACCAATACCTTGTCCAAGTGGCCATTGTTTATGTGTAAGGACATAACAATACTGAAAAGTCAAGGAATGAGAAAAGGCCATTCAACCCATTGAAACTTCTCCCGCTAGTAAACTAGCTCTCCCATTTTAGTAACCAACTACAGTTTGAACATCCCTAAGGCATTGGCCCAAAAATTCGGCCGTTCCCGGGTGAGTACACAGTCCGTACTCACCCGTATTCATTCCCGAAGTGCCGGTTTCCTGCATGCACTGCGCATGCGCGGGAAACCGGAACTTCCGGTATGGTGAAGGGGGCGGTTCCTAGGTGAATCGCGTGCGCGCTAGAGGCTGCGCGCACGCAGCACACTTAGATTTTTTTTCAGGTTTCAACGCGAGGGTAAGTATTGAAGATTCTACGCTAGTAAAAAGGAGGCGTAAGACCCCTTTTGAACAAGGTAAGTAGTTAATTAAGTATAATTTTAAAAAATTTTCAACAGCTTTATCTTTTTTAGATACTTTAAAGAAAGGTAAGTTTATTTTTATAACTTTTAAAAAGTATTTTAATTTTTTCAAAAATTTACATTTTTGTTTAAAGTGGTTAATTTATTTAACTATAGTTATTTTATAAATGTGATGTTTTTTTTTAATTTATTTGAAGTTTAGCTGTTCTTTTGGGGCCGATTTCAATTCACAGATTTGACAGGTCTCCTGTCAAATCTATGAATGAAAGATGGTCTGCTGCCATTGGCTCTCCATGGCCCACGTGATCCCAGGGGTCGCATCGCACTAACTGCGCCCCTGGAACACGCAAGCACTGCGCGCCGGCTCTTGGGAGAGGCCCGGGACCCGAAGTTCCTGTGGGCCCAAAACACAACGGCAGGCGCGGTGGGTAAGAGCGCGCGCGATCCTTACCCCCGCGGCAAGCCAGCCACGCGAATTTCTAGGCCATTGTTTCTATTACCCTGCCTCGCAAATTATCTCAAACATTTATCAGCTTATGTCTGAAGAATTTCTTCCTAATAACTGCTTTAAATTTACTTTTGAATTATTTAAATTGACGGCCTAATTTCTTGGCTTAATTTGAATTTGACAAAGATTTATCTTATCTAGATCTGTTACTATTTCCCTCTACCCGTTAACCAGCTTCTAGCTGGACGATAGGGTTTGAGTTTCTCTAAATTCCTTCATCGCTTATTGCCATTACACTTGAGATCAGGTTTCTTGTTCTTCTCGGTACCCTCGCTAATGTATGTATATGTTTATCATGGTATGGTGTAGCAATTTGGATTTTATCTGGATTTTCTGACTGGATATTTTTTTAACTTGTGACATTTATTGAATTTTAAATTCGGGATTTTTCTCAACAATAAACCAGTAGCTTAGAGACAAAGCTGGCTAGCTGAGTATTTTGGAATGTAGTAAACAATGGCAGGTTCGTTATTACAATCTCAAGCATTTCATGCCGTTATGAGATGTTGGATCGCTCGTGACACCTGAGAGGCCAAGCATCATTTCATTCCATTTGCACAATTGGGGGATTGGCTGGGGAGCAGACATCTGGGAGCCTTACACTCCCACATCAAAGGGTGGGCATTTCAATCAGGGGTGATGACTTTAATTGGTCCGCCATACTCCCCCTTCTCACAGACGTAAGGGGCCGAGCTTTCTCTCTCTCTCTCTCTCTCCTCTCTCTTCCCAGACAGAGTAAGCTGTGCTCTCACAGCAGCCGGGAACTGTCCGCATTTAAAAAAAGTCTGTGCCAGCTAGCTTTAAATAGCTTCGTTAGAAAAGTGATCCGGTGTTTATGGAGTTAGTAAGTTGAATCTTTATTACACACGTTGACTCAATTGAACACAGTACTCCGAGTGCAGTCTTACAACTGTAGCATAAAGCCTTAGTATAACCTCTGAAGACCTGTACTTTATTGTTCTGGCTATATGTATCTCAAATATGCCAGGTTTAGAGGCAATGATAGTAAAGGCGCAGCTAAGGTGAACTGGTTACCTAGTCCAGGTGCCTGATGCTAGACTACCCAAGAAGGTATTCTACGGTGAGCTGAAGCTTGGTAATCACTCTCGTGGTGGTCAGTTCAAAAGATATAAGCATTGCCAAAAGACCAATCTAAAAATATGTGGCACCTCAACTGACACACAGGAGCATGATGCTTCTGACAGGAAAAATTAGCAAAAGATGATTCACGATGGGATGACAAAGCTTGAAGCTAGTCATATCCAGCTAGCCAAAGAAAAGAGAGTCCAAAGGTAATCAAGGATAGATCAGCCCTCCGGTCAATCTGACACCTGATGTCCTGTGTGTGGGAAAACATGCCTTACAAAAATTGGACTTTCCAGTCATATGAGAACCCACAACCTGTATTAAATAAGAGATGAATCATAGGCTGTCATCATCGACAACAATAGACAAACCAGCCTCGTCATATTTTAGCATTCTATTATTTCCTTAATTACTTGCCACTCTGTCGTAATATTATTCACAGGTCCAAGATGCCATGTGCTAATTCAGATTCATTTATTGAATACTTATGATGCACATTATTCTGGCCAATGTACAACACTTTACATTTCAATTTCCTATTTGTCTGCCCAATCCTTCTGCAAATTCTATCGTTTGTCTCTAGTGTTCTCCCTACTTTAATGTTGTCAACAAATTTGATAACCTTAAATTCGATAATGGTATCCGCATTACTAATGTAGATTAGAAACAAGATGTGTTCAAACAGCATCTCCTATGGAATTCCATTCTATAGACCCTAGACATCATACAAACCATAGAGGTTCAGAGCACAGAGGCATTCTCTCTTTCTCTCAGAAATGCTCTTGTTTCTTACTTTTTAGCCAACTTTTATTTAGTACCATTTTCTTCCTTGGATTCCAATGGCATTTAGTTTAACTAGCAGCCTATCATGTGGAACTTTCTGAAATTCTAAAAAATACTGGATAGACTACAGAAGCTGGGGTTGTTCGCCTTGGAGCAGAGAAGGCTAAGAGGAGATTTGATAGAGGTGTTTAAAATCATGAAGGGTTTAGATAGAGTAAATAAAGAGAAACTGTTTCCAATGGCTGAAGGGTCGATAATGAGAGGGCACAGATTTAAGGTGATTGGCAAAAGAACCAGAGGTGACATGAGGAGAAACTTTTTTACACAATGAGTGGTTAGGATTTGGAATGCACTGCCTGGTAGGGTGGTGGATACAAATTCAATAGTAGGCTTCAAAAGGGAATTGGATAAATACTTGAAGGAGAAAAAATTGCAGGGATATGGGGAAAGAGCGGGGGAGTGGGACTGGTTGGATTGCTCTTCAAAAGAGCCGGCGCAGACCCGATGGGCCGAATGGCCTCCTTCTGTGCTGTACTATTCTTTGATTCTATGATTCTGTGCATTTTCTCTGTGTATAATGTCTGTGATGTCCTCAGAGGAGTTAAAGATGTTTGTCAAGCAATATTTTCTTTTTTCCAGCTCCACCTTGGCTGTTTCATTTTATTATTGCTGTACAGGTGGTCCTCCAGCATACTTTAAAATAAATTCATTTCTTTTTTGTGAGCTTTCTTGTATTATTCTAACCTTCAAATAGTACAAAAAGTAAACACAAACAGCTAGAACTAAACATATCTGGGAGAACTATAGAAAGCAACAAAGGGACACAAAGAAAGTAATAAGAGGTGCAAAAAAGGGATTATGAAAAAATCTTGCTCGGAATATCAAAGCTAACTTGAATCACAGAATCATAGAATCTTACAGCACAGAAGGCCATTTGGCTCATCGTTCCTGTGCTGACTCTTTGAAAGAGCTATCCAATTAGTCCCAATCCCCTGCTCTTTCCCCATAGCCCTATATTTTTTTCCCTTTTCAAGTATATATCTAATTCCCTTTTGAAAGTTACTATTGAATCTGCTTTCACCACCCTTGCAGGCAGTGTGTTCCAGATCACAACAACTTGCTGCATAAAAAAAAGTGTCCTCATCTCACCCCTGGTTCTATTGCCAATGATCTTAAATCTGTGTCCTCTGGCTATCAACCTTCCCAACAGTGGAAACAGTAAGGAAATGGCAGAAATGAGTACTTTGTATCCATTTTCACAGTGCAGAAAGAAGACAAATACCAGCAGTACAAGGGAAGCTAACAATAAGTCAAGGGGAGGAAGTTAGTGGATTTAATATAAGTGAAAATATGGTAATGGAGAAAATAATGGGACTTGAGAAAGACAGATCTCCAGGACATGATGGTTACCACCCCAGCTATTAAAAGAAATAGGTGAGGAAAATTACAGATGAGTTAATCATAATTTTCCAACACTCCCCAGATTCAAATAAAGAAAGACTTGCATTTATATAGCGCCTTTCACGACCACCGGACGTCTCAAAGCGCTTTACAGTCAATGAAGTACTTTTGAAGTGGAGTCACTGTTGTAATGTGAGAAAGAATTGTGCCATTTGGATTGTAAAATTACAAATGTCACTCCATTATTTAAAATGAGAGGGAGGGGAAAAAAACAGGCAACTACAGACCTGCCAGTGTAACATCAGTTGTGGAGCAGTTACTGGAATCTATCATTAGGGACAGAGTAATTGAGCACCTGGACAAGTATGAGCTGATGAAAGAGAGTCAGCATGGATTTGTGAAGGGTAGGTCATGTCTGACTAATTTAGTTGATTTTTTTGAGGAGGTCACTGGCCTGGTGTATAAAGGAATGTCTACAGATATTGTCTATATGGACTTTCAGAAAGCATTCAATAAAGTTCCACCCCAGAGATTATTATCAAAAATGAAAGCGCACAGAATTGGAGGTAACCTTGTGACATGGGCTAGTTATTAGTTGGGAGGTATATGACAGAGTGTAGGGATAAAGGAAACTTTCTCTGGTGGGATGTGACAAGTGATGTTTCCCACGGATTTGTGCCAGAGCCTCAGCTTTCCACCATATATATTAATGAATTTGATGAAGGAATAGAGAGTTCTATATCCAGATTTGCAGATGACAATAAGTTAAGAAGCATAGTAAGTTGTGTAGATGGCAGTAGGAAGTTATAAAGGGATATAGAGAGATTAAGTGAGTGGGCAAAACTACGGCAAATGGAGTTCACTGTGGAGAAGTGCGAGGTCATCGAGAAAGACAAATCAGAATATTTTCTTAATAGGGAGGGATGGAGCTGTGGAGAAACAAATAGATCTGGGTGTCCAGGTACACAAATCATTAACAGCTAGCGCACAGGTACAAAAAACAATCAAAAAGGCTAAAGGAATGTTGGCCTTTATCTCAAGGGGTTGGGAATACAAAAGTGAGGAAGTGATGCTTCAGTTGTACAGAGACTTGGTCAGATCCCATATGGAGTATTGCATTCACTTTGGGGCACTGCACCTAAGGAAAAATATATTGGCCTTGGAGGAGATGCACAGATTCACCAGAATGATGCCAGGGCTTAAAGGATTAGATTATGAGGACAGGTTGCATAAACTTGGTTTGTATTCTCTTGAGGTTAGAAGGTTGAGGAGTGACCTAATGGAGGTGTTTAAAATTATAAAGGGATTCGATAGGATAAATATAAAGAAACAAGGACAATCTTAACATTAAAGGTAGGCCAGTTAGAAGTGAAATCAGGAAGCATTTTTTCACACAAAGGGTAGTGGAAATCTGGAAGTCTCTCCCCCAAAAGGCTGTGCGTGCTGAGTCAATTACGATAGCTCTTACTTAAGCAAGGGTATCTTGGGTTCTGGAGCAAAGGCAGGTAAATGGAGTTGAGGTACAGATCAGCCATGATCTCATAGAATGACGGGACAGGCTAGAGAGTCTGAATGGCCTACTCCTGTTCCTATGTTCGTTTTCCCTTGCCTAGAAAAGGGGCACTGAGGCCAGTGAGCACACCTATTGCTACCCAGCTGAGATCAATCAACACAACACACAGGAGGAACTAAACTTGGTCAGTATGCCTCAGGTGTATGCTGCCTTTGCCAATTGAACCATAAGGTAGCTTACCATCTGTTTTGCCTGTTAGTTTGCTGGCATTTGGCATGGCTTGTAATCTATGCTGCATGTTAGATTAGTAGGCATTTTGAGAGGTCATCTGCGCTCAGCTCAAGCAGTTAGGTGGTGACCTGAAGGCACTTCAAACCAGAGTGCAGATAAGCACCTGAGACTCTCTGGCCAGCATCATGGCTGTGGTTCTGGCAGCAACATCAAGCTGTGACTCCATTGAAGCAAAAACAGAAGTCATTTTACCTTCTGTGTTGTGGGAGAAGGCAGTAATGCCCAGAGATAGAGATGAGAACTGGTGGTACTGTTCCACCAATCTGTCTCAAGTTCATTGTCTTTCAGTATTGAATTGGATCCACTTGCTCCCACCTCTGGTAATACACAAGGTGGGAGGGAAACAACAAATTATACACACAATCAGAGGGAATACATGGATCATACAGATAGAAACTAAGCTTTAAACATAGAATCATAGAATAGTACAGCACAGAAGGAGGCCATTCGGCCCATCGAGTCTGCACCGGCTCTTTAGAAGAGCAATCCAGTTAGTCCCCACTCCCCCGCTCTTTCCCCATATCCCTGCAATTTAATCTCCTTCAAGTATTTATCCAATTCTCTTTTGAAGGCTACTATTGAATCTGTATCCACCACCCTATCAGGCAGTGCATTCCAAATCCTAACCACTCGCTGCGTAAAAAAGTTTTTCTTCATGTCGCCTCTGGTTCATTTGCCAACCACCTTAAATCTGTGACCTCTGGTTATCGACCCTTCAGCCACTGGAAACAGTTTATTTACTCTATCTAAATCCTTCATGATTTTAAACAAGGAGAACAACTCCAGCTTCTCTAGTCTAGCCACGTAACTGTATTCCCTCATCCCTGGAACCATTCTAGTAAATTAACTTGAAACATTGTTTTATTATGATTTATCTTTTAGTTATCCTATCGGTATTTGGTATCCAGACAAGTCACAGATTCCAGTTTGAAGTTGGGCTCCTAAATGCATATAACTGCAAACTCAAAAGGCACCTTTGCTATTGTATAGCGTTCAGCCATGATACAATTAGCTTTACCAATCATTATTTCCATTGTTATAAAACAGACCAAATTTATTATTTAGCAATTGCCTTTATTGACAAATGAAAACAGAAAGTCTTTGGTTCGTTAATCTAAAAAAGAATGACAATCATGAAAATGGTTACACAAGTTTAGAATGAATGAGATAGCCTCGTGACTAGTGACTCGCAAACTCTCAGACACTGATGGCAGTAACTCTGACTGGGGTTGAAGCTGCTTTGCGGACTAGAGTGGAGCTTCTTTTGCCATCAGGGAATCAGCTGGCTATAATGTGAAGTTTAGAATACAGGGGATGTTTTCACTATATTTTTCATGACTTTCTGCTGGGTGGAGGAGGGGTGCGGTGGAGGAGTGGGCGCGGTTGGTATTTTTTTTAGAAGTTGTGGCTGTTGCTAAGTTTCTTTCCCCAGTAAGTACTTGTGGATGTCCGGATATCTGGTAACATTTGCTTCAGCACTTCCACATTCATGTTGTATTATAAAGGAGAACTGATGTTCAGGTGATTTTTTTAAATATAATTCCAGGCTGAACCAAACAAAACACACCAGGTTGCTATGTAAACCATACGTAGAAAATCTCCGTATTGTAAGTTGTAGGGTTTGGCCGGTGCCAACATCAGTGGGTGCATGTGCGTCAAGGATTTTTGGACTTTTAAAATGGATATGTGCCCTTTTAAAATGGAGACGCACGTGGGCTGCATTTTAAAAATGGAGTTTGGACTTTTGGTCTTTAAAAGGGACTGCCTGTTGGTTTCTGTGAAGATAGCAGGAACTGTCTGTCTTTTGGGTTGCCATGGGACCTGTCTCAACGCTGACGTCATGAAAGGCAGGAGCCTTTTCATATTCGAACTTGTGAGATTTGGGGAAAACCACCCTTAGTCCATGGAGCCGGGATGTCTGGATGAACAATGAGGTTTGGAGGCCAAAAGTAACACCTCTGGACTCTTTCAATGAAGGAGCAGTCAAGAACTTAACAAACAGTTAGCAATTCGAGTACTGCTCATCTACAATAATGGACTAACATTGTTTTCTTCAAGATGACCAATCCAGGACAAGAGACATCACCAGGTAAACCAACTAGCATCTCTGCGACCATGGTAACCAGGAATCGCCCAGCAAGTTTTGTGTATTGCACGGGGTATAAACATGCTGAACTTTGGGGATGCAGGGCTTTTGCTTTTTGGCTGTTGCTTGCCTGCTTTTCTCTACCATCTGTAACGGGGTTCTCTGCGTAACTACGCATCTGCCAACTCTCCAGGAACGCCCAAAGTGAGTGCCTCGCTGTACCGCCTGAACGTAACTCTCTAGGCCTCATCGCATGCCTCTGTTAGGCACGGTTTTGTCTCTGGAGTCGAACGGAGCCGGGACCGCGTGAATCAACGACAAGGGCTGGTAATTATATCCAGCATACACCTCTAGAAATCCCCAGGACCGCCCACGTGTTTGGCTGCTGAGGAACTGCAAGTGTCCAAGACGCAGGCTAACATGGGTGTGTGTGTGAGGAGGCTTCCAAGTGTGGGTTCTGACCAAACCAGGAGAGGGGTTTAGTTAGAAGGGTTTTTCCCTTATCTAGGCTTAGATTCTGGGAAGGGGTTGGTTCGGCGTAACCAACAGGTTGGGTATTTTAGTCTAAAGTTATAAGCTAGTGTCCACGGTCACCTACTCGTTCTGCCATAAGCGAGAGGAGTAAGGGTTGTCGTTTTGTGAGTGTAATAAAAGGAATCGATCTTTGACCAACCTGAACCGTTTCGTTTTGTCTGAATCATTTATAATCTATCCATAGTAACTCCTTGGGTCCGAACTTGGGGGTTGTGGGGCTTGTGGTTCGCGGTATAATTCGGAAGACCAACCGGGTGGCATCCGGTCACGGCCGGGTTACACAGTAATCCCACTGGGGACGCTGCACACCGGGCATAGGAGAAGACCTATCTGTACTTGGTCTCTCTCTCTGTCTGGGATTACCTGCTAATCAACGGGCTGGGCAGGGACTATTGGCAAAAGCTCCTGCCGTCCAAGGGAAACAACCCAAACCGGGGAGTTTTTGTGGCACGGGTCGACTCAAGGGAGAGTCATAGAAACACGGGGCACGCAAAAGCACCCTACAAAGTGAAAAGGTTCACAGACCAGGATGGTCTTAGATTCAGTCCTCGGTCTGTCTGAGTAAGCTGAATTCAGATGGGCCAGCAGGTTTTTTTTTATTCATTCTTGGGGTACGTGCATCGCCAGCAAGGCCAGCATTTATTGCCCATCCCTAGATGCCCCCGAGAAGGTGGTGGTGTGCCGCCTTCTTGAACCGCTGCAGTCCGTGTGGTGAAGGTACTCACACGGTGCTGTTGGGTAGGGAGTTCCAGGACTTTGACCCAGCGACGATGAAGGAACGGCGATATACTTCCAAGTCAGGATGGTGTGGGATTTGGATGGTGTGTGACTGGAGTAACGCCACAGTACTTCTAGGTTTGGAAGGGGAATATTGCCCAAGGTCCTGTTCCTGTACAGAGAGTCCTGCTGTGCGTATGTGTGGACATTGAGTGAGCACAGGGTTAGGCTCAGCCGGTTTGCCCTCTGCAGTCAGACAGACTGCCAGCACTCACTGTCTAGGCACACAACACAAATGAATAGTGGCCATTTGGACAAGATCTTGGAGAACAACTGGTGCCCATGGAATCATATCTCACTGAAGGGAGAAGATGGAAGAGAGAAAAATAGAATATGGAAAGATTATAAATCTACAAGATCTTAGGTAGTTGGTGTAATATATGTCGGTAGAACAAATGAAGGACAGAGACACAATGAGCTGCTAGTCAAGGTGCTTGTTTACTAGGTCAGAGCGAACTGAGCATGCTCATACTAAACCATGTGACAAACCATGTGATAATACATTACACTGCTTTCCCCTTAAAAAAAATGTACATATTCCCCTCTCAAATACAACAAAACTATGGTCCCACCTTTCCCAGCATTACATGTACCACATAACAAAAACTCCTGTTTTTTTTAAATGAACTACAAATCATAGGAGGCTAGTGAACTCAGAGGAGAGAGAGCATGATGAATTGAGATGGAGGTTGAAATCACCGAAGATGAGAAGTCATTCGGTGCAGAAGCTGAGGGAGGTAAAGTATCAGGGTAATGCTTCTGCCGATCAGGAACTGTTGGAATTTCTTGTTTCAAACACTATGGCGAGTGCTTCCTTTCCAATTTGCGCGTAGTTTCTTTCGCTCTTTGTGAGGGTTCGCGATGCAAACGCGATTGGTTTCTCTTGGCCGTCATACATTACGTGGCTTATGACAGCTCCCACTCTATAGCTAGAAGCATCACACGTTAAATTATGCTCACGCTCTGTGTCGTAGTACACAAGTAGAGCACCGCTAGAGAGACTTCTCTTACAAGCGTCATAAGCTTCCTGTTGCGCTTTTGTCCACTTCCACTGGACATCCTTCTTGAGGAGCTTGTGCAATGGAGCTAACATGGTCGCTAACTCAGGTAAGAAATGTGCGTAGTACTGAACCATTCCAAGGAAAGATCTTAACTCAGACATATTCCGTGGCTTTGGAGCATTGATGACAGCATCAACCTTTTTATTTCAATTGGTTGCAAGCCATTTGCATCAACTTTCCGACCAAGGTACACAACCTTGGGCTGCACAAAAGCACATTTGCTCCTTTTCAATTTGACATTGTGGGCATTCAACCTTTGAAGCACTAAATCTAACACTTCTAGATTTTCTTCCTCACTGCTTGTTGCGATCAGCACATCGCCTTGATTGTATAAGCAATTTGGAATTTCTTGCAAAATTTTATCCATCGTAGCCTGGAAGATTTTGGGGGAGGACTTTACACCATACGGCAGCTTGGTGTATGAGTACAGTCCCTTGTTGTGAGTTGATAGTGAGATACTGTTGACTCTCTTTGTCAACATTCAGCTGAACGTAAGCGTGCGACAGGTCAAGCTTAGAGAAAACTTTTGACCCAGAGAGTGCTGCATACAAATCTCGTGATGTAGGTAACAGGTACTGCTCATCGTCAACTGCTTGGTTGATAGTAACTTTGTAGTCACTGCACAAGCGATAGTTTTGTCTGCTTTGGGCACTACCACAATCGGGGTAGCCCATTCACTTTTCTCAGTTTTTACCAGCATTCCATTCTCTCTCAGTTTCTCTAGCTCTTCCTCCACCTGACTTTTCAACGCATAGGGGACTGGCCTTGCTTTCCAATAGACAGGCTACGCATTGGACTTCATACCCAGTGATGACCTCATAACTGTCTGAGAACATGCTTTTATACTTGTTCAGCATTGTGTCGAGTCGTTTCTTTGAAGCATCTACACTGAAAATGTTTTTCCAGTCTAGCTTTAACTTTCTCAACCAGTCTTTGCCCATGAGGGTTGGCCTGTTGTTGTAGCTCGCAACAATAATAGGCAGCTTTACTGACTGGCCATTGTGCTGAACTGTACATTCCATTTGTCCACATGTCTCTAGGATTTCTCCAGAGTAGGTTTTTAACTCTACGGTACTCTTTGTAAGTGGCATTTGATTAAACTTACTCTCATATGTGTCCTTAATCATTAGACAGCAGTGTCGATACACATATCAATATATTAGTCATTGGTCAAAAGTTTTGTACGAAGTCTTTCTCACGGCTGCTAGCGTTGCGGCTAGTGGCATAGATACTGTAGATGCCTAGTTCTTCAACATCAGGTGTGTTCACTTCAATATTGTGAATTCCTCCCTTTTGTTGTCGCTGCTTTGCATTGCCACTAGAATGGTTCTTACTTCCTGCTTTAGATCTAGCTCTGCAAGCTGATGAAATATGGCCTTGCTTCTGGCAGTGAAAACACTTCGCATTTCTGTATTGGCAGGTCTGTGGTGAGTGATTTCCATTGCAGCGATAACAATTCACTGAACTGCTCTCACCGACATGCTATTGACTTGGTCTCACAACTTTAGGTTTGGTAGTGGCTTTGTGACTGTAGACCTCAGCTGCACTAATCACTTGAGTTGGACAGAGCTCCCTCGCATTCTTAGACACCACCTCCATAGATAGGGCAACTTTGCATGCTATGTCAATCGTTAGGTTCGGAGTTTTATTTTATCCACCCTTTTGGTTTGTGCCTTTTCCCTTTTTTTTCTCTCTCTCCCCCACAGCAGCTGTCTTTCATTCTGCCAGCATTTCACACTTCACACTTCTGAGCCATCTTTTGTTTCTTAACCTGTCCTATTACCATCTCGTCTTGCCTTGAGCATCTCTTAATGTCTCTACTTATCATAGACCACCCCTTTTGTTCTTTTATTCCTCCCCCCAGCCTCCCACTTGCTTTTTTATCTGTTTCATTTCCTGCTTTTTTCTCAGTTCTGACGAAAGGTCTTCGACCTGAAACGTTAACTCTGTTTCTCTCTCCACGGATGTTGCCTGGCCTGCTGAGTTTTTCCAGCGTTTTCTGTTGTTGTTTCAATTTTCCAGCATCCGCAGTATTTTGCTATCGTGTTAGGTTCGGAGTGTTCAGTAACTTGGATTGTGTGCGCTCATCCACCAGTCCACACACAAACTTATCTCGTAATGCACGATTCAAAAATGTGCCGAAGTTACAATGCAAAGACAGGTTCTTAAGAGCTACAATGTACTCACTGATTGTTTCACTTTGTTTTTGGTTTCTGGTACCAAATTTATAGCTCTCTGCTATTTCTAATGGCTTTGGGTCAAAATGGTCCTCGAGTTTCTCGACAATGTCTTCAAACGACGCATCCTTCGCTTTCCCTGGCACGAGTAGGTTTGTCAACATTCCGTAGACATCTAGCCCGATCTCTGTTAGAAAAATTGCTTTTTTACGTTCACAAATTACTTTATTTTGAGTTTGAACATTCTTATCTGCACCTTCAGGTCTCAATAATGTATTGGCCATAAAAAACATCTCCATCTGCTCAATGTAAGAACTGAATAGTTCGTGAGCTTAGTCATACATGCCGAGGCTTCCGATGAATCCCGTAGACGCGGCCATGATTGTCCTGATCCCATTGAACAGTGACTCAGCACGCTACCCGTGTACCTGTGAGAATCAACACCACTGTTGCTGTGTGTACATACACGTGAAGGAGAAGCACAGACAATTCTGCATCTGCATTAACAGTAAAACATCGCAAAAGTTCAGTTTAGGTGTCACCTATTCGCCTTAAACTTTTCCACTCCAAGGTTGAACACTGTGTCCTTCCATGATCCCTAAAAATGGCTTTGGGATCCCATTCTCGTCGCCAAAATGTAATCAATGTGGGTAGAACAAATGAAGGACAGAGTCAAGATGAGCTGCTCGTCAAGGTGCATGCTTTACTAGGCCAGAGCGAACTGAGCATGCTCATACCAAACCATGTGCTAATACATTACAGTTGGGAAGGGTGGTCTCAGTACCTTACCCTTTTGGTTGTATGCTGCTTTATAATTTTTAACATATTGTAGCAAATTGTGTGGTTCAATCAACAAACAATACCCCTAAAGATTACTTCAGGTCTTCCTGCTTCCACTGTGGAATCGCAGCAACACTGAAGATTAAGCAGAAAAATCTTTTTTCATTTCCTTTGCACTCGAAGGCTCCCAATGCACATTCCTAACAGGAACAGAGCTGAACAAAAATTAGAATCAGGGAGCTCGGATTTCAGGGATTGTCAAGAGTGGGATTTGTAAATGTTGCCTCATGTAGATAGGGGGAGGGGAATTCGAGTGTGTGTTGGGCGGGGGTGGGGTGAAGTGTGCTCACCACCGCACTGAATCTAGGTATGTGAAATTATACTGGAAGGAGTAATGGTTCCTACTACAGTCTTTTTTTCCCACTGGTTCCTGCTCACTATTGCAAGAGCAAGTAAGAGCAGGTTGCTGAGGAGGCGACATCCATTGCCTGCACAGTATACTTCTGCATCAGCAATAGATTTCCCTTGCTGATAATGGAAGCATCAGATGGAGGCAAGACGTCTAATCTTGAAGATAACTCCATGGCCGGTGATTTTTTTTTTATCGCTCGGGGGCCACAGATAATCTTAGTGACGCGGTATACCAAGGTGAGGCGTTCCACCGTTACGCTGCGATGTGCCACGCCACCTCCAGGGAAACAAGTACCCGCAACTACGACTGGATTCCACTTTTTTTTACACATGAAGAGAACATATTTTTTTTTGGTAAACTCATGAAAGTGTTGACGTTTATCAGTCACAACCAGCCAGTCAACTGCTAATAGCGCACATGTGATGATCTCACTGATGCGTATGTGATCAGGGTACTGGTTGTGAAAGTGTGGGAATAACTATTTCCAAAACAGGGCAGATTCAGACTAGTTCAGGCTAGAATTCTGGAATAACCAGTCATCTTAACGAACACTAGGAAAGGGTAACAGTACTTGTACTTCATTAGGCATGAACTCTTAATCACTTTCCTTTTAATGTTACTTATTAGAGTTATTCTTTGTATTGTTTATAACCTTTAAAAAACACAGCTTCCTATTTTTACATTAGAACTGTTTTTATAGTTTAGAAATTGAACAGGGCTATTTATTAAAGCTGGACATGGTCGCTGCATTTAACTGGTCCGTACCAATCTCAGGATAAACTGAAGCGCCGCTAGTGTATTCTAATCACTGTAATTTGTACAGCGAAAGCAGATGTTCTGCAGTAGACAACTGTTATCACGATATCTTTATGATCACAGTCTGTCTCATATCAGTCTTTAAAATATTTTAAACATTGCAGTAACACATTTCACTCTATCTGCGTTAAGCAATGACAGAGAGAGCTTTTGTGGTTTTTTTTTCATGTTTATCCATGAAATCACATAAAAGAAAAATGAGAGAGATTCATCTTTTATGCTCCGTTTCTGACCCATATCTGACTTGCTGGCTGTCCTGAACTTTTTACTCGAATGACTCACGAAAATTAATTGTCTTTGGTGCAAGTACGTTTAAAAAAATATTTAATCTGATGACTAATAGCCTACTAATAACAGCAAAGAATACGGAATTGTGAAAGAGCAGGGATATGGGATTAGAGTGGATAGTTCAGCTGTGGAGTTAATGCTCGCGCCTGGGCCAAATAGTGTCCTTTTGTGCAGAGTATACTATGATTCTAAAAACAAGCGAGGTAGATGCTTCTTACATTGTTTTTAGAAGGTCAGTCAGTCACTATGTGATGTCTATCGTCTCTTTGTGGCAGCATCTGAAAACACAGCTTGGTTGAAATCAATTAAGGACAACAGAGAAATGGAGCAAAACGGAAACTTAGGCTATTTTTTAACCATCGCAGCAGACCAGTCCATCGAAATTTATTTCCTGTGGAGTTTTCTGTGAATACAATGAATGCATTGAATGCACTGAAGTTAAAATTTACAGTTTACTATTTTCACACAAATGAATCTTGTGGTGTCTAGTAAATAACAGGCACATTTATTCATTACTTTTAGCAATTTTTGTTAAAGCGTCTTTGGCCGAAGTTTTCCTCATGTCAATATGTGAGATGGGATGCCAAACAGATCTGTGAGTTCTTTCTACCTACCCCACTACAATTGGTTTGACTTCATTCTCCACCTTATAGGTGCATCATTTATTACAGCCCCCTCAAAATTCCAGCCATTCATTTAAAATTACACGAGCTTCCTTACGGACACGAACTCCTCCCCGCTCGATTCTCCTGTACTTGCTGTCGCTGTACCCAGGCAATCCAATAACCCCAGGCACAAGGACAGGAAATTCTGTACCCTTGTGTCCTGTCGTCACACACTCCTGTTTTTTACAAACCACACTTTTACAGAAAAAAAGACAACGGAATAGCGCTTGTTTAATAGTTATTTTAACAAGACCACATTATATTACTATGATACAACGGTTAATTATAATTTTATAATGCCTATTTTGTAATGCAATATTTCTCTTTATTGGGTGTTGAGTATAACAGTTAAAGAAAGTAGTGTTTTAACAAGACAAGTGAAATAAGAATTATGGGAGGTTTGATTTCAGGCCAGTTATCTGGGTTTAGACTTGTTAACAGGGATGAGTGAATCCTTAATGCAAAAATATAATGCAGTACTTCTACTATATGCATACTAGTTATTTAATTGATTGAAGATTATCACTATCATGAAAAGGTTTAATACAAATCATATGGGGACAATACAGTCACAGAGTTGTGAGCCAAGCACCTTTGGGTCTTGGGTATGTGATGGGCTTGTTCTTCTGTATTTTTCTGCCTTTGTTCCATTGCTTTCCTGGCTGTCCTCCCACCTTTCCCCCTCCGTAAACTTGAGCTCATCCAAAACTCTGCTGCCCATATCCTAACTCACACGAAGTCCCGTTGGCCTATCACCCCATGCTTGCTGACCTATATTGGCTGCCAGTCTGGCAACGCCGCGATTTTAAAATTCTCATCCTTGTTTTCAAATCCCTCCATGGACTCGCCCCTCCCCATCTCTGCAACCTCCTCCAGCCCCACAACCCTCCGAGTTACCTGTGCTCCTCCAATTCTGGCCTCTTTCGCATCCTCGATTTTCATCGCTCTGCCATTGGTGGTCGTGCCTTCAGCTGCCGAGGCCCTAAGCACTGGAGTTCCCTTCCTAAACCTCTCCACTCTCTACCTCTCTCTCCTCCTTTAAGACGCTCCTTAAAATCTACTTCATTCACCAAGCTTTTAGTCATCTGTCCTAATAGCTCCTTGTATGGCTCGGTGTCAAATTTTGTCTGATTACGCTCCTGTGAAGCACCTTGGGCTGTTTTACTACATTAAAGGCACTAAATAAATGCAAGATGTTGTTGTTGGATTCGGCCACGGGCAGCTTGAGAATTATTAGTTGATCACATTTAAAATTTCAATTTGCCTTCACGGCAGTGGGCAGTGGTAACCATTGGTGCTTTGTGTTCTTAGGTTTCAACTTACTTGGGCTAAATTGCATAAAATCATGTGAGACGTGTGAACCCTGCGCATCCGCGACCGTTTGTCATTCCGAGTTGAAGGTTCTACGTGTGGGAAAGGTCTAAGCGCTGAATTTATAGCAGAGATAAAAAGGAAAGCCACGAGGCCTGGAACTTTGAGATAACAACCGAAAATGTTGGAAATGCACAGCGGGGCAGATCCTTCATCAGAACCCTAACCCTTCATGAGAACTTCGAGTTCCAGCGATGGGTCCCACCCAAACATTGACCTATCTCTTTCGGTTGTTGACTGGCTGACCTACTTATAAAAGTTTCACCATTTTCTGTTTATATTACTTGAAGTTTATAGCCTCTTTCAACATTACAGGATGGGGTTAACCAGGAAATTCCATTTGCCTGACAACATCTCAATAACTGTACACTAGACAGCTTTTTAATTTCCTGACCGTCAGACAAGGTTGTTGTATGGTACGTAGGGATGTCAATAGTTTCCCCCCCACCGCCCCCCCTCGCTCTTCTTTCATCTGTGGACCCAACAGCTGTGGAAATCAGTACAGAGTAGTTTTATTCCCAGCACACACACACACACACACGCACAGAAGACTCGCAGATGTATCTGTGCAGCTCTGTAATGTATAGTGATGGAAGCAGATTCAATAATAACTTTCCAAAGGGAATTGGATAAATGCTTGAAGGGGAAAAGAATGCAGGGCTGTGGGGAAAGAGCAGGGGCGTGGGCCTAATTGGACAGCTCTCTCAAAGAGCCAGCACAGACACGATGGGCCGAATGGCTTCCTTCTATGCCGTGCCGTTATTCTATCTGTGATTCTATAACCGCAGTTGGATTTGAAAAATTGTGGCGGAAATGAATATGGGGACGAAAGTGTATGTGGAGATGAGTGTTGTAACAATGAGTTCTCGCCAGCTACTCTGGGTGTCTGCTTTATCCACCTTTCATACACTGAAATGGAGTTCAGGAGAATCCGCCCCCAGACCTGCAGTACTTGAACAAAAAGTTGCAGAGAAACAAGTTATCCAGTTGAAAAGCTCATCAGTGCCACCTAGGGGAGGAAGAATAGTTGTTCAGAGTCATTGGTAATGCTTAAACTGCATTTCTAATGCATTTCTATAAAATTACTTTTATACGCTGGATATCCACGAGCACACATTTTGAGCCTATAAACATTCCCTGTCATCCGGTCCAATTAATACATTCAAAGACAGCATGGAAATCAGCCAGACATAAACACTGAATTTTTGAATTGCAAAACATATTAAACCCATCCAGTTTCCAGGCAATATGTTTATTTAACACAAGAAATGTGGTCCAGTTATTTCATTTCCACCAAACAATATACCTTGGGTACATAATCTCCATATCGAAAATGTTTATACGTTAATGTAATATATATGTGTGTCTGCATGTGATGATGTACACTTCCAAAGCATTTTCCAAATATTGTATCCTTCAAAATATGGAAATAAATCAGTCAGCAGTAGCCATTTGTTAAAGTTTTAAGGAATCCCATTATTAATAAAGATTAATTACAATATATGAAATATTTGAGAATGCTGATTGGGTTTGATGGTAATCTTTGCTATCTACATATTAGCATGTTGTATGTCAGATTGGCTCAACTTTTTTTTATTCGTTTATGGGATGTGGGCATCACTGGCAAGGCCAGCATTTATTGCCCATCCCTAATTGCCCTTGAGAAGGTGGTGGTGAACCGCCTTCTTGAACCGCTGCAGTCTGTGTGGTGAAGGTACTCCCACAGTGCTGTCAGGGAGGGAGTTTCAGGATTTTGACCCAGCAACGATGAAGGATCGGCGATATACTTCTAAGTCAGGATGGTGTGTGACTTGGAGGGGAACTTGGAGGTGATGGTGTTCCCATGCGCCTGCTGCCCTTTGACCCTCTAGGTGGAAGAGGTCGCGGGTTTGGGAGGTGCTGCCGAAGAAGCCTTGGCGAGTTGCTGCAGTGCATCTTGTAGATGGTACACACTGCAGCCACGGTACGCCGGTGGTGGAGGGAGTGAATGTTTAAGGTGGTGGATGGGGTGCCAATCAAGTGGGCTGCTTTGTCCTGGATGGTGTCGAGCTTCTTGAGTGTTGTTGGAGCTGCACTCATCCAGGCAAGTGGAGAGTATTCCATCACACTCCTTACTTGTGCCTTGTAGATGGTGGAAAGGCTTTGGGGAGTCAGGAGGTGAGACACTCACCGCAGAATACCTAGCCTCTGACCTGCTCTTTTTGCTCTGGTAGCATTCTTTCTGACTTATAAGTCTATGGGTTCAGACCCCACAGCAAAATTGAGTCCATAATCTAGGTTAACACACTGGTGCAGTGCTGCACTGTTGGAGGTGCTGTCCTTTGAACATAAGAACAGAAGAATTAGGACAAGGAGTAGGCCATACGGCCCTTCGAGCCTTTTCCACCATTCAATAAGATCATGGTTGATCTTCGACCTCAACTCCACTTTCCCGCCTGATCTCCATATCCCTTGATTCCCCTAGAGTCCAAAAATCTATTTATCTCAGCCTTGAATGTAATCAATGACTCAGCATCCACAGCTCTTTGGGGTAGAGAATTCCAAAGATTCACAACCCTCTGAGTGAAAAAAATTCCTCCTCATCTCAGTCTTAAATGGCCGACCCCTTATCCTGAGACTATACCCCCTAGTTCTAGACTCTCCAGCCAGGGGAATCAACCTCTCAGCATCTATCCTGTCAATCCCCCTCAGAATCTTATGTGTTTCAATGAGATCACCTCTCATTCTTCTAAACTCCAGAGAGTTTAGGCCCAATCTACTCAATCTCCTCCTCATAGGACAACCCTCTCATCCCAGGGATCAATCTAGTGAACCTTCATTGCACCGCCTCTAAGGCATGTATGTCCTTTCTCAAATAAGGAGACCAAAACTGTGCACAGTACTCCAGGGTGTGGTCTCACCAGAGCCCTGTTCAATTGTAGTAAGACTTCCTTACTCTTGTACTCCAACCCCCTTGCAATAAAGGCCAATATGCCATTTGCCTTCCTAATTGCTTGCTGTACCTGCATGCTAACTTTCTGAGTTTCCTGTACGAGGACACCTAAATCTCTCTGAACACCAACATTTATTAGTTTCTCACCATTTAAAAAATATTCTGATTTTCTATTCTTCCTACCAAAGTGAATAACCTCACAGTTCCTCACATTATATTCCATCTGCCACCTTATCGCCCACTCGCATAACCTGTCAGTATCCCTTTGCAGGCTCTTTGTGTTCTCCTCACAGCTTACTTTCCTCCTAGCTTTGTATCATCAACAAACTTGGATACATTGCACTCTGTCCCTTCATCTAAGTCATTAATATAGATTGTAAATAGCTGAGGCCCAAGCACTGATCCTTGCGGCACCCCACTAGTTACAGCCTGCAACCAGAAATTGACTCATTTATCCCTACTCTCTGTTTTCTGTCCGTTAACCAAGCCTCTATCCATGCTGCTATATTACCCCCAACCCCATGAGCCTTTATCTTGCGTAGCAACATTTTATGTGGCACCTTATCGAATGCCATTTGGAAATCCAAATAAACTACATCCACGGTTCCCCTTTATCTACCCTGCTAGTTACATCCTCAAAAACCTCTAATAAATTTGTTAAACACTATTTCCCTTTCATAAAACCATGTTGACTCTGCCTAATCATATAAGTGCCCTGTTACCGCTTCCTTAATAATGGATTCGAGCATTTTCCTGACAACTGATGTCAGGCTAACTGGCCTGTAATTCCCTGTTTTCTCTCTCCCCCCTTTCTTGACTAGTGCGGTTACATTTGCTACCTTCCAATCCGCTGGGACCGTTCCTGAATCTAGGGAATGTTGGAAGATCACAACTAATGCATCCACTATCTTTGCAGCCACCACTTTTAAAACCCTAGGATGTAGGCCATCAGATCCAGGGGATTTGTTGGCTTTTAGTCCCATTAGTTTCTCAAGTAATTTTTCTCTACTGATACTAATTACTTTAAGTTCCTCACTCTGATTAGCCCCTTGGTTCCCCAAAATTTTGGGTATGTTTTTTGTGTCTTCTACTATGAAGACAGATACAAAATATTTGTTTAAAGTCTCTGCCATTTCATTATTCCACATTATAATTGCACCTGTCTCAGCCTCGAAGGGACCAATGCTTACTTTTGCTACTCTCTTCCTTTTTACAAAATTGTAGAGCTCTTACAATCTGTTTTTATATTTCTTGCTAGTTTACTCTCATTCTATTTTCTCCCTTTTTACCAATTTTTTGGTCATCCTTTGTTGGTTTCTAAATCTTTCCCAATCCTCGGGCTTACTACTATTCTTCGCAACATTAGAAGCCTTTTCTTTTAATCAAATACTATTCTTAACTTCTTTAGTTAGCCACGGATAGGTCACTTTTCCCGTGGAGTTTTTATTTCTCAATGGAATGTATATTCATTGAGAATTTTGGAATGTTTCTTTAAATGTTGCCACTGCTTATCTATCATCATACCTTTTAATCAAATTTCCCAATCTACCTTAGCTAACTTGCCCCTCATACCTATGTAATTGGCTTTATTTAAGTTTAAGACTCTTGTTTCTGACTGAAGTATTTCACTCTCAAACGCAATGCAAAATTTTATCATATTATGGTCACTCTTCCCCAGAGGACCCTTTACTATGAGATTGCTAATTAACCCTGCCTCATTACACAATATAAGGTCTAAAATAGCCTGTTCCCTGGTTGGTTCCATGATATATTGTTCTAGGAAACTATTTTGAATCCATTCCAATTTGATTTGCCCAGTCTATATGAAGATTAAAGTCACCCATGATTATTGTATTACCTTTATTACAAGCTCCTATTATTTGTTGATTAATACTTTGTCCGACAGTATAGCTATTGTTTGGGGGTCTATAAACTACACCCACCGGTGTTTTCTGCCCCTTGGTATTTCTTTTCTCCACCCATACTGATTCTACTTCCAGATCTTCCAAGCCAAGATCCTTTCTCACTACTGTCCTTATGTCATCCTTTATTATCAGGCTACCCATCCTTTTCCATTCTAAACATCAAGTATCTGGGAATATTTTGTTCCCAACCTTGGTCACCTTGCATCCACGTCTCTGTAATGGCTATCAAAGCCATTTATCTCTATTTGTGCCACTAATTTGTTTATCTTGTTACGAATGCTTCATGCATGCAGATAAAGAGCCTTTAATTTTAACTTTTTACCATGATTCCCTGCTTTCACCTTGTTTGCTGATGCACTTTTACCATCCCTTCCTGTCACACACTGCTTATCTTTACCCAAATCGCTACACTGCTTCATTGCCTTGACTTTTCTCTTTAGATTTCTAAATTTCCCCTCACCTGACCCCTCCCCACCACCCCATTTTTAGTTTAAAGCCCTATCTACAGCCCATCTACGCAGAATGAGGCATCACAAGTAATACTGGAATAGTTCGATGCCAGTATGAAGCCTCACCAGCAGTGTGAGAATCAGGACTAAAAAATAAAGACTTGCATTTATATAGCACCTTCCATGACCTCGGGATGCCCCAAACTGCTTTACAGCATATTAAGTACCTTTGAGTGTAGTCACTGTTGTAATGCAGGAAATGCAGCAGCCAATTTGTGCACAGCAAGATCTTGTTTAGGTGTTGGTTGAGGGATAATTGTTGGCCAGGACAGGGTGAGAAATCCCCTGCTCTTCTTCAAATACTGCCATGGGATCTTTTATGCCACCTGAGAACATCTGAGTGGGCAGACAGGGCCTCATCCAAAAGACAGTACCTCCAACAGTACAGCACTCCCTCAGCACTGCACTGGAGTGCCAGCCTAGATTATATGCTCAAGTCTCTGGAGTGGGAATTGAACCCACAACCTTCTGATTCAGAGACAAGCTAAGGGTGACACAGTAACTATGGTGTTATAGTCCTATCTCTGACCCATGTGTGAGGTTCCATGCCAGCAGCAGAACCTCATGAAATGTCTGCTATTAAAACGAGGTCATATCAGCTTTTTCCTGTCGTTTAGCTGAACATTTGGGCTAGAAACTGGTTGCACCCGTTTTACAGGCATAAAACATGGGCCTAATCATCCAATATGGTCGGGTGGCATGCGTGTGCCCGTCCCATGCCAAGAGTGTGCTGCCTGCCATATTGAATCAGGCTCCTTAGTAGGTCCAGGGTGCGTGGCAGGAGTATGTAAAATGGTAATAAAAATATTTAAATAAAGGACGTACACTTGTTGTATGACCCTTCTCTGAAATTGGGCTGCTCCAGCACTTGACTAGCCTTGTGATAAACTCGCTCAGCAACCGTTAGTGCCGAGAGGACCCTTCAGCAGCGCTACTTAAAGGGCTTATCCGCTACATACTACATCTTTCTTTCTTTACATAAAGGTTAGTTGCTGATTTGTGCTTTTAAGCTGCTGGTTAACCTCTGGCTGTTTTTTGGTCTATTTTCTGATTATTCTTTCTACAAATTAACTCTGACTTCTGGAGAAGTCTTTGCTGTTGCTGCACTGCTTTTGGCTGCTTTCAAAATAGTTTCACTGCAGTCATGGGTGGTCTGGTAGGGCTGGAGGACAAGGACGAGCAGCCAAGAAGACAGGAGAAAGCAAGAGCAGCTGGGGAAAGAGGGAGGAGGAGGAGGAGGAGGGTACTGCGCAGGAGGCCAACCCCACACGGGCCATCAGGGAGCACTTCTCCTAACTGAACTTCACTGAGCAGCAATGTCTCAGGATCCTTTGCTTCACAAAGGAGCTATGTCACCTGCAGCAGCCTCAACTCGAGCCTCGAACCAGGGCATGGACAGCACTGCCTGTGGCTGTCAAGGTCACCGTGGCCCTTAACTTTGGTACTTAACTGGCCTCCTTCCAGGCAGCAACAGGTGAAAGCAGCGACATCTCCCAGTTTGCAGTCCGCCGTTGTATCAGGGAGGTCGCCAGGCCTCGCTACACCAAGTGGAACACCTTCATCTCTTTCCCCATGGTCAGAGTGAAGCAGGGCGGGACAGCACTAGACTTTGCCCACATTGCAGGCTTCCCCAGGGTGCAAAGTGCCATGGACTGCACCCACATTGCCTTGCGTGCTCCCCATCACCATTCTGGCATCTTTCTGAATAGAAAGGGATGCCACTCTCTCAACCGCCAGCTTCTTTACGACCACAGGCAGCGCATCATGCAGTCTGTGCCCTGTTTCCTGGCAACAGCCTGTGCCAGTCCTCTGTGCTGCCTTTATTCCGTCAAGTCATAGGCTGGCTACTGGGCGACAAGGGCGCTCCTCTTTATGACACTTGTCAGGAACCCGGGCACAACTGCAGAGGTGGCCCAAGCTGGCACCAGAAATGTCGTCGCGCAGACAGTCAGCGTGCTCAAGCAACGCTTCCGCTGCTGGACCGTTCCGCAGGAACTTTGCAGTGCAGCCCTGAGCGGCTATCCAGATATGTGGTCGTGTAGGTCATGCTGCATAACTCTGCCATCATGAGGGACCAGCCCTTACCATCGCTTGGGCAGCAAGAGGTGGAGCCAGAGCAGAAGGAGGAGGAGGGGGCAGCTGTAAGAGGAGGAAGAGCAGTAATGGCATCGATCACCAGTGGCCCCTCGCTGCCAGAGCAAGGTAGGAGGGACATCAGTTTTTAATCATGATCACTATGATCTCCTGGAACTTGTTTCTTGATCACCAGAGAGTCATTTTTCTGATTTTGAGTCCCCTGAATCCGCCGAGGGTTTTTCTGTCTGATGTTTTGCCTCTCCCAGGAAATGACATGACTACGAGTGGGAGGGAACACTGGGAGTCACGATGCTTTGTTGGAAAGGACAGGCTCGATGGGCCAGCTGGTCTTTGTCTTCTCACATGTTCGTATACACGTAAAGGAATGTTGTGTCACCTACAGCTTAAGTTACAAAGCCTCTTTTCGCATGTCAGGGCTGTTCTCGAGTTGTCAGCTTTTTTAGGGTCTGTTGTCAGCTTTTGCTAATTTTCGACTTGGGTATGTATGGAAACGACAGAATATCTGCCAGGACCCTGTCAGTTTGCAGGTCAGCACTGCATTATACATGTCACAGATGCCTCGTTCTGACATGGTGATGAAGACATTAAATTCAGTGCTAGGATGGAGCGCAGAATAAGCTGACGGACGTTTACAAAAGCTGAGAGCAATCAGCGGGTGCAGAGGGAAGTCAAGTGACCCATGTGGCAATTGAGGCACCTGTGTGACATACTGTGGTCTTTATCAAAAGGAAAGTATACTGATCTATTAACATCCAAACACTGCACAAGCACTGCGAAAGATCAGTGGAGGTACATGCAGTTTCCAGGGAGGCGCCCATGATGTCCATACCTTAAGAGCATCCCGAATGACTGCAGGGTAATGACAAATTGTACAACTGGCTCCTCAGAGATGAAGCTTACAAACTCAAAATGGCATGCCACTACCAAGTAATCACCATGTCCTCCAGCAAGCAGCATGTTTGAGAGCTAGAAACATTATAAAGCAGATATTTGGCATGCTCGAACAACAGTTCCAATGTTTAGATTGCACTGGTGGGAGGAAACGGTTTCCACAGATGGGGTTGCTGAAGTATAATTTGGCAACGGATTCAAAGGCCATTGTAGTCTATTGCCAATCGCACAACTTAGCCATCTAAACAGACATTGTCATGAAGCAGATGGAAGAGGAGACCCAGCTGAAACCGCTGGCGGAAGAGGACACACAGCTGGAGTCCGTAGGCTTGCATACCGAACCTCACTCGCAGACAGGATGAGCCTTAATTGATGAAAACTTTGCTTTAGTGGCTGTGCCACCCAGTGCACAAACAGTCATCTCCAGAAGTGCCCAATCAAATAAGAAAGAAAAAGAAAGACTTGCATTTCTATAGCGCCTTTCACGACCTCAGGACATCCCAAAGCGCTTTACAGCCAATGAAGTACTTTTGAAATAATAACAGAAAATGCTGGAAATACTCAGCAGGTCGGGCAGCATCTGTGGAGAGAGAAACAGAGTTAACATTGTTTCAGGTCGATTATGTCTTTTAATCACTCCTGCCGTTAGCCCTTTCACAGACCTTCCCTTCTGTTCTTTCCTCCCCTCCCCCCTTTCCCTGCCTCTGCACTTGCTTAAAACTTGCAACATCTCTAACTTTTTCCAGTTCTGATGAAAGGTCAGTGATCTGAAACGTTAACTCTGTTTCTCGCTCTCCACAGATGCTGCCTGATCTGCTGAGTATTTCCAGCATTTTCTGTTTTTGTTTCAGATTTCCAGCATCCGCAGTATTTTGCTTTTTGTATAAGTACTCTTTTGAGTGGAGTCACTGTTGTAATGTAGGAAACGCAGCAGCCAATTTCCAAACAGCAAGCTCCCACAAACAGCAAAGTGATAATGACCAGATAATCTGTTTTAGTGATGTTGAATCAAGTGGAACATTACATTATCACCACCATTGCATCAGGTATCATGGATGCCATTCCATTCCTCTACGACTATTGTATTCTCCCTGATCCCAAATGAACAGTCAGAGTGCATTTGAAATATAATTAACCTATTTTAATTTCCCATATAGGGGATAGATGCATGTGCGATCAGTGTTTATTACCATAATGATCCCCCTTTTTGTGACAGTATATGGTGCAGGTCTCCGTGGTGATCTCCACAGATGGAGGTAGTTGATGCCTACATACTTGGCAGGCTACTTGGCACACACCCGGCTCAGTGCATGAAACACTCATACCCAGATATCTGACTTTCTTTGTAGGCAAGCATTGTAATGTCCCTACACCTGGGCTCTGCAGCTAACAGAGGACTCAAAGCTGGCTCTATGTAGGGTTGCAAACCCTCCAGGATTGGCCTGGAGTCTCCAGGAATTAAAGATTATTTTCCAGAACACTGCTGCGAGCAACCCAGGAGAAAAGTCATAGGCGGTGTTAAAAAATGTAGTTTTAAAACATTTTCTTTGAATTGTTAGTTATAAAAATATTGAACATGGGGGGAGGGAAAGGCTGCTGACTGACGGTGAAGAATCATCCAATTGGGTAATAAAGGGCTAGAAATTCAGTGCATTTGCGCCTCTCGTTGGTGCCTCCAGGGGGCGCTAATGGGGCAAAAACAAATTTTCGCCCGGGCACAGCACCACTAACGACTCCCGCTAAATTCAGCGGGAGTTTAGCGACGGCGGTCACCGGCTGCGCCCCGCTCCGCTGCGCAGGCGATAATGACATCATCACCGAGCGCAGCGCCCCGTTTTCACCCCGCCTGCAAAATTGCCCCACGCCCCCTGAATCTGCGCCGGGCGATGACAGTGACCGATTCAGGGGGCGGGAACGGAGCGGCAGGTGGCTCGCGGGACGATAGGTAAAGGGGAAGTGGCGGGCGGGGGAAAAAAATCAGCCGACTTATCAGTTGAGTCTTTGAACGTGGGGTCTGTGCCGCGATCTGGCAGCCCGGCTCTCCTCCTGAGTGCTGGGCTGCTGGCACGGCACCCCGCTCCCCGGTGGTCCAGGTAGGGCCCCACAGGGTTGTGGGCTTGGGCCCTCCCTTTTAATGAGGGGAGGAGCCCTTCCATACGGCAGCATTACGTGATCCAGTGCGTAGCGCTGCAGAACGCACCGCCCCGATATTCGGGGTTAGCGCTCTAAGAAGGAAGTGGAGCGCTTGAATTAGCGCTCCACCTCCCTCTTGGGGCGCTAAAACAAAATGGTCGCTAACTAATTTTTCCCCCTCCAGAGTCTATTCACTTATCGATTGGCATAGGAAGGTGGTACACTATGAGGATGGACATGTTGGGCGACCAATGGCGCGAGTATGGGGAGTGGGGCATTTGGAGGCAAGAGCTCACGCGATGAAACCTCCAGGAATATGTCCAACCAGAGTTGGCAGCCCTAGTCCCCGGCAAGCAGGTTTCAGCTCCTCCACTGCCACCTCCACTTCCTTCTCAGTGCTCGTGCTCTGTGATTCACCCCGTGCTCCCTCCTGGAAGCCACTTCCCTGAAGTGGATTCATCTGCACTGGAACTGGCCACTCTTGTGGGTGAGTGATGCAAACATGCTGTGAAGTGCTGGGGACACAGCAGGCCTTCAGGGACTGAATAACAATATATTTTAGAATGCAGACAGTGAGAGACTCCTTCTGGCAGAGCTCCATGGCAAAATATTTGCGTGTCCTGCCTTGTGTGCCACTGAATGAATCGGTGAATGAGTAGGAGGAACAAAAAAATAAGCAATTGTACTGCTCCTGAGCTTGAGAGGGGCCTCCGACCTCGCCATCCCTCACTCCCATTATGGCCTCTGGCTCTGAAATTTGAAGGCCACCTTCCTCATAAGGAATCAATTAATGTCAGTAGCGAGTAACCCCTCCAGTCTGCATCTGTCGGTGCCTGATAAGTGAAGCTTTATTCCTGTAAACAGATACAAAACATCCATTTGTTGGAACTTGGAAGAGTGGAGTCGATTTTTGTCTGTGGTGTACATCGGGTTGGTGGGCCTTATGTAAATCTGATTAGTGAACTGCCAGCACCAATCACATTGCTTATCGGTAGCTCGTTTTTTAGGAGGGCAGGAAATCCAACCGTGTACCATCTACAAGATGCACTGCAGCAACTCGCCAAGGCTTCTTCGGCAGCACCTCCCAAACCCGTGACTTCTTCCGCCTAGAAGGACAAGGGCAGCAGGCGCATAGGAACACCACCACCTCCAAGTTCCCCTCCAAGTCACATACCATCCTGACTTAGAAGTATATCGCCGATCCTTCATTGTCGCTGGGTCAAAATCCTGGAACTCCCTCCCTGACAGCACTGTGGAGTACCTTCACCACACGGACTGCAGCGGTTCAAGAAGGCGGCTCACCGTGTCTTAAAACCAGCCTGCACTTCTTAGAGGGGAGTTGGCATTTTCAATTTAGATGTGTGGAAAGTGGGCACAATGTTGATGGCCAGGGAACCCCGATTTTCGGATACCACCATGGAGGTGCTCATTGAATAAGTCAGGACCAGGAAGGAGGTCTGATTTCCTTCCGATAGCAGATGGGTGCCGCACCAAATAAGGCAGCAGACCTGTCCAGACAGCAGATCCGTTGCTTGAGCGCTCCAATGGCCTACTCATTGAGAGCTCTAGTCAACCCATGGATCTGGTTGCAGTGCACTTTGACCAGTGAGTGTGGGTTCTTTTGATCAGTCATGAGACAAGTATGCAGGGGCATAGCCCTTGTCCCTAAGCAGCCAGTCTCTCACATGCTGTGCAGGGTCAAAGAGTGGGGAGATGGAGGATTGGCGCAATGCAAATGCACCATGGCAGCTGGCAAGAAAGCAGGCACAGACCTGCATGATGTGCTGTTGGTGATCACACACCAACTGCACATCAAGTGAATGGAAGCCCTTGCAATTCATGGAGGCAGAGGGCTTGGTTGTCGGAGCCCTCATGGTGATGTGTGTGCACTCGATGACGCCCTGGAGTTGGCTGAAGCCTGCAATGTGTACGATCCCCAGAGCCCAATCCTACAGTTTCCGGTTGTCCACGGGGAACATTATGAACTCCTTGTCACCTGCTTAATACAGACATGAACTGCAGAATGACTGATGTTGCTGATATTCCCTGTTGCAGCCTAGAAGGAGCCAGTGTCAAAGAAGTAGAGGGCTGTAGTAAATTTAACTGCAAAAGGCAATGCAGTGCTGCTGCTGCTCCTCTTCCTCCTCTTCCTCTTCCTAGAATAGAATGGCAAAAAGTATTCCCATTTTCAGAAATGGCCAGTATCTCCTCCCCTCCCTCTCCCAGCCTACTGAAGGTTGGTTAGCTACTATGAGCAAAAACACAGCGATTCTGCAACCACTTACGTCTGCAATTTAACAGCAAGATGTCTACCAAACACTTACAACGATTTCAATGACAACAAGCGAGTGCGCCTTTAAGTAGCGCTGGAACTGGCCACCTCCCACCGTGCACCGCCTTATGATTTGTGGGTGGGTTCAGGAAGTAGCGGTGGCAACGCTGAGTCAGACGGGAAGCGTGTTTGGATGCTAAATGTGTTATGGGACCCTCATTTTAATCTATGAAGCAGACTCTCGCCGATCGCTGGCTACGTGAATCGCGGCCCACCAATTTATTTTTTCAATTCTGTTAATCTGCCTACTGCCCCATTCACGCGGGTGGCAGACAGATGGAACTCAGCCCCAGTGTCACCGAGCTCCCCGTGCCTTAAACCCATCTGATCTGAGTCCAAGAATGCAGGTAGCACAAGTCGGCAGCTCACTTGGTGGTCCCAGCCTTCCAGATTTATCCGCAACATTGAAGCGTATTCCTGCGCCAGCAACAAAGGCCCTGGAGCAACAGCGACATGCACGTGCATGCGTAAACCGGGTGGGTGGTTGGTTGTGTGCTTTGCATATTGCCTCTGTGAAGCAATGACAGAATGCTGAACCATCTTGCCAAAACAAGTAAGTTCCAAGCCTGAGGCCGCCCGACTGAAGTTAGGGTCAATCCTTGAGTATTGGATTCAGTTCCGATCAGCAACGTGCAAGGGAACATTTTCTGAGTGGGGGGGGGGGCAGAACTATGGCAGTGAAAATTAATACAGGTTAAAAAAAAAGACTTGCATTTCTATAGCACCTTTCACGACCACCGGACGTCTCAAAGCGCTTTAAAGCCAATGAAGTACTTTTAGAGTGTAGACACTGTTGTAATGTGGGAAACGCGGCAGCCAATTTGTGCACAGCAAGGTCCCACAAACAGCAATGTGATAATCACCAGATAATCTGTTTTTGTTATGTTGGTTGAGGAATAAATATTGGCCAGGACACTGGGGATAACTCCCCTGCTCTTCTTCGCAATAGTGCCGTGGGATCTTTTACGTCCACCTGAGGGAGCAGACGGGGCCTCGGTTTAACGTCTCATCCGAAGTGCAATTTATTACAGATTGGAAGAAAGAATGAGAGACACACTTACTCTATAAATGGTGTTGAATTGGTATGGGGACAGGCTCCAAGAGATGTGGGAGTGATAGTGGACTCCACACTTACCAGGTCCTGTCATTGCAGAGCATGCAACCAATAAAGCTAACAGAATGCTGAGCTATAATGCCAAGTCAACACAATCTGAAAGAAATATCCATATCAAGTCCTAATGACCTGCCTGTCGATGAGTTTTAAAAGCAAAAAGTTGTGCAGTTCATCAGAGAGTTTTGTTAATATTTAATCTCATATGCCCCCCAAGCAATAAATTCAAAAAAGGTGCAGTGGTTAAAAAATATGGACATCGAAAATAGCATAGATGCATTTAAGGGAAAGCTAGATAAACATATGAGGGAGAAAGGAACAGAAGGTTATGCTGATAAAGTTAGATGAAGAGAATTGGGAGGAGGCTCATGTGGAGCATAAATACCGGCATAGGGATGTTGGGCCGAATGGCCTGCTTCTGTGCTGTAAATTCTAGGTAAAAATCTGGCCTAAGTACTGGAAAGTGCCCCCTGACAACCTTCACTCCTGACCCTGCAGGACTTTACTGGGTTGGAGCAGGTTCCTTTGTTTCATTATTCCAGGCAAGTGCCAGCACCACCAGGGCACGTCTCAGGTCTAGGGATGCTGCAAAATGTGACAGAAAGTGCCCGCACTGAGAGGTGCCCCCAGAAAGATGCCGGAGGTTTGCCCATTGGCCCCCTTTATAAAGGGGCTTAAAAAAAAACATTCTTCCCGGACAATCTCAAGGGGCTATGGCCAAGTTCCAGGCCTGGACCCTGAGGTGGGCCCCACATATGCCCGCTGGCAGGCTGGTAAGCCTGCTTTCACTAGGAACACTGGACCGTCGTGGGATTCCTGTGCTGGGGCTGTGGAATTTCCCAGCCAGGGAGACACCAATGCCAACCATGACCCCACCCGATATGGATGAACTTGTTTGGGCAGATGGAGGCAGGCACTAAAAGAACTCCCGATACTCCTTTTCAAATAGTGGTATATCCTGTTTGCCTAAAGAGGGTTGTTGGTTTATTCTCTCACTGACTTCTGACAATTCAGTACTCCCTTTTAGTACTGCACTGAACAGTCAGCCTGAACTGTGCACTCAAATTCAAAGCCTTCTGACTCAGAGGCAAGAGTGCTACGAGCTGAGCCAAACTAATACTTAGCAGTTGCCCTACTCCTCGGCCTACTGACTGCCATGATCAAATCTTATCAGAAATTACTTACTCTGTGAAATGTACAACCCAGCTTTAAGAGCGAGCATCAACCTATTAGGAGCCCGTCAAACTCAGAGAGCTACATGCACAGGCAGTTTGGCATCGTGATAGAAAATAGTCACAAAATAATGTTAGATTAGTTCTGCCCATTGCTGGCACCACAGTCCATGTGAATGACATTAGATTAGCTCTGCCCACTGTCCATGTGAATGGCATTAGATTAGCTCTGCCCACTGTCCATGTGAATGGCATTAGATTAGCCCTGCACACTGTCCATGTGAATGGCATTAGATTAGCCCTGCCCACTGTCCATGTGAATAGCATTAGATTAGCCCTGCCCACTGTCCATGTGAATGGCATTAGATTAGCTCTGCCCACTGTCCATGTGAATGGCATTAGATTAACTCTGCCCACTGTCCATGTGAATGGTGTTAGATTAGCTCTGCCCACTGTCCATGTGAATGGTGTTAGATTAGCTCTGCCCACTGTCCATGTGAATGGCATTAGATTAGCTCTGCCCACTGTCCATGTGAATGGTGTGAGATTAGCTCTGCCCACTGTCCATGTGAATGGTGTTAGATTAGCTCTGCCCACTGTCCATGTGAATGGCGTTAGATTAGCTCTGCCCACTGTCCATGTGAATGGCATTAGATTAGCTCTGCCCACTGTCCATGTGAATGGTGTTAGATTAGCTCTGCCCACTGTCCATGTGAATGGTGTTAGATTAGCTCTGCCCACTGTCCATGTGAATGGCATTAGATTAGCTCTGCCCACTGTCCATGTGAATGGCATTAGATTAGCTCTGCCCACTGTCCATGTGAATGGCATTAGATTAGCTCTGCCCACTGTCCATGTGAATGGCATTAGATTAGCTCTGCCCACTGTCCATGTGAATGGCATTAGATTAGCCCTGCACACTGTCCATGTGAATGGCATTAGATTAGCTCTGCCCACTGTCCATGTGAACGATGTTAGATAAGCTCTGCCCAATGTCCATGTGAATGGCATTAGATTAGCTCTGCCCACTGTCCATGTGAATGGCGGTAGATTAGCTCTGCCCACTGTCCATGTGAACGATGTTAGATAAGCTCTGCCCAATGTCCATGTGAATGATATTAGATTAGCTCTGCCCACTGTCCATGTGAATGGTGTTAGATTAGTTCTGCCCACTTTCCATGTGAATGGCGATAGATTAGCTCTGCCCACTGTCCATGTGAATGGCGTTAGATTAGCTCTGCCCACTGTCCATGTGAATGGCATTAGATTAGTTCTGCCCACTGTCCTTTTGAACGATGTTAGATTAGCTCTGCCCACTGTCTGTGTGAATGGCGATAGTTTAGCTCTGCCCACTGTCCATGTGAATGATGTTAGATTAGCTCTGCCCACTGTCCATGTGAATGATGTTAGATTAGCTCTGCCCACTGTCCATGTGAATGGCGATAGATTAGCTCTGCCCACTGTCCATGTGAATTATATTAGATGAGCTCTGCCCACTGTCCATGTGAATGATGTTAGATTAACTCTGCCCACTGTCCATGTGAATGGCATTAGATTTGCTCTGCCCACTGTCCATGTGAATGGCATTAGATTAGTTCTGCCCACTGTCCTTTTGAACGATGTTAGATTAGCTCTGCCCACTGTCCATGTGAATGGCGATAGATTAGCTCTGCCCACTGTCTGTGTAAGTGGCAACAGATTAGCTCTGTCCACTGTCCATGTGAATGGTGTTAGATTAGGGCTGCCCACTGTCCATGTGACTGGCATTAGATTAGCTCTGCCCACTGTCCATGTGAGTGGCATTAGATTAGTTCTGCCCACTGTCCATGTGAATGATGTTAGATTAGCTCTGCCGACTGTCCATGTGAATGATGTTAGATTAACTCTGCCCACTGTCGTTTTGAACGATGTTAGATTAGCTCTGCCCACTGTCCATGTGAATGACGTTAGATTAGCTCTGCCCAATGTCCATGTGAATGGTGTTAGATTAGTTCTGCCCACTGTCCATGTGAATGGTGTTAGATTAGTTCTGCCCACTGTGCATGTGAATGGTGTTAGATTAGCTCTGCCCACTGTACATGTGAATGACGTTAGATTAGCTCTGCCCAATGTCCATGTGAATGGCGTTAGATTAGTTCTGCCCACTGTCCATGTGAATGGTGTTAGATTAGTTCTGCCCACTGTCCATGTGAATGGTGTTAGATTAGTTCTGCCCACTGTGCATGTGAATGGTGTTAGATTAGCTCTGCCCACTGTCCATGTGAATGACGTTAGATTAGCTCTGCCCACTGTCCATGTGAATGGCGTTAGATTAGCTCTGCCCACTGTCCTTTTGAACGATGTTAGATTAGCTCTGCCCACTGTCAATGTGAATGGCATTAGATTAGCTCTGCCCACTGTCTGTGTGAATGGCGATAGATTAGCTCTGCCCAATGTCCATGTTCAGGGCATTAGATTAGCTCTGCCCACTGTACATGTGAATGGCATTACATTAGCTCTGCCCAATGTCTGTGTGAATGGCGATAGATCAGCTCTGCCCACTGTCCATGTGAATGGCGATAGATTAGCTCTGCCCACTGTACATGTGAATGACGTTAGATTAGTTCTGCCCACTGTCCATGTGAATGACGTTAGATTAGCTCTGCCCACTGTCCATGTGAATGATGTTAGATTAGTTCTGCCCACTGTCCATGTGAATGACGTTAGATTAGCTCTGCCCACTGTCCATGTGAATGACGTTAGATTAGCTCTGCCCACTGTCCATGTGAATGATGTTAGATTAGTTCTGCCCACTGTCCATGTGAATGACGTTAGATTAGCTCTGCCCACTGTCCATGTGAATGATGTTAGATTAGTTCTGCCCACTGTCCATGTGAATGATGTTAGATTAGCTCTGCCCACTGTCCGTGTGAATGGCGATAGATTAGCTCTGCCCACTGTCTATGTGAATGACGTTAGATTAGCTCTGCCCACTGTCTATGTGAATGACATTAGATTACCTCTGCCCATTGTCCGTGTGAATGGTGATAGATTAGCTCTGCCTACTGTCCGTGTGAATGGCGATAGATTAGCTCTGCCCATTGTCCGTGTGAATGACGTTAGATTAGTTCAGACCACTGTACATGTGAATGGCATTAGATTAGCTCTGCCCACTGTCCATGTGAATGATGTTAGATTAGCTCTGCCCACTGTACATGTGAATGGCATTAGATTAGCTCTGCCCAATGTCCTTTTGAACGATGTTAGATTAGCTCTGCCCACTGTCCGTGTGAATGACATTAGATTAGCTCTGCCCACTGTCCGTGTGAATGGCATTAGATTAGCTCTGCCCACTGTCCATGTGAATGGCATTAGATTAGCTCTGCCCACTGTCCATGTGAATGATGTTAGATTAGTTCTGCCCACTTTCCATGAGAATGACGTTAGATTAGCTCTGCCCACTGTCCATGTGAATGGCGTTAGAATAGCTATGCCCACTGTCCATGTGAATGATGTTAGATTAGCTCTGACCACTGTCCGTGTGAATGACGTTAGATTAGCTCTGCCCACTGTCCATGTGAATGGCGATAGATTAGCTCTGCCCACTGTCCATGTGAATGATGTTAGATTAGCTCTGCCCACTGTCCATGTGAATGGCGATAGATTAGCTCTGCCCACTGTCCATGTGCAGGGCATTAGATTAGCTCTGCCCACTGTCCATGTGAATGGCGATAGATTAGCTCTGCCCACTTTCCATGTGCAGGGCATTAGATTAGCTCTGCCCACTGTCGATGTGCAGGGCATTAGACTAGCTCTGGCCACTGTCCATGTGCAGGGCATTAGATTAGCTCTGCCTACTGTCTGTGTGAATGGCATTAGATTAGCTCTGCCCACTGTCTGTGTGAATGGCGATAGATTAGCTCTGCCCACTGTCCATGTGAATGACGTTAGATTAGCTCTGTCCATTGTCCGTGTGAATGGTGATGGATTAGCTGCGCCCACTGTCCATGTGAATGATGTTAGATTAGCTCTGCCCACTGTCCATGTGAATGATGTTGGATTAGTTCTGCCCACTGTCCATGTGAATGTTGTTAGATTAGCTCTGCCCACTCTCCATGTGAATGGCAATAGATTAGCTCTGCCCACTGTCCGTGTGAATGGCGATACATTAGCTCTGCCCACTGTCCATGTGAATGGTGATAGATTAGCTCTGCCCACTGTCCATGTGAATGGCGTTAGATTAGCTCTGCCCACTGTCCATGTGAATGGTGATAGATTAGCTCTGCCCACTGTCCATGTGAATGACGTTAGATAAGCTCTGCCCACTGTCCATGTGAATGGCATTAGATTAGCTCTGCCCACTGTCCATGTGAATGATGTTAGATTAGTTCTGCCCACTGTCCGTGTGAATGGCGTTAGATTTGCTCTGCCCACTGTCCATGTGAATGGCGATAGATTAGCTCTGCCCACTGTCCATGTAAATGGCGATTGATTAGCTCTGCCCACTGTCCATGTGAATGATGTTAGTTTAACTCTGCCGACTGTCCATGTGAATGGATTTAGATTAGCTCTGCCCACTGTCCATGTGAATGATGTTAGATTAGCTCTGCCCACTTTCCATGTGAATGGCGTTGGATTAGCTCTGCCCACTGTCCATGTGAATGGCGTTAGATTAGCTCTGCCCACTGTCCATGTGAATGATGTTAGATTAGCTCTGCCCACTGTCCATGTGAATGATATTAGATTAGCTCTGCCCACTGTCCATGTGAATGATGTTAGATTAGTTCTGCCCACTGTCCATGTGAATGACGTTAGATTTGCTCTGCCCACTGTACATGTGAATGGCGTCAGATTAGCTCTGCCCACTGTCCGTGTGAATGACGTTAGATTAGCTCTGCCCATTATCCATGTGAATGGCGATAGATTAGCTCTGCCCACTGTCCGTGTGAATGACGTTAGATTAGCTCTGCCCATTGTCCGTGTGATTGACGTTAGATTAGCTCTGCCCATTGTCCATGTGAATGGCGATAGATTAGCTCTGCCCACTGTCCATGTGAATGATGTTAGATTAGCTCTACCCACTGTCCGTGTGATTGACGTTAGATTAGCTCTGCCCATTGTCCATGTGAATGGCGATAGATTAGCTCTGCCCACTCTCCGTGTGAATGGCGATAGATTAGCTCTGCCCACTGTCTGTGTGAATGGTGTTACATTAGCTCTGCCCACTGTCAACGTGAATGATGTTAGATTAGCTCTGCCCACTGTCCGTGTGAATGGCGATAGATTAGCTCTGCCCACTGTCCATGTGAATGATGTTAGATTAGTTCTGCCAACTGTCCGTGTGAATGGCATTAGATTAGCTCTGCCCACTGTCCGTGTGAATGGCATTAGATTAGCTCTGCCCACTGTCTGTGTTAATGGCGATAAATTAGCTCTGCCCACTGTCCATGTGAATGGCATTAGATTAGTTCTGCCACTGTGCATGTGAATGTTGATAGATTAGCTCTGCCCACTGTCCGTGTGAATGGCGATAGATTAGCTCTGCCCACTGTCCATGTGAATGACGTTAGATTAGCTCTACCCATTGTCCGAGTGAATGACGTTAGATTAGCTCTGCCCATTTTCCGAGTGAATGATGTTAGATTTGATCTCCCCACTGTCCATGTGAATGGTGATAGATTCGCTCTGCCCACTGTCCATGTGAATGATGTTAGATTAGCTCTGCCCACTGTCCATGTGAATTTTGTTAGATTAGCTCTGCCCACGCTCCATGTGAATGGCATTAGATTAGCTCTGCCCACTGTCCATGTGAATGGCGATAGATTAGCTCTGCCCATTGTCCGTGTGAATGGCGTTAGATTAGCTCTGCCCATTGTCCGTGTGAATGACGTTAGATTAGCTCTGCCCACTCTCCATGTGAATGGCGATAGATTAGCTCTGCCCATTGCCCGTGTGAATGGCGATAGATTCGCTCTGCCCATTGTCCGTGTGAATGGCATTAGATTAGCTCTGCCCACTGTCCATGTGAATGATGTTAGATTAGTTCTGCCCACTGTCCGTGTGAATGGCGTTAGATTTGCTTTGCCCACTGTCCATGTGAATGGCGTTGGATTAGCTCTGCCCACTGTCCGTGTGAATGGCGATAGATTAGCTCTGCCCACTGTCCATGTAAATGGCGATTGATTAGCTCTGCCCACTGTCCATGTGAATGATGTTAGTTTAACTCTGCCCACTGTCCATGTGAATGATGTTAGATTAGCTCTGCCCAATGTCCCTGTGAATGGCGTTAGATTAGCTCTGCCCACTGTCCATGTAAATGATGTTAGATTAGCTCTGCCCACTTTCCATGTGAATGGCGTTGGATGAGCTCTGCCCACTGTCCATGTGAATGGCGTTAGATTAGCTCTGCCCACTGTCCATGTGAATGATGTTAGATTAGCTCTGCCCACTGTCCATGTGAATGATGTTAGATTAGCTCTGCCCACTGTCCATGTGAATGATGTTAGATTAGTTCTGCCCACTGTCCATGTGAATGACGTTAGATTAGCTCTGCCCACTGTACATGTGAATGGCGTCAGATTAGCTCTGCCCACTGTCTGTGTGGATGATGTTAGATTTGCTCTGCCCACTATCCGTGTGAATGACGTTAGATTAGCTCTGCCCATTGTCCGTGTGAATGGCGATTGATTTGCTCTGCCCACTGTCCGTGTGAATGACGTTAGATTACCTCTGCCCATTGTCCATGTGAATGGTGATAGATTAGCTTTGCCCACTGTCCGTGTGAATGAGCTTAGATTAGCTCTGCCCACTGTCCGTGTGAATGACGTTAGATTAGCTCTGCCCATTGTCCATGTGAATGGCGATAGATTAGCTCTGCCCACTGTCCATGTGAATGATGTTGGATTAGCTCTGCCCACTGTCCGTGTGAATGGCGATAGATTAGCTCTGCCCACTGTCCATGTGAATGATGTTAGATTAGTTCTGCCCACTGTCCGTGTAAATGGCATTAGATTAGCTCTGCCCACTGTCCGTGTGAATGGCATTAGATTAGCTCTGCCCACTGTCTGTGTTAATGGCGATAGATTAGCTCTGCCCACTGTCCATGTGCAGGGCATTAGATTAGTTCTGCCACTGTCCATGTGAATGGTGATAGATTAGCTCTGCCCACTGTCCATGTGAATGGCATTAGATTAGTTCTGCCACTGTCCATGTGAATGGTGATAGATTAGCTCTGCCCACTGTCCATGTGAATGACGTTAGATTAGCTCTGTCCATTGTCCGTGTGAATGGTGATGGATTAGCTGCGCCCACTGTCCATGTGAATGATGTTAGATTAGCTCTGCCCACTGTCCATGTGAATGATGTTGGATTAGTTCTGCCCACTGTCCATGTGAATTTTGTTAGATTAGCTCTGCCCACTCTCCATGTGAATGGCAATAGATTAGCTCTGCCCACTGTCCGTGTGAATGGCGATACATTAGCTCTGCCCACTGTCCATGTGAATGGTGATAGATTAGCTCTGCCCACTGTCCATGTGAATGGCGTTAGATTAGCTCTGCCCACTGTCCATGTGAATGGTGATAGATTAGCTCTGCCCACTGTCCATGTGAATGACGTTAGATAAGCTCTGCCCACTGTCCATGTGAATGGCATTAGATTAGCTCTGCCCACTGTCCATGTGAATGATGTTAGATTAGTTCTGCCCACTGTCCGTGTGAATGGCGTTAGATTTGCTCTGCCCACTGTCCATGTGAATGGCGATAGATTAGCTCTGCCCACTGTCCATGTAAATGGCGATTGATTAGCTCTGCCCACTGTCCATGTGAATGATGTTAGTTTAACTCTGCCGACTGTCCATGTGAATGGATTTAGATTAGCTCTGCCCACTGTCCATGTGAATGATGTTAGATTAGCTCTGCCCACTTTCCATGTGAATGGCGTTGGATTAGCTCTGCCCACTGTCCATGTGAATGGCGTTAGATTAGCTCTGCCCACTGTCCATGTGAATGATGTGAGATTAGCTCTGCCCACTGTCCATGTGAATGATATTAGATTAGCTCTGCCCACTGTCCATGTGAATGATGTTAGATTAGTTCTGCCCACTGTCCATGTGAATGACGTTAGATTTGCTCTGCCCACTGTACATGTGAATGGCGTCAGATTAGCTCTGCCCACTGTCCGTGTGAATGACGTTAGATTAGCTCTGCCCATTATCCATGTGAATGGCGATAGATTAGCTCTGCCCACTGTCCGTGTGAATGACGTTAGATTAGCTCTGCCCATTGTCCGTGTGATTGACGTTAGATTAGCTCTGCCCATTGTCCATGTGAATGGCGATAGATTAGCTCTGCCCACTGTCCATGTGAATGATGTTAGATTAGCTCTACCCACTGTCCGTGTGATTGACGTTAGATTAGCTCTGCCCATTGTCCATGTGAATGGCGATAGATTAGCTCTGCCCACTCTCCGTGTGAATGGCGATAGATTAGCTCTGCCCACTGTCTGTGTGAATGGTGATACATTAGCTCTGCCCACTGTCAACGTGAATGATGTTAGATTAGCTCTGCCCACTGTCCGTGTGAATGATGTTAGATTAGTTCTGCCAACTGTCCGTGTGAATGGCATTAGATTAGCTCTGCCCACTGTGCGTGTGAATGGCATTAGATTAGCTCTGCCCACTGTCTGTGTTAATGGCGATAAATTAGCTCTGCCCACTGTCCATGTGCAGGGCATTAGATTAGTTCTGCCACTGTGCATGTGAATGTTGATAGATTAGCTCTGCCCACTGTCCGTGTGAATGGCGATAGATTAGCTCTGCCCACTGTCCATGTGAATGACGTTAGATTAGCTCTACCCATTGTCCGAGTGAATGACGTTAGATTAGCTCTGCCCATTTTCCGAGTGAATGATGTTAGATTTGATCTGCCCACTGTCCATGTGAATGGTGATAGATTCGCTCTGCCCACTGTCCATGTGAATGATGTTAGATTAGCTCTGCCCACTGTCCATGTGAATTTTGTTAGATTAGCTCTGCCCACGCTCCATGTGAATGGCATTAGATTAGCTCTGCCCACTGTCCATGTGAATGGCGATAGATTAGCTCTGCCCATTGTCCGTGTGAATGGCGTTAGATTAGCTCTGCCCATTGTCCGTGTGAATGACGTTAGATTAGCTCTGCCCACTCTCCATGTGAATGGCGATAGATTAGCTCTGCCCATTGCCCGTGTGAATGGCGATAGATTCGCTCTGCCCATTGTCCGTGTGAATGGCATTAGATTAGCTCTGCCCACTGTCCATGTGAATGATGTTAGATTAGTTCTGCCCACTGTCCGTGTGAATGCCGTTAGATTTGCTCTGCCCACTGTCCATGTGAATGGCGTTGGATTAGCTCTGCCCACTGTCCGTGTGAATGGCGATAGATTAGCTCTGCCCACTGTCCATGTAAATGGCGATTGATTAGCTCTGCCCACTGTCCATGTGAATGATGTTAGTTTAACTCTGCCCACTGTCCATGTGAATGATGTTAGATTAGCTCTGCCCAATGTCCCTGTGAATGGCGTTAGATTAGCTCTGCCCACTGTCCATGTGAATGATGTTAGATTAGCTCTGCCCACTTTCCATGTGAATGGCGTTGGATCAGCTCTGCCCACTGTCCATGTGAATGGCGTTAGATTAGCTCTGCCCACTGTCCATGTGAATGATGTTAGATTAGCTCTGCCCACTGTCCATGTGAATGATGTTAGATTAGCTCTGCCCACTGTCCATGTGAATGATGTTAGATTAGTTCTGCCCACTGTCCATGTGAATGACGTTAGATTAGCTCTGCCCACTGTACATGTGAATGGCGTCAGATTAGCTCTGCCCACTGTCTGTGTGGATGATGTTAGATTTGCTCTGCCCACTATCCGTGTGAATGACGTTAGATTAGCTCTGCCCATTGTCCGTGTGAATGGCGATTGATTTGCTCTGCCCACTGTCCGTGTGAATGACGTTAGATTACCTCTGCCCATTGTCCATGTGAATGGTGATAGATTAGCTTTGCCCACTGTCCGTGTGAATGATCTTAGATTAGCTCTGCCCACTGTCCGTGTGAATGACGTTAGATTAGCTCTGCCCATTGTCCATGTGAATGGCGATAGATTAGCTCTGCCCACTGTCCATGTGAATGATGTTGGATTAGCTCTGCCCACTGTCCGTGTGAATGGCGATAGATTAGCTCTGCCCACTGTCCATGTGAATGATGTTAGATTAGTTCTGCCCACTGTCCGTGTAAATGGCATTAGATTAGCTCTGCCCACTGTCCGTGTGAATGGCATTAGATTAGTTCTGCCCACTGTCTGTGTTAATGGCGATAGATTAGCTCTGCCCACTGTCCATGTGCAGGGCATTAGATTAGTTCTGCCACTGTCCATGTGAATGGTGATAGATTAGCTCTGCCCACTGTCCATGTGAATGGCATTAGATTAGTTCTGCCACTGTCCATGTGAATGGTGATAGATTAGCTCTGCCCACTCTCCGTGTGAATGGCGATACATTAGCTCTGCCCACTGTCCATGTGAATGACTTTAGATTAGCTCTGCCCATTGTCCGAGTGAATGACGTTAGATTAGCTCTGCCCATTGTCCGAGTGAATGACGTTAGATTAGATCTGCCCACTGTCCATGTGAATGGTGATAGATTAGCTCTGCCCACTGTCCATGTGAATTTTGTCAGATTAGCTCTGCCCACTCTCCATGTGAATGGCATTAGATTAGCTCTGCCCACTGTCCATGTGAATGGCGATAGATTTGCTCTGCCCATTGTCCGTGTGAATGGCGTTAGATTAGCTCTGCCCATTGTCCGTGTGAATGACATTAGATTAGCTCTGCCCACTCCCATGTGAATGGCGATAGATTAGCTCTGCCCATTGCCCGTGTGAATGGCGATAGATTCGCTCTGCCCATTGTCCGTGTGAATGGCGTTAGATTAGCTCTGCCCATTGTCCGTGTGAATGACGTTAGATTAGCTCTGCCCAATGTCCATGTGAATGGCGTCAGATCAGCTCTGCCCACTGTCCATGTGAATGGCGATAGATTAGCTCTGCCCACTGTCCATGTGAAGGGCATTAGATTAGCTCTGCCCACTATCCATGTGAATGGTGATAGATTAGCTCTGCCCACTGTCCATGTGAATGGCGATAGATTAGCTCTGCCCACTGTCCATGTGAAGGGCATTAGATTAGCTCTGCCCATTGTCCATGTGAATGGCGATAGATTAGCTCTGCCCACTGTCCATGTGAATGGCGATAGATTAGCTCTGCCCACTGTCCATGTGAATGACGTTAGATTAGCTCTGCCCACTCTCCATGTGAATGGCGATAGATTAGTTCTGCCCACTGTCCATGTGAATGATGTTAGATTAGCTCTGCCCACTGTCCATGTGAATGACGTTGGATTAGCTCTGCCCACTGTCCATGTGAATGGCATTAGATTAGTTCTGCCCACTGTCCGTGTGAATGGCGATAGATTAGCTCTGCCCACTGTCCATGTGAATGGCGATTGATTAGTTCTGCCCACTCTCCATGTAAATGGCATTAGATTAGTTCTGCCCACTGTCCGTGTGAATGGCGATAGATTAGCTCTGCCCACTGTCCATGTGAATGACGTTAGATTAGCTCTGCCCACTGTCCGTGAGAATGGCGATAGATTAGCTCTGCCCACTGTCCATGTGAATGGTGATAGATTAGCTTTGCCCACTCTCCGTGTGAATGAGCTTAGATTAGCTCTGCCCACTGTCCGTGTGAATGACGTTAGATTAGCTCTGCCCATTGTCCATGTGAATGGCGATAGATTAGCTCTGCCCACTGTCCATGTGAATGATGTTGGATTAGCTCTGCCCACTGTCCGTGTGAATGGCGATAGATTAGCTCTGCCCACTGTCCATGTGAATGATGTTAGATTAGTTCTGCCCACTGTCCGTGTAAATGGCATTAGATTAGCTCTGCCCACTGTCCGTGTGAATGGCATTAGATTAGCTCTGCCCACTGTCTGTGTTAATGGCGATAGATTAGCTCTGCCCACTGTCCATGTGCAGGGCATTAGATTAGTTCTGCCACTGTCCATGTGAATGGTGATAGATTAGCTCTGCCCACTGTCCATGTGAATGGCATTAGATTAGTTCTGCCACTGTCCATGTGAATGGTGATAGATTAGCTCTGCCCACTGTCCATGTGAATGACGTTAGATTAGCTCTGTCCATTGTCCGTGTGAATGGTGATGGATTAGCTGCGCCCACTGTCCATGTGAATGATGTTAGATTAGCTCTGCCCACTGTCCATGTGAATGATGTTGGATTAGTTCTGCCCACTGTCCATGTGAATGTTGTTAGATTAGCTCTGCCCACTCTCCATGTGAATGGCAATAGATTAGCTCTGCCCACTGTCCGTGTGAATGGCGATACATTAGCTCTGCCCACTGTCCATGTGAATGGTGATAGATTAGCTCTGCCCACTGTCCATGTGAATGGCGTTAGATTAGCTCTGCCCACTGTCCATGTGAATGGTGATAGATTAGCTCTGCCCACTGTCCATGTGAATGACGTTAGATAAGCTCTGCCCACTGTCCATGTGAATGGCATTAGATTAGCTCTGCCCACTGTCCATGTGAATGATGTTAGATTAGTTCTGCCCACTGTCCGTGTGAATGGCGTTAGATTTGCTCTGCCCACTGTCCATGTGAATGGCGATAGATTAGCTCTGCCCACTGTCCATGTAAATGGCGATTGATTAGCTCTGCCCACTGTCCATGTGAATGATGTTAGTTTAACTCTGCCGACTGTCCATGTGAATGGATTTAGATTAGCTCTGCCCACTGTCCATGTGAATGATGTTAGATTAGCTCTGCCCACTTTCCATGTGAATGGCGTTGGATTAGCTCTGCCCACTGTCCATGTGAATGGCGTTAGATTAGCTCTGCCCACTGTCCATGTGAATGATGTTAGATTAGCTCTGCCCACTGTCCATGTGAATGATATTAGATTAGCTCTGCCCACTGTCCATGTGAATGATGTTAGATTAGTTCTGCCCACTGTCCATGTGAATGACGTTAGATTAGCTCTGCCCATTGTCCGTGTGAATGGCGATTGATTTGCTCTGCCCACTGTCCGTGTGAATGACGTTAGATTACCTCTGCCCATTGTCCATGTGAATGGTGATAGATTAGCTTTGCCCACTGTCCGTGTGAATGATCTTAGATTAGCTCTGCCCACTGTCCGTGTGAATGACGTTAGATTAGCTCTGCCCATTGTCCATGTGAATGGCGATAGATTAGCTCTGCCCACTGTCCATGTGAATGATGTTGGATTAGCTCTGCCCACTGTCCGTGTGAATGGCGATAGATTAGCTCTGCCCACTGTCCATGTGAATGATGTTAGATTAGTTCTGCCCACTGTCCGTGTAAATGGCATTAGATTAGCTCTGCCCACTGTCCGTGTGAATGGCATTAGATTAGTTCTGCCCACTGTCTGTGTTAATGGCGATAGATTAGCTCTGCCCACTGTCCATGTGCAGGGCATTAGATTAGTTCTGCCACTGTCCATGTGAATGGTGATAGATTAGCTCTGCCCACTGTCCATGTGAATGGCATTAGATTAGTTCTGCCACTGTCCATGTGAATGGTGATAGATTAGCTCTGCCCACTCTCCGTGTGAATGGCGATACATTAGCTCTGCCCACTGTCCATGTGAATGACTTTAGATTAGCTCTGCCCATTGTCCGAGTGAATGACGTTAGATTAGCTCTGCCCATTGTCCGAGTGAATGACGTTAGATTAGATCTGCCCACTGTCCATGTGAATGGTGATAGATTAGCTCTGCCCACTGTCCATGTGAATTTTGTCAGATTAGCTCTGCCCACTCTCCATGTGAATGGCATTAGATTAGCTCTGCCCACTGTCCATGTGAATGGCGATAGATTTGCTCTGCCCATTGTCCGTGTGAATGGCGTTAGATTAGCTCTGCCCATTGTCCGTGTGAATGACATTAGATTAGCTCTGCCCACTCTCCATGTGAATGGCGATAGATTAGCTCTGCCCATTGCCCGTGTGAATGGCGATAGATTCGCTCTGCCCATTGTCCGTGTGAATGGCGTTAGATTAGCTCTGCCCATTGTCCGTGTGAATGACGTTAGATTAGCTCTGCCCAATGTCCATGTGAATGGCGTCAGATCAGCTCTGCCCACTGTCCATGTGAATGGCGATAGATTAGCTCTGCCCACTGTCCATGTGAAGGGCATTAGATTAGCTCTGCCCACTATCCATGTGAATGGTGATAGATTAGCTCTGCCCACTGTCCATGTGAATGGCGATAGATTAGCTCTGCCCACTGTCCATGTGAAGGGCATTAGATTAGCTCTGCCCATTGTCCATGTGAATGGCGATAGATTAGCTCTGCCCACTGTCCATGTGAATGGCGATAGATTAGCTCTGCCCACTGTCCATGTGAATGACGTTAGATTAGCTCTGCCCACTCTCCATGTGAATGGCGATAGATTAGTTCTGCCCACTGTCCATGTGAATGATGTTAGATTAGCTCTGCCCACTGTCCATGTGAATGACGTTGGATTAGCTCTGCCCACTGTCCATGTGAATGGCATTAGATTAGTTCTGCCCACTGTCCGTGTGAATGGCGATAGATTAGCTCTGCCCACTGTCCATGTGAATGGCGATTGATTAGTTCTGCCCACTCTCCATGTAAATGGCATTAGATTAGTTCTGCCCACTGTCCGTGTGAATGGCGATAGATTAGCTCTGCCCACTGTCCATGTGAATGACGTTAGATTAGCTCTGCCCACTGTCCGTGAGAATGGCGATAGATTAGCTCTGCCCACTGTCCATGTGAATGGTGATAGATTAGCTTTGCCCACTGTCCGTGTGAATGAGCTTAGATTAGCTCTGCCCACTGTCCGTGTGAATGACGTTAGATTAGCTCTGCCCATTGTCCATGTGAATGGCGATAGATTAGCTCTGCCCACTGTCCATGTGAATGATGTTGGATTAGCTCTGCCCACTGTCCGTGTGAATGGCGATAGATTAGCTCTGCCCACTGTCCATGTGAATGATGTTAGATTAGTTCTGCCCACTGTCCGTGTAAATGGCATTAGATTAGCTCTGCCCACTGTCCGTGTGAATGGCATTAGATTAGCTCTGCCCACTGTCTGTGTTAATGGCGATAGATTAGCTCTGCCCACTGTCCATGTGCAGGGCATTAGATTAGTTCTGCCACTGTCCATGTGAATGGTGATAGATTAGCTCTGCCCACTGTCCATGTGAATGGCATTAGATTAGTTCTGCCACTGTCCATGTGAATGGTGATAGATTAGCTCTGCCCACTGTCCATGTGAATGACGTTAGATTAGCTCTGTCCATTGTCCGTGTGAATGGTGATGGATTAGCTGCGCCCACTGTCCATGTGAATGATGTTAGATTAGCTCTGCCCACTGTCCATGTGAATGATGTTGGATTAGTTCTGCCCACTGTCCATGTGAATGTTGTTAGATTAGCTCTGCCCACTCTCCATGTGAATGGCAATAGATTAGCTCTGCCCACTGTCCGTGTGAATGGCGATACATTAGCTCTGCCCACTGTCCATGTGAATGGTGATAGATTAGCTCTGCCCACTGTCCATGTGAATGGCGTTAGATTAGCTCTGCCCACTGTCCATGTGAATGATGTTAGATTAGCTCTGCCCACTGTCCATGTGAATGATGTTAGATTAGCTCTGCCCACTGTCCATGTGAATGATGTTAGATTAGTTCTGCCCACTGTCCATGTGAATGACGTTAGATTAGCTCTGCCCACTGTACATGTGAATGGCGTCAGATTAGCTCTGCCCACTGTCTGTGTGGATGATGTTAGATTTGCTCTGCCCACTATCCGTGTGAATGACGTTAGATTAGCTCTGCCCATTGTCCGTGTGAATGGCGATTGATTTGCTCTGCCCACTGTCCGTGTGAATGACGTTAGATTACCTCTGCCCATTGTCCATGTGAATGGTGATAGATTAGCTTTGCCCACTGTCCGTGTGAATGATCTTAGATTAGCTCTGCCCACTGTCCGTGTGAATGACGTTAGATTAGCTCTGCCCATTGTCCATGTGAATGGCGATAGATTAGCTCTGCCCACTGTCCATGTGAATGATGTTGGATTAGCTCTGCCCACTGTCCGTGTGAATGGCGATAGATTAGCTCTGCCCACTGTCCATGTGAATGATGTTAGATTAGTTCTGCCCACTGTCCGTGTAAATGGCATTAGATTAGCTCTGCCCACTGTCCGTGTGAATGGCATTAGATTAGTTCTGCCCACTGTCTGTGTTAATGGCGATAGATTAGCTCTGCCCACTGTCCATGTGCAGGGCATTAGATTAGTTCTGCCACTGTCCATGTGAATGGTGATAGATTAGCTCTGCCCACTGTCCATGTGAATGGCATTAGATTAGTTCTGCCACTGTCCATGTGAATGGTGATAGATTAGCTCTGCCCACTCTCCGTGTGAATGGCGATACATTAGCTCTGCCCACTGTCCATGTGAATGACTTTAGATTAGCTCTGCCCATTGTCCGAGTGAATGACGTTAGATTAGCTCTGCCCATTGTCCGAGTGAATGACGTTAGATTAGATCTGCCCACTGTCCATGTGAATGGTGATAGATTAGCTCTGCCCACTGTCCATGTGAATTTTGTCAGATTAGCTCTGCCCACTCTCCATGTGAATGGCATTAGATTAGCTCTGCCCACTGTCCATGTGAATGGCGATAGATTTGCTCTGCCCATTGTCCGTGTGAATGGCGTTAGATTAGCTCTGCCCATTGTCCGTGTGAATGACATTAGATTAGCTCTGCCCACTCTCCATGTGAATGGCGATAGATTAGCTCTGCCCATTGCCCGTGTGAATGGCGATAGATTCGCTCTGCCCATTGTCCGTGTGAATGGCGTTAGATTAGCTCTGCCCATTGTCCGTGTGAATGACGTTAGATTAGCTCTGCCCAATGTCCATGTGAATGGCGTCAGATCAGCTCTGCCCACTGTCCATGTGAATGGCGATAGATTAGCTCTGCCCACTGTCCATGTGAAGGGCATTAGATTAGCTCTGCCCACTATCCATGTGAATGGTGATAGATTAGCTCTGCCCACTGTCCATGTGAATGGCGATAGATTAGCTCTGCCCACTGTCCATGTGAAGGGCATTAGATTAGCTCTGCCCATTGTCCATGTGAATGGCGATAGATTAGCTCTGCCCACTGTCCATGTGAATGGCGATAGATTAGCTCTGCCCACTGTCCATGTGAATGACGTTAGATTAGCTCTGCCCACTCTCCATGTGAATGGCGATAGATTAGTTCTGCCCACTGTCCATGTGAATGATGTTAGATTAGCTCTGCCCACTGTCCATGTGAATGACGTTGGATTAGCTCTGCCCACTGTCCATGTGAATGGCATTAGATTAGTTCTGCCCACTGTCCGTGTGAATGGCGATAGATTAGCTCTGCCCACTGTCCATGTGAATGGCGATTGATTAGTTCTGCCCACTCTCCATGTAAATGGCATTAGATTAGTTCTGCCCACTGTCCGTGTGAATGGCGATAGATTAGCTCTGCCCACTGTCCATGTGAATGACGTTAGATTAGCTCTGCCCACTGTCCGTGAGAATGGCGATAGATTAGCTCTGCCCACTGTCCATGTGAATGGTGATAGATTAGCTTTGCCCACTGTCCGTGTGAATGAGCTTAGATTAGCTCTGCCCACTGTCCGTGTGAATGACGTTAGATTAGCTCTGCCCATTGTCCATGTGAATGGCGATAGATTAGCTCTGCCCACTGTCCATGTGAATGATGTTGGATTAGCTCTGCCCACTGTCCGTGTGAATGGCGATAGATTAGCTCTGCCCACTGTCCATGTGAATGATGTTAGATTAGTTCTGCCCACTGTCCGTGTAAATGGCATTAGATTAGCTCTGCCCACTGTCCGTGTGAATGGCATTAGATTAGCTCTGCCCACTGTCTGTGTTAATGGCGATAGATTAGCTCTGCCCACTGTCCATGTGCAGGGCATTAGATTAGTTCTGCCACTGTCCATGTGAATGGTGATAGATTAGCTCTGCCCACTGTCCATGTGAATGGCATTAGATTAGTTCTGCCACTGTCCATGTGAATGGTGATAGATTAGCTCTGCCCACTGTCCATGTGAATGACGTTAGATTAGCTCTGTCCATTGTCCGTGTGAATGGTGATGGATTAGCTGCGCCCACTGTCCATGTGAATGATGTTAGATTAGCTCTGCCCACTGTCCATGTGAATGATGTTGGATTAGTTCTGCCCACTGTCCATGTGAATGTTGTTAGATTAGCTCTGCCCACTCTCCATGTGAATGGCAATAGATTAGCTCTGCCCACTGTCCGTGTGAATGGCGATACATTAGCTCTGCCCACTGTCCATGTGAATGGTGATAGATTAGCTCTGCCCACTGTCCATGTGAATGGCGTTAGATTAGCTCTGCCCACTGTCCATGTGAATGATGTTAGATTAGCTCTGCCCACTGTCCATGTGAATGATGTTAGATTAGCTCTGCCCACTGTCCATGTGAATGATGTTAGATTAGTTCTGCCCACTGTCCATGTGAATGACGTTAGATTAGCTCTGCCCACTGTACATGTGAATGGCGTCAGATTAGCTCTGCCCACTGTCTGTGTGGATGATGTTAGATTTGCTCTGCCCACTATCCGTGTGAATGACGTTAGATTAGCTCTGCCCATTGTCCGTGTGAATGGCGATTGATTTGCTCTGCCCACTGTCCGTGTGAATGACGTTAGATTACCTCTGCCCATTGTCCATGTGAATGGTGATAGATTAGCTTTGCCCACTGTCCGTGTGAATGATCTTAGATTAGCTCTGCCCACTGTCCGTGTGAATGACGTTAGATTAGCTCTGCCCATTGTCCATGTGAATGGCGATAGATTAGCTCTGCCCACTGTCCATGTGAATGATGTTGGATTAGCTCTGCCCACTGTCCGTGTGAATGGCGATAGATTAGCTCTGCCCACTGTCCATGTGAATGATGTTAGATTAGTTCTGCCCACTGTCCGTGTAAATGGCATTAGATTAGCTCTGCCCACTGTCCGTGTGAATGGCATTAGATTAGTTCTGCCCACTGTCTGTGTTAATGGCGATAGATTAGCTCTGCCCACTGTCCATGTGCAGGGCATTAGATTAGTTCTGCCACTGTCCATGTGAATGGTGATAGATTAGCTCTGCCCACTGTCCATGTGAATGGCATTAGATTAGTTCTGCCACTGTCCATGTGAATGGTGATAGATTAGCTCTGCCCACTCTCCGTGTGAATGGCGATACATTAGCTCTGCCCACTGTCCATGTGAATGACTTTAGATTAGCTCTGCCCATTGTCCGAGTGAATGACGTTAGATTAGCTCTGCCCATTGTCCGAGTGAATGACGTTAGATTAGATCTGCCCACTGTCCATGTGAATGGTGATAGATTAGCTCTGCCCACTGTCCATTTGAATTTTGTCAGATTAGCTCTGCCCACTCTCCATGTGAATGGCATTAGATTAGCTCTGCCCACTGTCCATGTGAATGGCGATAGATTTGCTCTGCCCATTGTCCGTGTGAATGGCGTTAGATTAGCTCTGCCCATTGTCCGTGTGAATGACATTAGATTAGCTCTGCCCACTCCCCATGTGAATGGCGATAGATTAGCTCTGCCCATTGCCCGTGTGAATGGCGATAGATTCGCTCTGCCCATTGTCCGTGTGAATGGCGTTAGATTAGCTCTGCCCATTGTCCGTGTGAATGACGTTAGATTAGCTCTGCCCAATGTCCATGTGAATGGCGTCAGATCAGCTCTGCCCACTGTCCATGTGAATGGCGATAGATTAGCTCTGCCCACTGTCCATGTGAAGGGCATTAGATTAGCTCTGCCCACTATCCATGTGAATGGTGATAGATTAGCTCTGCCCACTGTCCATGTGAATGGCGATAGATTAGCTCTGCCCACTGTCCATGTGAAGGGCATTAGATTAGCTCTGCCCATTGTCCATGTGAATGGCGATAGATTAGCTCTGCCCACTGTCCATGTGAATGGCGATAGATTAGCTCTGCCCACTGTCCATGTGAATGACGTTAGATTAGCTCTGCCCACTCTCCATGTGAATGGCGATAGATTAGTTCTGCCCACTGTCCATGTGAATGATGTTAGATTAGCTCTGCCCACTGTCCATGTGAATGACGTTGGATTAGCTCTGCCCACTGTCCATGTGAATGGCATTAGATTAGTTCTGCCCACTGTCCGTGTGAATGGCGATAGATTAGCTCTGCCCACTGTCCATGTGAATGGCGATTGATTAGTTCTGCCCACTCTCCATGTAAATGGCATTAGATTAGTTCTGCCCACTGTCCGTGTGAATGGCGATAGATTAGCTCTGCCCACTGTCCATGTGAATGACGTTAGATTAGCTCTGCCCACTGTCCGTGAGAATGGCGATAGATTAGCTCTGCCCACTGTCCATGTGAATGGTGATAGATTAGCTTTGCCCACTGTCCGTGTGAATGAGCTTAGATTAGCTCTGCCCACTGTCCGTGTGAATGACGTTAGATTAGCTCTGCCCACTGTCCATGTGAATGATGTTAGATTAGTTCTGCCCACTGTCCGTGTAAATGGCATTAGATTAGCTCTGCCCACTGTCCGTGTGAATGGCATTAGATTAGTTCTGCCCACTGTCTGTGTTAATGGCGATAGATTAGCTCTGCCCACTGTCCATGTGCAGGGCATTAGATTAGTTCTGCCACTGTCCATGTGAATGGTGATAGATTAGCTCTGCCCACTGTCCATGTGAATGGCATTAGATTAGTTCTGCCACTGTCCATGTGAATGGTGATAGATTAGCTCTGCCCACTCTCCGTGTGAATGGCGATACATTAGCTCTGCCCACTGTCCATGTGAATGACTTTAGATTAGCTCTGCCCATTGTCCGAGTGAATGACGTTAGATTAGCTCTGCCCATTGTCCGAGTGAATGACGTTAGATTAGATCTGCCCACTGTCCATGTGAATGGTGATAGATTAGCTCTGCCCACTGTCCATTTGAATTTTGTCAGATTAGCTCTGCCCACTCTCCATGTGAATGGCATTAGATTAGCTCTGCCCACTGTCCATGTGAATGGCGATAGATTTGCTCTGCCCATTGTCCGTGTGAATGGCGTTAGATTAGCTCTGCCCATTGTCCGTGTGAATGACATTAGATTAGCTCTGCCCACTCCCCATGTGAATGGCGATAGATTAGCTCTGCCCATTGCCCGTGTGAATGGCGATAGATTCGCTCTGCCCATTGTCCGTGTGAATGGCGTTAGATTAGCTCTGCCCATTGTCCGTGTGAATGACGTTAGATTAGCTCTGCCCAATGTCCATGTGAATGGCGTCAGATCAGCTCTGCCCACTGTCCATGTGAATGGCGATAGATTAGCTCTGCCCACTGTCCATGTGAAGGGCATTAGATTAGCTCTGCCCACTATCCATGTGAATGGTGATAGATTAGCTCTGCCCACTGTCCATGTGAATGGCGATAGATTAGCTCTGCCCACTGTCCATGTGAAGGGCATTAGATTAGCTCTGCCCATTGTCCATGTGAATGGCGATAGATTAGCTCTGCCCACTGTCCATGTGAATGGCGATAGATTAGCTCTGCCCACTGTCCATGTGAATGACGTTAGATTAGCTCTGCCCACTCTCCATGTGAATGGCGATAGATTAGTTCTGCCCACTGTCCATGTGAATGATGTTAGATTAGCTCTGCCCACTGTCCATGTGAATGACGTTGGATTAGCTCTGCCCACTGTCCATGTGAATGGCATTAGATTAGTTCTGCCCACTGTCCGTGTGAATGGCGATAGATTAGCTCTGCCCACTGTCCATGTGAATGGCGATTGATTAGTTCTGCCCACTCTCCATGTAAATGGCATTAGATTAGTTCTGCCCACTGTCCGTGTGAATGGCGATAGATTAGCTCTGCCCACTGTCCATGTGAATGACGTTAGATTAGCTCTGCCCACTGTCCGTGAGAATGGCGATAGATTAGCTCTGCCCACTGTCCATGTGAATGGTGATAGATTAGCTTTGCCCACTGTCCGTGTGAATGAGCTTAGATTAGCTCTGCCCACTGTCCGTGTGAATGACGTTAGATTAGCTCTGCCCATTGTCCATGTGAATGGCGATAGATTAGCTCTGCCCACTGTCCATGTGAATGATGTTGGATTAGCTCTGCCCACTGTCCGTGTGAATGGCGATAGATTAGCTCTGCCCACTGTCCATGTGAATGATGTTAGATTAGTTCTGCCCACTGTCCGTGTAAATGGCATTAGATTAGCTCTGCCCACTGTCCGTGTGAATGGCATTAGATTAGCTCTGCCCACTGTCTGTGTTAATGGCGATAGATTAGCTCTGCCCACTGTCCATGTGCAGGGCATTAGATTAGTTCTGCCACTGTCCATGTGAATGGTGATAGATTAGCTCTGCCCACTGTCCATGTGAATGGCATTAGATTAGTTCTGCCACTGTCCATGTGAATGGTGATAGATTAGCTCTGCCCACTGTCCATGTGAATGACGTTAGATTAGCTCTGTCCATTGTCCGTGTGAATGGTGATGGATTAGCTGCGCCCACTGTCCATGTGAATGATGTTAGATTAGCTCTGCCCACTGTCCATGTGAATGATGTTGGATTAGTTCTGCCCACTGTCCATGTGAATGTTGTTAGATTAGCTCTGCCCACTCTCCATGTGAATGGCAATAGATTAGCTCTGCCCACTGTCCGTGTGAATGGCGATACATTAGCTCTGCCCACTGTCCATGTGAATGGTGATAGATTAGCTCTGCCCACTGTCCATGTGAATGGCGTTAGATTAGCTCTGCCCACTGTCCATGTGAATGGTGATAGATTAGCTCTGCCCACTGTCCATGTGAATGACGTTAGATAAGCTCTGCCCACTGTCCATGTGAATGGCATTAGATTAGCTCTGCCCACTGTCCATGTGAATGATGTTAGATTAGTTCTGCCCACTGTCCGTGTGAATGGCGTTAGATTTGCTCTGCCCACTGTCCATGTGAATGGCGATAGATTAGCTCTGCCCACTGTCCATGTAAATGGCGATTGATTAGCTCTGCCCACTGTCCATGTGAATGATGTTAGTTTAACTCTGCCGACTGTCCATGTGAATGGATTTAGATTAGCTCTGCCCACTGTCCATGTGAATGATGTTAGATTAGCTCTGCCCACTTTCCATGTGAATGGCGTTGGATTAGCTCTGCCCACTGTCCATGTGAATGGCGTTAGATTAGCTCTGCCCACTGTCCATGTGAATGATGTTAGATTAGCTCTGCCCACTGTCCATGTGAATGATATTAGATTAGCTCTGCCCACTGTCCATGTGAATGATGTTAGATTAGTTCTGCCCACTGTCCATGTGAATGACGTTAGATTAGCTCTGCCCATTGTCCGTGTGAATGGCGATTGATTTGCTCTGCCCACTGTCCGTGTGAATGACGTTAGATTACCTCTGCCCATTGTCCATGTGAATGGTGATAGATTAGCTTTGCCCACTGTCCGTGTGAATGATCTTAGATTAGCTCTGCCCACTGTCCGTGTGAATGACGTTAGATTAGCTCTGCCCATTGTCCATGTGAATGGCGATAGATTAGCTCTGCCCACTGTCCATGTGAATGATGTTGGATTAGCTCTGCCCACTGTCCGTGTGAATGGCGATAGATTAGCTCTGCCCACTGTCCATGTGAATGATGTTAGATTAGTTCTGCCCACTGTCCGTGTAAATGGCATTAGATTAGCTCTGCCCACTGTCCGTGTGAATGGCATTAGATTAGTTCTGCCCACTGTCTGTGTTAATGGCGATAGATTAGCTCTGCCCACTGTCCATGTGCAGGGCATTAGATTAGTTCTGCCACTGTCCATGTGAATGGTGATAGATTAGCTCTGCCCACTGTCCATGTGAATGGCATTAGATTAGTTCTGCCACTGTCCATGTGAATGGTGATAGATTAGCTCTGCCCACTCTCCGTGTGAATGGCGATACATTAGCTCTGCCCACTGTCCATGTGAATGACTTTAGATTAGCTCTGCCCATTGTCCGAGTGAATGACGTTAGATTAGCTCTGCCCATTGTCCGAGTGAATGACGTTAGATTAGATCTGCCCACTGTCCATGTGAATGGTGATAGATTAGCTCTGCCCACTGTCCATGTGAATTTTGTCAGATTAGCTCTGCCCACTCTCCATGTGAATGGCATTAGATTAGCTCTGCCCACTGTCCATGTGAATGGCGATAGATTTGCTCTGCCCATTGTCCGTGTGAATGGCGTTAGATTAGCTCTGCCCATTGTCCGTGTGAATGACATTAGATTAGCTCTGCCCACTCTCCATGTGAATGGCGATAGATTAGCTCTGCCCATTGCCCGTGTGAATGGCGATAGATTCGCTCTGCCCATTGTCCGTGTGAATGGCGTTAGATTAGCTCTGCCCATTGTCCGTGTGAATGACGTTAGATTAGCTCTGCCCAATGTCCATGTGAATGGCGTCAGATCAGCTCTGCCCACTGTCCATGTGAATGGCGATAGATTAGCTCTGCCCACTGTCCATGTGAAGGGCATTAGATTAGCTCTGCCCACTATCCATGTGAATGGTGATAGATTAGCTCTGCCCACTGTCCATGTGAATGGCAATAGATTAGCTCTGCCCACTGTCCATGTGAAGGGCATTAGATTAGCTCTGCCCATTGTCCATGTGAATGGCGATAGATTAGCTCTGCCCACTGTCCATGTGAATGGCGATAGATTAGCTCTGCCCACTGTCCATGTGAATGACGTTAGATTAGCTCTGCCCACTCTCCATGTGAATGGCGATAGATTAGTTCTGCCCACTGTCCATGTGAATGATGTTAGATTAGCTCTGCCCACTGTCCATGTGAATGACGTTGGATTAGCTCTGCCCACTGTCCATGTGAATGGCATTAGATTAGTTCTGCCCACTGTCCGTGTGAATGGCGATAGATTAGCTCTGCCCACTGTCCATGTGAATGGCGATTGATTAGTTCTGCCCACTCTCCATGTAAATGGCATTAGATTAGTTCTGCCCACTGTCCGTGTGAATGGCGATAGATTAGCTCTGCCCACTGTCCATGTGAATGACGTTAGATTAGCTCTGCCCACTGTCCGTGAGAATGGCGATAGATTAGCTCTGCCCACTGTCCATGTGAATGGTGATAGATTAGCTTTGCCCACTGTCCGTGTGAATGAGCTTAGATTAGCTCTGCCCACTGTCCGTGTGAATGACGTTAGATTAGCTCTGCCCATTGTCCATGTGAATGGCGATAGATTAGCTCTGCCCACTGTCCATGTGAATGATGTTGGATTAGCTCTGCCCACTGTCCGTGTGAATGGCGATAGATTAGCTCTGCCCACTGTCCATGTGAATGATGTTAGATTAGTTCTGCCCACTGTCCGTGTAAATGGCATTAGATTAGCTCTGCCCACTGTCCGTGTGAATGGCATTAGATTAGCTCTGCCCACTGTCTGTGTTAATGGCGATAGATTAGCTCTGCCCACTGTCCATGTGCAGGGCATTAGATTAGTTCTGCCACTGTCCATGTGAATGGTGATAGATTAGCTCTGCCCACTGTCCATGTGAATGGCATTAGATTAGTTCTGCCACTGTCCATGTGAATGGTGATAGATTAGCTCTGCCCACTGTCCATGTGAATGACGTTAGATTAGCTCTGTCCATTGACCGTGTGAATGGTGATGGATTAGCTGCGCCCACTGTCCATGTGAATGATGTTAGATTAGCTCTGCCCACTGTCCATGTGAATGATGTTGGATTAGTTCTGCCCACTGTCCATGTGAATGTTGTTAGATTAGCTCTGCCCACTCTCCATGTGAATGGCAATAGATTAGCTCTGCCCACTGTCCGTGTGAATGGCGATACATTAGCTCTGCCCACTGTCCATGTGAATGGTGATAGATTAGCTCTGCCCACTGTCCATGTGAATGGCGTTAGATTAGCTCTGCCCACTGTCCATGTGAATGGTGATAGATTAGCTCTGCCCACTGTCCATGTGAATGACGTTAGATAAGCTCTGCCCACTGTCCATGTGAATGGCATTAGATTAGCTCTGCCCACTGTCCATGTGAATGATGTTAGATTAGTTCTGCCCACTGTCCGTGTGAATGGCGTTAGATTTGCTCTGCCCACTGTCCATGTGAATGGCGATAGATTAGCTCTGCCCACTGTCCATGTAAATGGCGATTGATTAGCTCTGCCCACTGTCCATGTGAATGATGTTAGTTTAACTCTGCCGACTGTCCATGTGAATGGATTTAGATTAGCTCTGCCCACTGTCCATGTGAATGATGTTAGATTAGCTCTGCCCACTTTCCATGTGAATGGCGTTGGATTAGCTCTGCCCACTGTCCATGTGAATGGCGTTAGATTAGCTCTGCCCACTGTCCATGTGAATGATGTTAGATTAGCTCTGCCCACTGTCCATGTGAATGATATTAGATTAGCTCTGCCCACTGTCCATGTGAATGATGTTAGATTAGTTCTGCCCACTGTCCATGTGAATGACGTTAGATTTGCTCTGCCCACTGTACATGTGAATGGCGTCAGATTAGCTCTGCCCACTGTCCGTGTGAATGATGTTAGATTAGCTCTGCCCATTATCCATGTGAATGGCGATAGATTAGCTCTGCCCACTGTCCGTGTGAATGACGTTAGATTAGCTCTGCCCATTGTCCGTGTGATTGACGTTAGATTAGCTCTGCCCATTGTCCATGTGAATGGCGATAGATTAGCTCTGCCCACTCTCCGTGTGAATGGCGATAGATTAGCTCTGCCCACTGTCTGTGTGAATGGTGATACATTAGCTCTGCCCACTGTCAACGTGAATGATGTTAGATTAGCTCTGCCCACTGTCCGTGTGAATGGCGATAGATTAGCTCTGCCCACTGTCCATGTGAATGATGTTAGATTAGTTCTGCCAACTGTCCGTGTGAATGGCATTAGATTAGCTCTGCCCACTGTCCGTGTGAATGGCATTAGATTAGCTCTGCCCACTGTCTGTGTTAATGGCGATAAATTAGCTCTGCCCACTGTCCATGTGCAGGGCATTAGATTAGTTCTGCCACTGTGCATGTGAATGTTGATAGATTAGCTCTGCCCACTGTCCGTGTGAATGGCGATAGATTAGCTCTGCCCACTGTCCATGTGAATGACGTTAGATTAGCTCTACCCATTGTCCGAGTGAATGACGTTAGATTAGCTCTGCCCATTTTCCGAGTGAATGATGTTAGATTTGATCTGCCCACTGTCCATGTGAATGGTGATAGATTCGCTCTGCCCACTGTCCATGTGAATGATGTTAGATTAGCTCTGCCCACTGTCCATGTGAATTTTGTTAGATTAGCTCTGCCCACGCTCCATGTGAATGGCATTAGATTAGCTCTGCCCACTGTCCATGTGAATGGCGATAGATTAGCTCTGCCCATTGTCCGTGTGAATGGCGTTAGATTAGCTCTGCCCATTGTCCGTGTGAATGACGTTAGATTAGCTCTGCCCACTCTCCAAGTGAATGGCGATAGATTAGCTCTGCCCATTGCCCGTGTGAATGGCGATTGATTTGCTCTGCCCACTGTCCGTGTGAATGACGTTAGATTACCTCTGCCCATTGTCCATGTGAATGGTGATAGATTAGCTTTGCCCACTGTCCGTGTGAATGATCTTAGATTAGCTCTGCCCACTGTCCGTGTGAATGACGTTAGATTAGCTCTGCCCATTGTCCATGTGAATGGCGATAGATTAGCTCTGCCCACTGTCCATGTGAATGATGTTGGATTAGCTCTGCCCACTGTCCGTGTGAATGGCGATAGATTAGCTCTGCCCACTGTCCATGTGAATGATGTTAGATTAGTTCTGCCCACTGTCCGTGTAAATGGCATTAGATTAGCTCTGCCCACTGTCCGTGTGAATGGCATTAGATTAGTTCTGCCCACTGTCTGTGTTAATGGCGATAGATTAGCTCTGCCCACTGTCCATGTGCAGGGCATTAGATTAGTTCTGCCACTGTCCATGTGAATGGTGATAGATTAGCTCTGCCCACTGTCCATGTGAATGGCATTAGATTAGTTCTGCCACTGTCCATGTGAATGGTGATAGATTAGCTCTGCCCACTCTCCGTGTGAATGGCGATACATTAGCTCTGCCCACTGTCCATGTGAATGACTTTAGATTAGCTCTGCCCATTGTCCGAGTGAATGACGTTAGATTAGCTCTGCCCATTGTCCGAGTGAATGACGTTAGATTAGATCTGCCCACTGTCCATGTGAATGGTGATAGATTAGCTCTGCCCACTGTCCATGTGAATTTTGTCAGATTAGCTCTGCCCACTCTCCATGTGAATGGCATTAGATTAGCTCTGCCCACTGTCCATGTGAATGGCGATAGATTTGCTCTGCCCATTGTCCGTGTGAATGGCGTTAGATTAGCTCTGCCCATTGTCCGTGTGAATGACATTAGATTAGCTCTGCCCACTCTCCATGTGAATGGCGATAGATTAGCTCTGCCCATTGCCCGTGTGAATGGCGATAGATTCGCTCTGCCCATTGTCCGTGTGAATGGCGTTAGATTAGCTCTGCCCATTGTCCGTGTGAATGACGTTAGATTAGCTCTGCCCAATGTCCATGTGAATGGCGTCAGATCAGCTCTGCCCACTGTCCATGTGAATGGCGATAGATTAGCTCTGCCCACTGTCCATGTGAAGGGCATTAGATTAGCTCTGCCCACTATCCATGTGAATGGTGATAGATTAGCTCTGCCCACTGTCCATGTGAATGGCAATAGATTAGCTCTGCCCACTGTCCATGTGAAGGGCATTAGATTAGCTCTGCCCATTGTCCATGTGAATGGCGATAGATTAGCTCTGCCCACTGTCCATGTGAATGGCGATAGATTAGCTCTGCCCACTGTCCATGTGAATGACGTTAGATTAGCTCTGCCCACTCTCCATGTGAATGGCGATAGATTAGTTCTGCCCACTGTCCATGTGAATGATGTTAGATTAGCTCTGCCCACTGTCCATGTGAATGACGTTGGATTAGCTCTGCCCACTGTCCATGTGAATGGCATTAGATTAGTTCTGCCCACTGTCCGTGTGAATGGCGATAGATTAGCTCTGCCCACTGTCCATGTGAATGGCGATTGATTAGTTCTGCCCACTCTCCATGTAAATGGCATTAGATTAGTCCTGCCCACTGTCCGTGTGAATGGCGATAGATTAGCTCTGCCCACTGTCCATGTGAATGACGTTAGATTAGCTCTGCCCACTGTCCGTGAGAATGGCGATAGATTAGCTCTGCCCACTGTCCATGTGAATGGTGATAGATTAGCTTTGCCCACTGTCCGTGTGAATGAGCTTAGATTAGCTCTGCCCACTGTCCGTGTGAATGACGTTAGATTAGCTCTGCCCATTGTCCATGTGAATGGCGATAGATTAGCTCTGCCCACTGTCCATGTGAATGATGTTGGATTAGCTCTGCCCACTGTCCGTGTGAATGGCGATAGATTAGCTCTGCCCACTGTCCATGTGAATGATGTTAGATTAGTTCTGCCCACTGTCCGTGTAAATGGCATTAGATTAGCTCTGCCCACTGTCCGTGTGAATGGCATTAGATTAGCTCTGCCCACTGTCTGTGTTAATGGCGATAGATTAGCTCTGCCCACTGTCCATGTGCAGGGCATTAGATTAGTTCTGCCACTGTCCATGTGAATGGTGATAGATTAGCTCTGCCCACTGTCCATGTGAATGGCATTAGATTAGTTCTGCCACTGTCCATGTGAATGGTGATAGATTAGCTCTGCCCACTGTCCATGTGAATGACGTTAGATTAGCTCTGTCCATTGACCGTGTGAATGGTGATGGATTAGCTGCGCCCACTGTCCATGTGAATGATGTTAGATTAGCTCTGCCCACTGTCCATGTGAATGATGTTGGATTAGTTCTGCCCACTGTCCATGTGAATGTTGTTAGATTAGCTCTGCCCACTCTCCATGTGAATGGCAATAGATTAGCTCTGCCCACTGTCCGTGTGAATGGCGATACATTAGCTCTGCCCACTGTCCATGTGAATGGTGATAGATTAGCTCTGCCCACTGTCCATGTGAATGGCGTTAGATTAGCTCTGCCCACTGTCCATGTGAATGGTGATAGATTAGCTCTGCCCACTGTCCATGTGAATGACGTTAGATAAGCTCTGCCCACTGTCCATGTGAATGGCATTAGATTAGCTCTGCCCACTGTCCATGTGAATGATGTTAGATTAGTTCTGCCCACTGTCCGTGTGAATGGCGTTAGATTTGCTCTGCCCACTGTCCATGTGAATGGCGATAGATTAGCTCTGCCCACTGTCCATGTAAATGGCGATTGATTAGCTCTGCCCACTGTCCATGTGAATGATGTTAGTTTAACTCTGCCGACTGTCCATGTGAATGGATTTAGATTAGCTCTGCCCACTGTCCATGTGAATGATGTTAGATTAGCTCTGCCCACTTTCCATGTGAATGGCGTTGGATTAGCTCTGCCCACTGTCCATGTGAATGGCGTTAGATTAGCTCTGCCCACTGTCCATGTGAATGATGTTAGATTAGCTCTGCCCACTGTCCATGTGAATGATATTAGATTAGCTCTGCCCACTGTCCATGTGAATGATGTTAGATTAGTTCTGCCCACTGTCCATGTGAATGACGTTAGATTTGCTCTGCCCACTGTACATGTGAATGGCGTCAGATTAGCTCTGCCCACTGTCCGTGTGAATGATGTTAGATTAGCTCTGCCCATTATCCATGTGAATGGCGATAGATTAGCTCTGCCCACTGTCCGTGTGAATGACGTTAGATTAGCTCTGCCCATTGTCCGTGTGATTGACGTTAGATTAGCTCTGCCCATTGTCCATGTGAATGGCGATAGATTAGCTCTGCCCACTCTCCGTGTGAATGGCGATAGATTAGCTCTGCCCACTGTCTGTGTGAATGGTGATACATTAGCTCTGCCCACTGTCAACGTGAATGATGTTAGATTAGCTCTGCCCACTGTCCGTGTGAATGGCGATAGATTAGCTCTGCCCACTGTCCATGTGAATGATGTTAGATTAGTTCTGCCAACTGTCCGTGTGAATGGCATTAGATTAGCTCTGCCCACTGTCCGTGTGAATGGCATTAGATTAGCTCTGCCCACTGTCTGTGTTAATGGCGATAAATTAGCTCTGCCCACTGTCCATGTGCAGGGCATTAGATTAGTTCTGCCACTGTGCATGTGAATGTTGATAGATTAGCTCTGCCCACTGTCCGTGTGAATGGCGATAGATTAGCTCTGCCCACTGTCCATGTGAATGACGTTAGATTAGCTCTACCCATTGTCCGAGTGAATGACGTTAGATTAGCTCTGCCCATTTTCCGAGTGAATGATGTTAGATTTGATCTGCCCACTGTCCATGTGAATGGTGATAGATTCGCTCTGCCCACTGTCCATGTGAATGATGTTAGATTAGCTCTGCCCACTGTCCATGTGAATTTTGTTAGATTAGCTCTGCCCACGCTCCATGTGAATGGCATTACATTAGCTCTGCCCACTGTCCATGTGAATGGCGATAGATTAGCTCTGCCCATTGTCCGTGTGAATGGCGTTAGATTAGCTCTGCCCATTGTCCGTGTGAATGACGTTAGATTAGCTCTGCCCACTCTCCATGTGAATGGCGATAGATTAGCTCTGCCCATTGCCCGTGTGAATGGCGATAGATTCGCTCTGCCCATTGTCCGTGTGAATGGCATTAGATTAGCTCTGCCCACTGTCCATGTGAATGATGTTAGATTAGTTCTGCCCACTGTCCGTGTGAATGGCGTTAGATTTGCTCTGCCCACTGTCCATGTGAATGGCGTTGGATTAGCTCTGCCCACTGTCCGTGTGAATGGCGATAGATTAGCTCTGCCCACTGTCCATGTAAATGGCGATTGATTAGCTCTGCCCACTGTCCATGTGAATGATGTTAGTTTAACTCTGCCCACTGTCCATGTGAATGATGTTAGATTAGCTCTGCCCAATGTCCCTGTGAATGGCGTTAGATTAGCTCTGCCCACTGTCCATGTGAATGATGTTAGATTAGCTCTGCCCACTTTCCATGTGAATGGCGTTGGATCAGCTCTGCCCACTGTCCATGTGAATGGCGTTAGATTAGCTCTGCCCACTGTCCATGTGAATGATGTTAGATTAGCTCTGCCCACTGTCCATGTGAATGATGTTAGATTAGCTCTGCCCACTGTCCATGTGAATGATGTTAGATTAGTTCTGCCCACTGTCCATGTGAATGACGTTAGATTAGCTCTGCCCACTGTACATGTGAATGGCGTCAGATTAGCTCTGCCCACTGTCTGTGTGGATGATGTTAGATTTGCTCTGCCCACTATCCGTGTGAATGACGTTAGATTAGCTCTGCCCATTGTCCGTGTGAATGGCGATTGATTTGCTCTGCCCACTGTCCGTGTGAATGACGTTAGATTACCTCTGCCCATTGTCCATGTGAATGGTGATAGATTAGCTTTGCCCACTGTCCGTGTGAATGATCTTAGATTAGCTCTGCCCACTGTCCGTGTGAATGACGTTAGATTAGCTCTGCCCATTGTCCATGTGAATGGCGATAGATTAGCTCTGCCCACTGTCCATGTGAATGATGTTGGATTAGCTCTGCCCACTGTCCGTGTGAATGGCGATAGATTAGCTCTGCCCACTGTCCATGTGAATGATGTTAGATTAGTTCTGCCCACTGTCCGTGTAAATGGCATTAGATTAGCTCTGCCCACTGTCCGTGTGAATGGCATTAGATTAGTTCTGCCCACTGTCTGTGTTAATGGCGATAGATTAGCTCTGCCCACTGTCCATGTGCAGGGCATTAGATTAGTTCTGCCACTGTCCATGTGAATGGTGATAGATTAGCTCTGCCCACTGTCCATGTGAATGGCATTAGATTAGTTCTGCCACTGTCCATGTGAATGGTGATAGATTAGCTCTGCCCACTCTCCGTGTGAATGGCGATACATTAGCTCTGCCCACTGTCCATGTGAATGACTTTAGATTAGCTCTGCCCATTGTCCGAGTGAATGACGTTAGATTAGCTCTGCCCATTGTCCGAGTGAATGACGTTAGATTAGATCTGCCCACTGTCCATGTGAATGGTGATAGATTAGCTCTGCCCACTGTCCATGTGAATTTTGTCAGATTAGCTCTGCCCACTCTCCATGTGAATGGCATTAGATTAGCTCTGCCCACTGTCCATGTGAATGGCGATAGATTTGCTCTGCCCATTGTCCGTGTGAATGGCGTTAGATTAGCTCTGCCCATTGTCCGTGTGAATGACATTAGATTAGCTCTGCCCACTCTCCATGTGAATGGCGATAGATTAGCTCTGCCCATTGCCCGTGTGAATGGCGATAGATTCGCTCTGCCCATTGTCCGTGTGAATGGCGTTAGATTAGCTCTGCCCATTGTCCGTGTGAATGACGTTAGATTAGCTCTGCCCAATGTCCATGTGAATGGCGTCAGATCAGCTCTGCCCACTGTCCATGTGAATGGCGATAGATTAGCTCTGCCCACTGTCCATGTGAAGGGCATTAGATTAGCTCTGCCCACTATCCATGTGAATGGTGATAGATTAGCTCTGCCCACTGTCCATGTGAATGGCGATAGATTAGCTCTGCCCACTGTCCATGTGAAGGGCATTAGATTAGCTCTGCCAATTGTCCATGTGAATGGCGATAGATTAGCTCTGCCCACTGTCCATGTGAATGGCGATAGATTAGCTCTGCCCACTGTCCATGTGAATGACGTTAGATTAGCTCTGCCCACTCTCCATGTGAATGGCGATAGATTAGTTCTGCCCACTGTCCATGTGAATGATGTTAGATTAGCTCTGCCCACTGTCCATGTGAATGACGTTGGATTAGCTCTGCCCACTGTCCATGTGAATGGCATTAGATTAGTTCTGCCCACTGTCCGTGTGAATGGCGATAGATTAGCTCTGCCCACTGTCCATGTGAATGGCGATTGATTAGTTCTGCCCACTCTCCATGTAAATGGCATTAGATTAGTTCTGCCCACTGTCCGTGTGAATGGCGATAGATTAGCTCTGCCCACTGTCCATGTGAATGACGTTAGATTAGCTCTGCCCACTGTCCGTGAGAATGGCGATAGATTAGCTCTGCCCACTGTCCATGTGAATGACGTTAGATTAGCTCTGCCCATTGTCCGTGTGAATGGCGATAGATTAGCTCTGCCCACTGTCCGTGTGAATGGCGATAGATTAGTTCTGCCCACTGTCCATGTGAATGACGTTAGATTAGCTCTGCCCACTGTCCGTGTGAATGGTGTCAGATTAGCTCTGCCCACTGTCCGTGTGAATGGCATTAGATTAGCTCTGCCCACTGTCCGTGTGAATGACGTTAGATTAGCTCTGCCCATTGTCCATGTGAATGGCGATAGATTAGCTCTGCCCACTGTCCGTGTGAATGACGTTAGATTAGCTCTGCCCATTGTCCATGTGAATGGCGATAGATTAGCTCTGCCCACTGTCCGTGTGAATGACGTTAGATTAGCTCTGCCCATTGTCCATGTGAATGGCGATAGATTAGCTCTGCCCACTGTCCGTGTGAATGACGTTAGATTAGCTCTGCCCACTGTCCATGTGAATGACGTTAGATTAGCTCTGCCCACTGTCCATGTGAATGATGTTAGATTAGTTCTGCCCACTGTCCATGTGAATGACGTTAGATTAGCTCTGCCCACTGTCCATGTGAATGATGTTAGATTAGTTCTGCCCACTGTCCATGTGAATGATGTTAGATTAGCTCTGCCCACTGTCCGTGTGAATGGCGATAGATTAGCTCTGCCCACTGTCTATGTGAATGACGTTAGATTAGCTCTGCCCACTGTCTATGTGAATGACATTAGATTACCTCTGCCCATTGTGCGTGTGAATGACGTTAGATTAGCTCTGCCCACTCTCCGTGTGAATGGTGATAGATTAGCTCTGCCTACTGTCCGTGTGAATGGCGATAGATTAGCTCTGCCCATTGTCCGTGTGAATGACGTTAGATTAGTTCAGACCACTGTACATGTGAATGGCATTAGATTAGCTCTGCCCACTGTCCATGTGAATGATGTTAGATTAGCTCTGCCCACTGTACATGTGAATGGCATTAGATTAGCTCTGCCCAATGTCCTTTTGAACGATGTTAGATTAGCTCTGCCCACTGTCCGTGTGAATGACATTAGATTAGCTCTGCCCACTGTCCGTGTGAATGGCATTAGATTAGCTCTGCCCACTGTCCATGTGAATGGCATTAGATTAGCTCTGCCCACTGTCCATGTGAATGATGTTAGATTAGTTCTGCCCACTTTCCATGAGAATGACGTTAGATTAGCTCTGCCCACTGTCCATGTGAATGGCGTTAGATTAGCTATGCCCACTGCCCATGTGAATGATGTTAGATTAGCTCTGCCCACTGTCCGTGTGAATGACGTTAGATTAGCTCTGCCCACTGTCCATGTGAATGGCGATAGATTAGCTCTGCCCACTGTCCGTGTGAATGACGTTAGATTAGCTCTGCCCATTGTCCATGTGAATGGTGATAGATTAGCTTTGCCCACTGTCCGTGTGAATGATCTTAGATTAGCTCTGCCCACTGTCCGTGTGAATGACGTTAGATTAGCTCTGCCCATTGTCCATGTGAATGGCGATAGATTAGCTCTGCCCACTGTCCATGTGAATGATGTTGGATTAGCTCTGCCCACTGTCCGTGTGAATGGCGATAGATTAGCTCTGCCCACTGTCCATGTGAATGATGTTAGATTAGTTCTGCCCACTGTCCGTGTAAATGGCATTAGATTAGCTCTGCCCACTGTCCGTGTGAATGGCATTAGATTAGTTCTGCCCACTGTCTGTGTTAATGGCGATAGATTAGCTCTGCCCACTGTCCATGTGCAGGGCATTAGATTAGTTCTGCCACTGTCCATGTGAATGGTGATAGATTAGCTCTGCCCACTGTCCATGTGAATGGCATTAGATTAGTTCTGCCACTGTCCATGTGAATGGTGATAGATTAGCTCTGCCCACTCTCCGTGTGAATGGCGATACATTAGCTCTGCCCACTGTCCATGTGAATGACTTTAGATTAGCTCTGCCCATTGTCCGAGTGAATGACGTTAGATTAGCTCTGCCCATTGTCCGAGTGAATGACGTTAGATTAGATCTGCCCACTGTCCATGTGAATGGTGATAGATTAGCTCTGCCCACTGTCCATGTGAATTTTGTCAGATTAGCTCTGCCCACTCTCCATGTGAATGGCATTAGATTAGCTCTGCCCACTGTCCATGTGAATGGCGATAGATTTGCTCTGCCCAATGTCCGTGTGAATGGCGTTAGATTAGCTCTGCCCATTGTCCGTGTGAATGACATTAGATTAGCTCTGCCCACTCTCCATGTGAATGACGTTAGATTAGCTCTGCCCATTGTCCATGTGAATGGCGATAGATTAGCTCTGCCCACTGTCCATGTGAATGATGTTGGATTAGCTCTGCCCACTGTCCGTGTGAATGGCGATAGATTAGCTCTGCCCACTGTCCATGTGAATGATGTTAGATTAGTTCTGCCCACTGTCCGTGTAAATGGCATTAGATTAGCTCTGCCCACTGTCCGTGTGAATGGCATTAGATTAGTTCTGCCCACTGTCTGTGTTAATGGCGATAGATTAGCTCTGCCCACTGTCCATGTGCAGGGCATTAGATTAGTTCTGCCACTGTCCATGTGAATGGTGATAGATTAGCTCTGCCCACTGTCCATGTGAATGGCATTAGATTAGTTCTGCCACTGTCCATGTGAATGGTGATAGATTAGCTCTGCCCACTCTCCGTGTGAATGGCGATACATTAGCTCTGCCCACTGTCCATGTGAATGACTTTAGATTAGCTCTGCCCATTGTCCGAGTGAATGACGTTAGATTAGCTCTGCCCATTGTCCGAGTGAATGACGTTAGATTAGATCTGCCCACTGTCCATGTGAATGGTGATAGATTAGCTCTGCCCACTGTCCATGTGAATTTTGTCAGATTAGCTCTGCCCACTCTCCATGTGAATGGCATTAGATTAGCTCTGCCCACTGTCCATGTGAATGGCGATAGATTTGCTCTGCCCATTGTCCGTGTGAATGGCGTTAGATTAGCTCTGCCCATTGTCCGTGTGAATGACATTAGATTAGCTCTGCCCACTCTCCATGTGAATGGCGATAGATTAGCTCTGCCCATTGCCCGTGTGAATGGCGATAGATTCGCTCTGCCCATTGTCCGTGTGAATGGCGTTAGATTAGCTCTGCCCATTGTCCGTGTGAATGACATTAGATTAGCTCTGCCCAATGTCCATGTGAATGGCGTCAGATCAGCTCTGCCCACTGTCCATGTGAATGGCGATAGATTAGCTCTGCCCACTGTCCATGTGAAGGGCATTAGATTAGCTCTGCCCACTATCCATGTGAATGGTGATAGATTAGCTCTGCCCACTGTCCATGTGAATGGCGATAGATTAGCTCTGCCCACTGTCCATGTGAAGGGCATTAGATTAGCTCTGCCCATTGTCCATGTGAATGGCGATAGATTAGCTCTGCCCACTGTCCATGTGAATGGCGATAGATTAGCTCTGCCCACTGTCCATGTGAATGACGTTAGATTAGCTCTGCCCACTCTCCATGTGAATGGCGATAGATTAGTTCTGCCCACTGTCCATGTGAATGATGTTAGATTAGCTCTGCCCACTGTCCATGTGAATGACGTTGGATTAGCTCTGCCCACTGTCCATGTGAATGGCATTAGATTAGTTCTGCCCACTGTCCGTGTGAATGGCGATAGATTAGCTCTGCCCACTGTCCATGTGAATGGCGATTGATTAGTTCTGCCCACTCTCCATGTAAATGGCATTAGATTAGTTCTGCCCACTGTCCGTGTGAATGGCGATAGATTAGCTCTGCCCACTGTCCATGTGAATGACGTTAGATTAGCTCTGCCCACTGTCCGTGAGAATGGCGATAGATTAGCTCTGCCCACTGTCCATGTGAATGACGTTAGATTAGCTCTGCCCATTGTCCGTGTGAATGGCGATAGATTAGCTCTGCCCACTGTCCGTGTGAATGGCGATAGATTAGTTCTGCCCACTGTCCATGTGAATGACGTTAGATTAGCTCTGCCCACTGTCCGTGTGAATGGTGTCAGATTAGCTCTGCCCACTGTCCGTGTGAATGGCATTAGATTAGCTCTGCCCACTGTCCGTGTGAATGACGTTAGATTAGCTCTGCCCATTGTCCATGTGAATGGCGATAGATTAGCTCTGCCCACTGTCCGTGTGAATGACGTTAGATTAGCTCTGCCCATTGTCCATGTGAATGGCGATAGATTAGCTCTGCCCACTGTCCGTGTGAATGACGTTAGATTAGCTCTGCCCATTGTCCATGTGAATGGCGATAGATTAGCTCTGCCCACTGTCCGTGTGAATGACGTTAGATTAGCTCTGCCCACTGTCCATGTGAATGACGTTAGATTAGCTCTGCCCACTGTCCATGTGAATGATGTTAGATTAGTTCTGCCCACTGTCCATGTGAATGACGTTAGATTAGCTCTGCCCACTGTCCATGTGAATGATGTTAGATTAGTTCTGCCCACTGTCCATGTGAATGATGTTAGATTAGCTCTGCCCACTGTCCGTGTGAATGGCGATAGATTAGCTCTGCCCACTGTCTATGTGAATGACGTTAGATTAGCTCTGCCCACTGTCTATGTGAATGACATTAGATTACCTCTGCCCATTGTGCGTGTGAATGACGTTAGATTAGCTCTGCCCACTGTCCGTGTGAATGGTGATAGATTAGCTCTGCCTACTGTCCGTGTGAATGGCGATAGATTAGCTCTGCCCATTGTCCGTGTGAATGACGTTAGATTAGTTCAGACCACTGTACATGTGAATGGCATTAGATTAGCTCTGCCCACTGTCCATGTGAATGATGTTAGATTAGCTCTGCCCACTGTACATGTGAATGGCATTAGATTAGCTCTGCCCAATGTCCTTTTGAACGATGTTAGATTAGCTCTGCCCACTGTCCGTGTGAATGACATTAGATTAGCTCTGCCCACTGTCCGTGTGAATGGCATTAGATTAGCTCTGCCCACTGTCCATGTGAATGGCATTAGATTAGCTCTGCCCACTGTCCATGTGAATGATGTTAGATTAGTTCTGCCCACTTTCCATGAGAATGACGTTAGATTAGCTCTGCCCACTGTCCATGTGAATGGCGTTAGATTAGCTATGCCCACTGCCCATGTGAATGATGTTAGATTAGCTCTGCCCACTGTCCGTGTGAATGACGTTAGATTAGCTCTGCCCACTGTCCATGTGAATGGCGATAGATTAGCTCTGCCCACTGTCCGTGTGAATGACGTTAGATTAGCTCTGCCCATTGTCCATGTGAATGGTGATAGATTAGCTTTGCCCACTGTCCGTGTGAATGATCTTAGATTAGCTCTGCCCACTGTCCGTGTGAATGACGTTAGATTAGCTCTGCCCATTGTCCATGTGAATGGCGATAGATTAGCTCTGCCCACTGTCCATGTGAATGATGTTGGATTAGCTCTGCCCACTGTCCGTGTGAATGGCGATAGATTAGCTCTGCCCACTGTCCATGTGAATGATGTTAGATTAGTTCTGCCCACTGTCCGTGTAAATGGCATTAGATTAGCTCTGCCCACTGTCCGTGTGAATGGCATTAGATTAGTTCTGCCCACTGTCTGTGTTAATGGCGATAGATTAGCTCTGCCCACTGTCCATGTGCAGGGCATTAGATTAGTTCTGCCACTGTCCATGTGAATGGTGATAGATTAGCTCTGCCCACTGTCCATGTGAATGGCATTAGATTAGTTCTGCCACTGTCCATGTGAATGGTGATAGATTAGCTCTGCCCACTCTCCGTGTGAATGGCGATACATTAGCTCTGCCCACTGTCCATGTGAATGACTTTAGATTAGCTCTGCCCATTGTCCGAGTGAATGACGTTAGATTAGCTCTGCCCATTGTCCGAGTGAATGACGTTAGATTAGATCTGCCCACTGTCCATGTGAATGGTGATAGATTAGCTCTGCCCACTGTCCATGTGAATTTTGTCAGATTAGCTCTGCCCACTCTCCATGTGAATGGCATTAGATTAGCTCTGCCCACTGTCCATGTGAATGGCGATAGATTTGCTCTGCCCAATGTCCGTGTGAATGGCGTTAGATTAGCTCTGCCCATTGTCTGTGTGAATGACATTAGATTAGCTCTGCCCACTCTCCATGTGAATGGCGATAGATTAGCTCTGCCCATTGCCCGTGTGAATGGCGATAGATTCGCTCTGCCCATTGTCCGTGTGAATGGCGTTAGATTAGCTCTGCCCATTGTCCGTGTGAATGACGTTAGATTAGCTCTGCCCAATGTCCATGTGAATGGCGTCAGATCAGCTCTGCCCACTGTCCATGTGAATGGCGATAGATTAGCTCTGCCCACTGTCCATGTGAAGGGCATTAGATTAGCTCTGCCCACTATCCATGTGAATGGTGATAGATTAGCTCTGCCCACTGTCCATGTGAATGGCGATAGATTAGCTCTGCCCACTGTCCATGTGAAGGGCATTAGATTAGCTCTGCCCATTGTCCATGTGAATGGCGATAGATTAGCTCTGCCCACTGTCCATGTGAATGGCGATAGATTAGCTCTGCCCACTGTCCATGTGAATGACGTTAGATTAGCTCTGCCCACTCTCCATGTGAATGGCGATAGATTAGTTCTGCCCACTGTCCATGTGAATGATGTTAGATTAGCTCTGCCCACTGTCCATGTGAATGACGTTGGATTAGCTCTGCCCACTGTCCATGTGAATGGCATTAGATTAGTTCTGCCCACTGTCCGTGTGAATGGCGATAGATTAGCTCTGCCCACTGTCCATGTGAATGGCGATTGATTAGTTCTGCCCACTCTCCATGTAAATGGCATTAGATTAGTTCTGCCCACTGTCCGTGTGAATGGCGATAGATTAGCTCTGCCCACTGTCCATGTGAATGACGTTAGATTAGCTCTGCCCACTGTCCGTGAGAATGGCGATAGATTAGCTCTGCCCACTGTCCATGTGAATGACGTTAGATTAGCTCTGCCCATTGTCCGTGTGAATGGCGATAGATTAGCTCTGCCCACTGTCCGTGTGAATGGCGATAGATTAGTTCTGCCCACTGTCCATGTGAATGACGTTAGATTAGCTCTGCCCACTGTCCGTGTGAATGGTGTCAGATTAGCTCTGCCCACTGTCCGTGTGAATGGCATTAGATTAGCTCTGCCCACTGTCCGTGTGAATGACGTTAGATTAGCTCTGCCCATTGTCCATGTGAATGGCGATAGATTAGCTCTGCCCACTGTCCGTGTGAATGACGTTAGATTAGCTCTGCCCATTGTCCATGTGAATGGCGATAGATTAGCTCTGCCCACTGTCCGTGTGAATGACGTTAGATTAGCTCTGCCCATTGTCCATGTGAATGGCGATAGATTAGCTCTGCCCACTGTCGGTGTGAATGACGTTAGATTAGCTCTGCCCACTGTCCATGTGAATGACGTTAGATTAGCTCTGCCCACTGTCCATGTGAATGATGTTAGATTAGTTCTGCCCACTGTCCATGTGAATGACGTTAGATTAGCTCTGCCCACTGTCCATGTGAATGATGTTAGATTAGTTCTGCCCACTGTCCATGTGAATGATGTTAGATTAGCTCTGCCCACTGTCCGTGTGAATGGCGATAGATTAGCTCTGCCCACTGTCTATGTGAATGACGTTAGATTAGCTCTGCCCACTGTCTATGTGAATGACATTAGATTACCTCTGCCCATTGTCCGTGTGAATGACGTTAGATTAGCTCTGCCCACTGTCCGTGTGAATGGTGATAGATTAGCTCTGCCTACTGTCCGTGTGAATGGCGATAGATTAGCTCTGCCCATTGTCCGTGTGAATGACGTTAGATTAGTTCAGACCACTGTACATGTGAATGGCATTAGATTAGCTCTGCCCACTGTCCGTGTGAATGATGTTAGATTAGCTCTGCCCACTGTACATGTGAATGGCATTAGATTAGCTCTGCCCAATGTCCTTTTGAACGATGTTAGATTAGCTCTGCCCACTGTCCGTGTGAATGACATTAGATTAGCTCTGCCCACTGTCCGTGTGAATGGCATTAGATTAGCTCTGCCCACTGTCCATGTGAATGGCATTAGATTAGCTCTGCCCACTGTCCATGTGAATGATGTTAGATTAGTTCTGCCCACTTTCCATGAGAATGACGTTAGATTAGCTCTGCCCACTGTCCATGTGAATGGCGTTAGATTAGCTATGCCCACTGCCCATGTGAATGATGTTAGATTAGCTCTGCCCACTGTCCGTGTGAATGACGTTAGATTAGCTCTGCCCACTGTCCATGTGAATGGCGATAGATTAGCTCTGCCCACTGTCCGTGTGAATGACGTTAGATTAGCTCTGCCCATTGTCCATGTGAATGGCGATAGATTAGCTCTGCCCACTGTCCGTGTGAATGACGTTAGATTAGCTCTGCCCATTGTCCATGTGAATGGCGATAGATTAGCTCTGCCCACTGTCCGTGTGAATGACGTTAGATTAGCTCTGCCCACTGTCCATGTGAATGACGTTAGATTAGCTCTGCCCACTGTCCATGTGAATGATGTTAGATTAGTTCTGCCCACTGTCCATGTGAATGACGTTAGATTAGCTCTGCCCACTGTCCATGTGAATGATGTTAGATTAGTTCTGCCCACTGTCCATGTGAATGATGTTAGATTAGCTCTGCCCACTGTCCGTGTGAATGGCGATAGATTAGCTCTGCCCACTGTCTATGTGAATGACGTTAGATTAGCTCTGCCCACTGTCTATGTGAATGACATTAGATTACCTCTGCCCATTGTCCGTGTGAATGACGTTAGATTAGCTCTGCCCACTGTCCGTGTGAATAGTGATAGATTAGCTCTGCCTACTGTCCGTGTGAATGGCGATAGATTAGCTCTGCCCATTGTCTGTGTGAATGACGTTAGATTAGTTCAGACCACTGTACATGTGAATGGCATTAGATTAGCTCTGCCCACTGTCCATGTGAATGTTGTTAGATTAGCTCTGCCCACTGTACATGTGAATGGCATTAGATTAGCTCTGCCCAATGTCCTTTTGAACGATGTTAGATTAGCTCTGCCCACTGTCCGTGTGAATGACATTAGATTAGCTCTGCCCACTGTCCGTGTGAATGGCATTAGATTAGCTCTGCCCACTGTCCATGTGAATGGCATTAGATTAGCTCTGCCCACTGTCCATGTGAATGATGTTAGATTAGTTCTGCCCACTTTCCATGAGAATGACGTTAGATTAGCTCTGCCCACTGTCCATGTGAATGGCGTTAGATTAGCTATGCCCACTGTCCATGTGAATGATGTTAGATTAGCTCTGCCCACTGTCCGTGTGAATGACGTTAGATTAGCTCTGCCCACTGTCCATGTGAATGGCGATAGATTAGCTCTGCCCACTGTCCATGTGAATGATGTTAGATTAGCTCTGCCCACTGTCCATGTGAATGGCGATAGATTAGCTCTGCCCACTGTCCATGTGCAGGGCATTAGATTAGCTCTGCCCACTGTCCATGTGAATGGCGATAGATTAGCTCTGCCCACTTTCCATGTGCAGGGCATTAGATTAGCTCTGCCCACTGTCGATGTGCAGGGCATTAGATTAGCTCTGGCCACTGTCCATGTGCAGGGCATTAGATTAGCTCTGCCTACTGTCTGTGTGAATGGCATTAGATTAGCTCTGCCCACTGTCTGTGTGAATGGCGATAGATTAGCTCTGCCCACTGTCCATGTGAATGACGTTAGATTAGCTCTGTCCATTGTCCGTGTGAATGGTGATGGATTAGCTGTGCCCACTGTCCATGTGAATGATGTTAGATTAGCTCTGCCCACTCTCCATGTGAATGGCGATAGATTAGCTCTGCCCACTGTCCATGTGCAGGGCATTAGATTAGCTCTGCCCACTGTCCATGTGAATGGCGATAGATTAGCTCTGCCCACTTTCCATGTGCAGGGCATTAGATTAGCTCTGCCCACTGTCGATGTGCAGGGCATTAGATTAGCTCTGGCCACTGTCCATGTGCAGGGCATTAGATTAGCTCTGCCTCCTGTCTGTGTGAATGGCATTAGATTAGCTCTGCCCACTGTCTGTGTGAATGGCGATAGATTAGCTCTGCCCACTGTCCATGTGAATGACGTTAGATTAGCTCTGCCCACTGTCCGTGTGAATGGCGATACATTAGCTCTGCCCACTGTCCGTGTGAATGGTGATAGATTAGCTCTGCCCACTGTCCATGTGAATGGCGTTAGATTAGCTCTGCCCACTGTCCATGTGAATGGTGACAGATTAGCTCTGCCCACTGTCCATGTGAATGACGTTAGATAAGCTCTGCCCACTGTCCATGTGAATGGCATTAGATTAGCTCTGCCCACTGTCCATGTGAATGATGTTAGATTAGTTCTGCCCACTGTCCGTGTGAATGGCGTTAGATTTGCTCTGCCCACTGTCCATGTGAATGGCGATAGATTAGCTCTGCCCACTGTCCATGTAAATGGCGATTGATTAGCTCTGCCCACTGTCCATGTGAATGATGTTAGTTTAACTCTGCCGACTGTCCATGTGAATGGATTTAGATTAGCTCTGCCCACTATCCATGTGAATGATGTTAGATTAGCTCTGCCCACTTTCCATGTGAATGGCGTTGGATTATCTCTGCCCACTGTCCATGTGAATGGCGTTAGATTAGCTCTGCCCACTGTCCATGTGAATGATGTTAGATTAGCTCTGCCCACTGTCCATGTGAATGATGTTAGATTAGCTCTGCCCACTGTCCATGTGAATGATGTTAGATTAGTTCTGCCCTCTGTCCATGTGAATGACGTTAGATTTGCTCTGCCCACTGTACATGTGAATGGCGTCAGATTAGCTCTGCCCACTGTCCGTGTGAATGACGTTAGATTAGCTCTGCCCATTGTCCATGTGAATGGCGATAGATTAGCTCTGCCCACTGTCCGTGTGAATGACGTTAGATTAGCTCTGCCCATTGTCCGTGTGATTGACGTTAGATGAGCTCTGCCCATTGTCCATGTGAATGGCGATAGATTAGCTCTGCCCACTGTCCATGTGAATGATGTTAGATTAGCTCTACCCACTGTCCGTGTGATTGACGTTAGATTAGCTCTGCCCATTGTCCATGTGAATGGCGATAGATTAGCTCTGCCCACTCTCCGTGTGAATGGCGATAGATTAGCTCTGCCCACTGTCTGTGTGAATGGTGATACATTAGCTCTGCCCACTGTCAACGTGAATGATGTTAGATTAGCTCTGCCCACTGTCCGTGTGAATGGCGATAGATTAGCTCTGCCCACTGTCCATGTGAATGATGTTAGATTAGTTCTGCCAACTGTCCGTGTGAATGGCATTAGATTAGCTCTGCCCACTGTCCGTGTGAATGGCATTAGATTAGCTCTGCCCACTGTCTGTGTTAATGGCGATAAATTAGCTCTGCCCACTGTCCATGTGCAGGGCATTAGATTAGTTCTGCCACTGTCCATGTGAATGGTGATAGATTAGCTCTGCCCACTGTCCATGTGAATGGCATTAGATTAGTTCTGCCACTGTGCATGTGAATGTTGATAGATTAGCTCTGCCCACTGTCCGTGTGAATGGCGATAGATTAGCTCTGCCCACTGTCCATGTGAATGACGTTAGATTAGCTCTACCCATTGTCCGAGTGGATGGCGATTGATTTGCTCTGCCCACTGTCCGTGTGAATGACGTTAGATTACCTCTGCCCATTGTCCATGTGAATGGTGATAGATTAGCTTTGCCCACTGTCCATGTGAATGAGCTTAGATTAGCTCTGCCCACTGTCCGTGTGAATGACGTTAGATTAGCTCTGCCCATTGTCCATGTGAATGGCGATAGATTAGCTCTGCCCACTGTCCATGTGAATGATGTTGGATTAGCTCTGCCCACTGTCCGTGTGAATGGCGATAGATTAGCTCTGCCCACTGTCCATGTGAATGATGTTAGATTAGTTCTGCCCACTGTCCATGTAAATGGCATTAGATTAGCTCTGCCCACTGTCCGTGTGAATGGCATTAGATTAGCTCTGCCCACTGTCTGTGTTAATGGCGATAGATTAGCTCTGCCCACTGTCCATGTGCAGGGCATTAGATTAGTTCTGCCACTGTCCATGTGAATGGTGATAGATTAGCTCTGCCCACTGTCCATGTGAATGGCATTAGATTAGTTCTGCCACTGTCCATGTGAATGGTGATAGATTAGCTCTGCCCACTGTCCATGTGAATGACGTTAGATTAGCTCTGTCCATTGTCCGTGTGAATGGTGATGGATTAGCTGCGCCCACTGTCCATGTGAATGATGTTAGATTAGCTCTGCCCACTGTCCATGTGAATGATGTTGGATTAGTTCTGCCCACTGTCCATGTGAATGTTGTTAGATTAGCTCTGCCCACTCTCCATGTGAATGGCAATAGATTAGCTCTGCCCACTGTCCGTGTGAATGGCGATACATTAGCTCTGCCCACTGTCCATGTGAATGGTGATAGATTAGCTCTGCCCACTGTCCATGTGAATGGCGTTAGATTAGCTCTGCCCACTGTCCATGTGAATGGTGATAGATTAGCTCTGCCCACTGTCCATGTGAATGACGTTAGATAAGCTCTGCCCACTGTCCATGTGAATGGCATTAGATTAGCTCTGCCCACTGTCCATGTGAATGATGTTAGATTAGTTCTGCCCACTGTCCGTGTGAATGGCGTTAGATTTGCTCTGCCCACTGTCCATGTGAATGGCGATAGATTAGCTCTGCCCACTGTCCATGTAAATGGCGATTGATTAGCTCTGCCCACTGTCCATGTGAATGATGTTAGTTTAACTCTGCCGACTGTCCATGTGAATGGATTTAGATTAGCTCTGCCCACTGTCCATGTGAATGATGTTAGATTAGCTCTGCCCACTTTCCATGTGAATGGCGTTGGATTAGCTCTGCCCACTGTCCATGTGAATGGCGTTAGATTAGCTCTGCCCACTGTCCATGTGAATGATGTTAGATTAGCTCTGCCCACTGTCCATGTGAATGATATTAGATTAGCTCTGCCCACTGTCCATGTGAATGATGTTAGATTAGTTCTGCCCACTGTCCATGTGAATGACGTTAGATTTGCTCTGCCCACTGTACATGTGAATGGCGTCAGATTAGCTCTGCCCACTGTCCGTGTGAATGACGTTAGATTAGCTCTGCCCATTATCCATGTGAATGGCGATAGATTAGCTCTGCCCACTGTCCGTGTGAATGACGTTAGATTAGCTCTGCCCATTGTCCGTGTGATTGACGTTAGATTAGCTCTGCCCATTGTCCATGTGAATGGCGATAGATTAGCTCTGCCCACTGTCCATGTGAATGATGTTAGATTAGCTCTACCCACTGTCCGTGTGATTGACGTTAGATTAGCTCTGCCCATTGTCCATGTGAATGGCGATAGATTAGCTCTGCCCACTCTCCGTGTGAATGGCGATAGATTAGCTCTGCCCACTGTCTGTGTGAATGGTGATACATTAGCTCTGCCCACTGTCAACGTGAATGATGTTAGATTAGCTCTGCCCACTGTCCGTGTGAATGGCGATAGATTAGCTCTGCCCACTGTCCATGTGAATGATGTTAGATTAGTTCTGCCAACTGTCCGTGTGAATGGCATTAGATTAGCTCTGCCCACTGTCCGTGTGAATGGCATTAGATTAGCTCTGCCCACTGTCTGTGTTAATGGCGATAAATTAGCTCTGCCCACTGTCCATGTGCAGGGCATTAGATTAGTTCTGCCACTGTGCATGTGAATGTTGATAGATTAGCTCTGCCCACTGTCCGTGTGAATGGCGATAGATTAGCTCTGCCCACTGTCCATGTGAATGACGTTAGATTAGCTCTACCCATTGTCCGAGTGAATGACGTTAGATTAGCTCTGCCCATTTTCCGAGTGAATGATGTTAGATTTGATCTGCCCACTGTCCATGTGAATGGTGATAGATTCGCTCTGCCCACTGTCCATGTGAATGATGTTAGATTAGCTCTGCCCACTGTCCATGTGAATTTTGTTAGATTAGCTCTGCCCACGCTCCATGTGAATGGCATTAGATTAGCTCTGCCCACTGTCCATGTGAATGGCGATAGATTAGCTCTGCCCATTGTCCGTGTGAATGGCGTTAGATTAGCTCTGCCCATTGTCCGTGTGAATGACGTTAGATTAGCTCTGCCCACTCTCCATGTGAATGGCGATAGATTAGCTCTGCCCATTGCCCGTGTGAATGGCGATAGATTCGCTCTGCCCATTGTCCGTGTGAATGGCATTAGATTAGCTCTGCCCACTGTCCATGTGAATGATGTTAGATTAGTTCTGCCCACTGTCCGTGTGAATGGCGTTAGATTTGCTCTGCCCACTGTCCATGTGAATGGCGTTGGATTAGCTCTGCCCACTGTCCGTGTGAATGGCGATAGATTAGCTCTGCCCACTGTCCATGTAAATGGCGATTGATTAGCTCTGCCCACTGTCCATGTGAATGATGTTAGTTTAACTCTGCCCACTGTCCATGTGAATGATGTTAGATTAGCTCTGCCCAATGTCCCTGTGAATGGCGTTAGATTAGCTCTGCCCGCTGTCCATGTGAATGATGTTAGATTAGCTCTGCCCACTTTCCATGTGAATGGCGTTGGATCAGCTCTGCCCACTGTCCATGTGAATGGCGTTAGATTAGCTCTGCCCACTGTCCATGTGAATGATGTTAGATTAGCTCTGCCCACTGTCCATGTGAATGATGTTAGATTAGCTCTGCCCACTGTCCATGTGAATGATGTTAGATTAGTTCTGCCCACTGTCCATGTGAATGACGTTAGATTAGCTCTGCCCACTGTACATGTGAATGGCGTCAGATTAGCTCTGCCCACTGTCTGTGTGGATGATGTTAGATTTGCTCTGCCCACTATCCGTGTGAATGACGTTAGATTAGCTCTGCCCATTGTCCGTGTGAATGGCGATTGATTTGCTCTGCCCACTGTCCGTGTGAATGACGTTAGATTACCTCTGCCCATTGTCCATGTGAATGGTGATAGATTAGCTTTGCCCACTGTCCGTGTGAATGATCTTAGATTAGCTCTGCCCACTGTCCGTGTGAATGACGTTAGATTAGCTCTGCCCATTGTCCATGTGAATGGCGATAGATTAGCTCTGCCCACTGTCCATGTGAATGATGTTGGATTAGCTCTGCCCACTGTCCGTGTGAATGGCGATAGATTAGCTCTGCCCACTGTCCATGTGAATGATGTTAGATTAGTTCTGCCCACTGTCCGTGTAAATGGCATTAGATTAGCTCTGCCCACTGTCCGTGTGAATGGCATTAGATTAGTTCTGCCCACTGTCTGTGTTAATGGCGATAGATTAGCTCTGCCCACTGTCCATGTGCAGGGCATTAGATTAGTTCTGCCACTGTCCATGTGAATGGTGATAGATTAGCTCTGCCCACTGTCCATGTGAATGGCATTAGATTAGTTCTGCCACTGTCCATGTGAATGGTGATAGATTAGCTCTGCCCACTCTCCGTGTGAATGGCGATACATTAGCTCTGCCCACTGTCCATGTGAATGACTTTAGATTAGCTCTGCCCATTGTCCGAGTGAATGACATTAGATTAGCTCTGCCCATTGTCCGAGTGAATGACGTTAGATTAGATCTGCCCACTGTCCATGTGAATGGTGATAGATTAGCTCTGCCCACTGTCCATGTGAATTTTGTCAGATTAGCTCTGCCCACTCTCCATGTGAATGGCATTAGATTAGCTCTGCCCACTGTCCATGTGAATGGCGATAGATTTGCTCTGCCCATTGTCCGTGTGAATGGCGTTAGATTAGCTCTGCCCATTGTCCGTGTGAATGACATTAGATTAGCTCTGCCCACTCTCCATGTGAATGGCGATAGATTAGCTCTGCCCATTGCCCGTGTGAATGGCGATAGATTCGCTCTGCCAATTGTCCGTGTGAATGGCGTTAGATTAGCTCTGCCCATTGTCCGTGTGAATGACGTTAGATTAGCTCTGCCCAATGTCCATGTGAATGGCGTCAGATCAGCTCTGCCCACTGTCCATGTGAATGGCGATAGATTAGCTCTGCCCACTGTCCATGTGAAGGGCATTAGATTAGCTCTGCCCACTATCCATGTGAATGGTGATAGATTAGCTCTGCCCACTGTCCATGTGAATGGCGATAGATTAGCTCTGCCCACTGTCCATGTGAAGGGCATTAGATTAGCTCTGCCCATTGTCCATGTGAATGGCGATAGATTAGCTCTGCCCACTGTCCATGTGAATGGCGATAGATTAGCTCTGCCCACTGTCCATGTGAATGACGTTAGATTAGCTCTGCCCACTCTCCATGTGAATGGCGATAGATTAGTTCTGCCCACTGTCCATGTGAATGATGTTAGATTAGCTCTGCCCACTGTCCATGTGAATGACGTTGGATTAGCTCTGCCCACTGTCCATGTGAATGGCATTAGATTAGTTCTGCCCACTGTCCGTGTGAATGGCGATAGATTAGCTCTGCCCACTGTCCATGTGAATGGCGATTGATTAGTTCTGCCCACTCTCCATGTAAATGGCATTAGATTAGTTCTGCCCACTGTCCGTGTGAATGGCGATAGATTAGCTCTGCCCACTGTCCATGTGAATGACGTTAGATTAGCTCTGCCCACTGTCCGTGAGAATGGCGATAGATTAGCTCTGCCCACTGTCCATGTGAATGGTGATAGATTAGCTTTGCCCACTGTCCGTGTGAATGAGCTTAGATTAGCTCTGCCCACTGTCCGTGTGAATGACGTTAGATTAGCTCTGCCCATTGTCCATGTGAATGGCGATAGATTAGCTCTGCCCACTGTCCATGTGAATGATGTTGGATTAGCTCTGCCCACTGTCCCTGTGAATGGCGATAGATTAGCTCTGCCCACTGTCCATGTGAATGATGTTAGATTAGTTCTGCCCACTGTCCGTGTAAATGGCATTAGATTAGCTCTGCCCACTCTCCGTGTGAATGGCATTAGATTAGCTCTGCCCACTGTCTGTGTTAATGGCGATAGATTAGCTCTGCCCACTGTCCATGTGCAGGGCATTAGATTAGTTCTGCCACTGTCCATGTGAATGGTGATAGATTAGCTCTGCCCACTGTCCATGTGAATGGCATTAGATTAGTTCTGCCACTGTCCATGTGAATGGTGATAGATTAGCTCTGCCCACTGTCCATGTGAATGACGTTAGATTAGCTCTGTCCATTGTCCGTGTGAATGGTGATGGATTAGCTGCGCCCACTGTCCATGTGAATGATGTTAGATTAGCTCTGCCCACTGTCCATGTGAATGATGTTGGATTAGTTCTGCCCACTGTCCATGTGAATGTTGTTAGATTAGCTCTGCCCACTCTCCATGTGAATGGCAATAGATTAGCTCTGCCCACTGTCTGTGTGAATGGCGATACATTAGCTCTGCCCACTGTCCATGTGAATGGTGATAGATTAGCTCTGCCCACTGTCCATGTGAATGGCGTTAGATTAGCTCTGCCCACTGTCCATGTGAATGGTGATAGATTAGCTCTGCCCACTGTCCATGTGAATGACGTTAGATAAGCTCTGCCCACTGTCCATGTGAATGGCATTAGATTAGCTCTGCCCACTGTCCATGTGAATGATGTTAGATTAGTTCTGCCCACTGTCCGTGTGAATGGCGTTAGATTTGCTCTGCCCACTGTCCATGTGAATGGCGATAGATTAGCTCTGCCCACTGTCCATGTAAATGGCGATTGATTAGCTCTGCCCACTGTCCATGTGAATGATGTTAGTTTAACTCTGCCGACTGTCCATGTGAATGGATTTAGATTAGCTCTGCCCACTGTCCATGTGAATGATGTTAGATTAGCTCTGCCCACTTTCCATGTGAATGGCGTTGGATTAGCTCTGCCCACTGTCCATGTGAATGGCGTTAGATTAGCTCTGCCCACTGTCCATGTGAATGATGTTAGATTAGCTCTGCCCACTGTCCATGTGAATGATATTAGATTAGCTCTGCCCACTGTCCATGTGAATGATGTTAGATTAGTTCTGCCCACTGTCCATGTGAATGACGTTAGATTTGCTCTGCCCACTGTACATGTGAATGGCGTCAGATTAGCTCTGCCCACTGTCCGTGTGAATGACGTTAGATTAGCTCTGCCCATTATCCATGTGAATGGCGATAGATTAGCTCTGCCCACTGTCCGTGTGAATGACGTTAGATTAGCTCTGCCCATTGTCCGTGTGATTGACGTTAGATTAGCTCTGCCCATTGTCCATGTGAATGGCGATAGATTAGCTCTGCCCACTGTCCATGTGAATGATGTTAGATTAGCTCTACCCACTGTCCGTGTGATTGACGTTAGATTAGCTCTGCCCATTGTCCATGTGAATGGCGATAGATTAGCTCTGCCCACTCTCCGTGTGAATGGCGATAGATTAGCTCTGCCCACTGTCTGTGTGAATGGTGATACATTAGCTCTGCCCACTGTCAACGTGAATGATGTTAGATTAGCTCTGCCCACTGTCCGTGTGAATGGCGATAGATTAGCTCTGCCCACTGTCCATATGAATGATGTTAGATTAGTTCTGCCAACTGTCCGTGTGAATGGCATTAGATTAGCTCTGCCCACTGTCCGTGTGAATGGCATTAGATTAGCTCTGCCCACTGTCTGTGTTAATGGCGATAAATTAGCTCTGCCCACTGTCCATGTGCAGGGCATTAGATTAGTTCTGCCACTGTGCATGTGAATGTTGATAGATTAGCTCTGCCCACTGTCCGTGTGAATGGCGATAGATTAGCTCTGCCCACTGTCCATGTGAATGACGTTAGATTAGCTCTACCCATTGTCCGAGTGAATGACGTTAGATTAGCTCTGCCCATTTTCCGAGTGAATGATGTTAGATTTGATCTGTCCACTGTCCATGTGAATGGTGATAGATTCGCTCTGCCCACTGTCCATGTGAATGATGTTAGATTAGCTCTGCCCACTGTCCATGTGAATTTTGTTAGATTAGCACTGCCCACGCTCCATGTGAATGGCATTAGATTAGCTCTGCCCACTGTCCATGTGAATGGCGATAGATTAGCTCTGCCCATTGTCCGTGTGAATGGCGTTAGATTAGCTCTGCCCATTGTCCGTGTGAATGACGTTAGATTAGCTCTGCCCACTCTCCATGTGAATGGCGATAGATTAGCTCTGCCCATTGCCCGTGTGAATGGCGATAGATTCGCTCTGCCCATTGTCCGTGTGAATGGCATTAGATTAGCTCTGCCCACTGTCCATGTGAATGATGTTAGATTAGTTCTGCCCACTGTCCGTGTGAATGGCGTTAGATTTGCTCTGCCCACTGTCCATGTGAATGGCGTTGGATTAGCTCTGCCCACTGTCCGTGTGAATGGCGATAGATTAGCTCTGCCCACTGTCCATGTAAATGGCGATTGATTAGCTCTGCCCACTGTCCATGTGAATGATGTTAGTTTAACTCTGCCCACTGTCCATGTGAATGATGTTAGATTAGCTCTGCCCAATGTCCCTGTGAATGGCGTTAGATTAGCTCTGCCCACTGTCCATGTGAATGATGTTAGATTAGCTCTGCCCACTTTCCATGTGAATGGCGTTGGATCAGCTCTGCCCACTGTCCATGTGAATGGCGTTAGATTAGCTCTGCCCACTGTCCATGTGAATGATGTTAGATTAGCTCTGCCCACTGTCCATGTGAATGATGTTAGATTAGCTCTGCCCACTGTCCATGTGAATGATGTTAGATTAGTTCTGCCCACTGTCCATGTGAATGACGTTAGATTAGCTCTGCCCACTGTACATGTGAATGGCGTCAGATTAGCTCTGCCCACTGTCTGTGTGGATGATGTTAGATTTGCTCTGCCCACTATCCGTGTGAATGACGTTAGATTAGCTCTGCCCATTGTCCGTGTGAATGGCGATTGATTTGCTCTGCCCACTGTCCGTGTGAATGACGTTAGATTACCTCTGCCCATTGTCCATGTGAATGGTGATAGATTAGCTTTGCCCACTGTCCGTGTGAATGATCTTAGATTAGCTCTGCCCACTGTCCGTGTGAATGACGTTAGATTAGCTCTGCCCATTGTCCATGTGAATGGCGATAGATTAGCTCTGCCCACTGTCCATGTGAATGATGTTGGATTAGCTCTGCCCACTGTCCGTGTGAATGGCGATAGATTAGCTCTGCCCACTGTCCATGTGAATGATGTTAGATTAGTTCTGCCCACTGTCCGTGTAAATGGCATTAGATTAGCTCTGCCCACTGTCCGTGTGAATGGCATTAGATTAGTTCTGCCCACTGTCTGTGTTAATGGCGATAGATTAGCTCTGCCCACTGTCCATGTGCAGGGCATTAGATTAGTTCTGCCACTGTCCATGTGAATGGTGATAGATTAGCTCTGCCCACTGTCCATGTGAATGGCATTAGATTAGTTCTGCCACTGTCCATGTGAATGGTGATAGATTAGCTCTGCCCACTCTCCGTGTGAATGGCGATACATTAGCTCTGCCCACTGTCCATGTGAATGACTTTAGATTAGCTCTGCCCATTGTCCGAGTGAATGACGTTAGATTAGCTCTGCCCATTGTCCGAGTGAATGACGTTAGATTAGATCTGCCCACTGTCCATGTGAATGGTGATAGATTAGCTCTGCCCACTGTCCATGTGAATTTTGTCAGATTAGCTCTGCCCACTCTCCATGTGAATGGCATTAGATTAGCTCTGCCCACTGTCCATGTGAATGGCGATAGATTTGCTCTGCCCATTGTCCGTGTGAATGGCGTTAGATTAGCTCTGCCCATTGTCCGTGTGAATGACATTAGATTAGCTCTGCCCACTCTCCATGTGAATGGCGATAGATTAGCTCTGCCCATTGCCCGTGTGAATGGCGATAGATTCGCTCTGCCCATTGTCCGTGTGAATGGCGTTAGATTAGCTCTGCCCATTGTCCGTGTGAATGACGTTAGATTAGCTCTGCCCAATGTCCATGTGAATGGCGTCAGATCAGCTCTGCCCACTGTCCATGTGAATGGCGATAGATTAGCTCTGCCCACTGTCCATGTGAAGGGCATTAGATTAGCTCTGCCCACTATCCATGTGAATGGTGATAGATTAGCTCTGCCCACTGTCCATGTGAATGGCGATAGATTAGCTCTGCCCACTGTCCATGTGAAGGGCATTAGATTAGCTCTGCCCATTGTCCATGTGAATGGCGATAGATTAGCTCTGCCCACTGTCCATGTGAATAGCGATAGATTAGCTCTGCCCACTGTCCATGTGAATGACGTTAGATTAGCTCTGCCCACTCTCCATGTGAATGGCGATAGATTAGTTCTGCCCACTGTCCATGTGAATGATGTTAGATTAGCTCTGCCCACTGTCCATGTGAATGACGTTGGATTAGCTCTGCCCACTGTCCATGTGAATGGCATTAGATTAGTTCTGCCCACTGTCCGTGTGAATGGCGATAGATTAGCTCTGCCCACTGTCCATGTGAATGGCGATTGATTAGTTCTGCCCACTCTCCATGTAAATGGCATTAGATTAGTTCTGCCCACTGTCCGTGTGAATGGCGATAGATTAGCTCTGCCCACTTTCCATGTGAATGACGTTAGATTAGCTCTGCCCACTGTCCGTGAGAATGGCGATAGATTAGCTCTGCCCACTGTCCATGTGAATGACGTTAGATTAGCTCTGCCCATTGTCCGTGTGAATGGCGATAGATTAGCTCTGCCCACTGTCCGTGTGAATGGCGATAGATTAGTTCTGCCCACTGTCCATGTGAATGACGTTAGATTAGCTCTGCCCACTGTCCGTGTGAATGGTGTCAGATTAGCTCTGCCCACTGTCCGTGTGAATGGCATTAGATTAGCTCTGCCCACTGTCCGTGTGAATGACGTTAGATTAGCTCTGCCCATTGTCCATGTGAATGGCGATAGATTAGCTCTGCCCACTGTCCGTGTGAATGACGTTAGATTAGCTCTGCCCATTGTCCATGTGAATGGCGATAGATTAGCTCTGCCCACTGTCCGTGTGAATGACGTTAGATTAGCTCTGCCCATTGTCCATGTGAATGGCGATAGATTAGCTCTGCCCACTGTCCGTGTGAATGACGTTAGATTAGCTCTGCCCACTGTCCATGTGAATGACGTTAGATTAGCTCTGCCCACTGTCCATGTGAATGATGTTAGATTAGTTCTGCCCACTGTCCATGTGAATGACGTTAGATTAGCTCTGCCCACTGTCCATGTGAATGATGTTAGATTAGTTCTGCCCACTGTCCATGTGAATGATGTTAGATTAGCTCTGCCCACTGTCCGTGTGAATGGCGATAGATTAGCTCTGCCCACTGTCTATGTGAATGACGTTAGATTAGCTCTGCCCACTGTCTATGTGAATGACATTAGATTACCTCTGCCCATTGTCCGTGTGAATGACGTTAGATTAGCTCTGCCCACTGTCCGTGTGAATGGTGATAGATTAGCTCTGCCTACTGTCCGTGTGAATGGCGATAGATTAGCTCTGCCCATTGTCCGTGTGAATGACGTTAGATTAGTTCAGACCACTGTACATGTGAATGGCATTAGATTAGCTCTGCCCACTGTCCATGTGAATGATGTTAGATTAGCTCTGCCCACTGTACATGTGAATGGCATTAGATTAGCTCTGCCCAATGTCCTTTTGAACGATGTTAGATTAGCTCTGCCCACTGTCCGTGTGAATGACATTAGATTAGCTCTGCCCACTGTCCGTGTGAATGGCATTAGATTAGCTCTGCCCACTGTCCATGTGAATGGCATTAGATTAGCTCTGCCCACTGTCCATGTGAATGATGTTAGATTAGTTCTGCCCACTTTCCATGAGAATGACGTTAGATTAGCTCTGCCCACTGTCCATGTGAATGGCGTTAGATTAGCTATGCCCACTGCCCATGTGAATGATGTTAGATTAGCTCTGCCCACTGTCCGTGTGAATGACGTTAGATTAGCTCTGCCCACTGTCCATGTGAATGGCGATAGATTAGCTCTGCCCACTGTCCGTGTGAATGACGTTAGATTAGCTCTGCCCATTGTCCATGTGAATGGCGATAGATTAGCTCTGCCCACTGTCCGTGTGAATGACGTTAGATTAGCTCTGCCCATTGTCCATGTGAATGGCGATAGATTAGCTCTGCCCACTGTCCGTGTGAATGACGTTAGATTAGCTCTGCCCACTGTCCATGTGAATGACGTTAGATTAGCTCTGCCCACTGTCCATGTGAATGATGTTAGATTAGTTCTGCCCACTGTCCATGTGAATGACGTTAGATTAGCTCTGCCCACTGTCCATGTGAATGATGTTAGATTAGTTCTGCCCACTGTCCATGTGAATGATGTTAGATTAGCTCTGCCCACTGTCCGTGTGAATGGCGATAGATTAGCTCTGCCCACTGTCTTTGTGAATGACGTTAGATTAGCTTTGCCCACTGTCTATGTGAATGACATTAGATTACCTCTGCCCATTGTCCGTGTGAATGGTGATAGATTAGCTCTGCCTACTGTCCGTGTGAATGGCGATAGATTAGCTCTGCCCATTGTCTGTGTGAATGACGTTAGATTAGTTCAGACCACTGTACATGTGAATGGCATTAGATTAGCTCTGCCCACTGTCCATGTGAATGATGTTAGATTAGCTCTGCCCGCTGTACATGTGAATGGCATTAGATTAGCTCTGCCCAATGTCCTTTTGAACGATGTTAGATTAGCTCTGCCCACTGTCCGTGTGAATGACATTAGATTAGCTCTGCCCACTGTCCGTGTGAATGGCATTAGATTAGCTCTGCCCACTGTCCATGTGAATGGCATTAGATTAGCTCTGCCCACTGTCCATGTGAATGATGTTAGATTAGTTCTGCCCACTTTCCATGAGAATGACGTTAGATTAGCTCTGCCCACTGTCCATGTGAATGGCGTTAGATTAGCTATGCCCACTGTCCATGTGAATGATGTTAGATTAGCTCTGCCCACTGTCCGTGTGAATGACGTTAGATTAGCTCTGCCCACTGTCCATGTGAATGGCGATAGATTAGCTCTGCCCACTGTCCATGTGAATGATGTTAGATTAGCTCTGCCCACTGTCCATGTGAATGGCGATAGATTAGCTCTGCCCACTGTCCATGTGCAGGGCATTAGATTAGCTCTGCCCACTGTCCATGTGAATGGCGATAGATTAGCTCTGCCCACTTTCCATGTGCAGGGCATTAGATTAGCTCTGCCCACTGTCGATGTGCAGGGCATTAGATTAGCTCTGGCCACTGTCCATGTGCAGGGCATTAGATTAGCTCTGCCTACTGTCTGTGTGAATGGCATTAGATTAGCTCTGCCCACTGTCTGTGTGAATGGCGATAGATTAGCTCTGCCCACTGTCCATGTGAATGACGTTAGATTAGCTCTGTCCATTGTCCGTGTGAATGGTGATGGATTAGCTGCGTCCACTGTCCATGTGAATGATGTTAGATTAGCTCTGCCCACTCTCCATGTGAATGGCGATAGATTAGCTCTGCCCACTGTCCATGTGCAGGGCATTAGATTAGCTCTGCCCACTGTCCATGTGAATGGCGATAGATTAGCTCTGCCCACTTTCCATGTGCAGGGCATTAGATTAGCTCTGCCCACTGTCGATGTGCAGGGCATTAGATTAGCTCTGGCCACTGTCCATGTGCAGGGCATTAGATTAGCTCTGCCTACTGTCTGTGTGAATGGCATTAGATTAGCTCTGCCCACTGTCTGTGTGAATGGCGATAGATTAGCTCTGCCCACTGTCCATGTGAATGACGTTAGATTAGCTCTGCCCACTGTCCGTGTGAATGGCGATACATTAGCTCTGCCCACTGTCCGTGTGAATGGTGATAGATTAGCTCTGCCCACTGTCCATGTGAATGGCGTTAGATTAGCTCTGCCCACTGTCCATGTGAATGGTGATAGATTAGCTCTGCCCACTGTCCATGTGAATGACGTTAGATAAGCTCTGCCCACTGTCCATGTGAATGGCATTAGATTAGCTCTGCCCACTGTCCATGTGAATGATGTTAGATTAGTTCTGCCCACTGTCCGTGTGAATGGCGTTAGATTTGCTCTGCCCACTCTCCATGTGAATGGCGATAGATTAGCTCTGCCCACTGTCCATGTAAATGGCGATTGATTAGCTCTGCCCACTGTCCATGTGAATGATGTTAGTTTAACTCTGCCGACTGTCCATGTGAATGGATTTAGATTAGCTCTGCCCACTATCCATGTGAATGATGTTAGATTAGCTCTGCCCACTTTCCATGTGAATGGCGTTGGATTAGCTCTGCCCACTGTCCATGTGAATGGCGTTAGATTAGCTCTGCCCACTGTCCATGTGAATGATGTTAGATTAGCTCTGCCCACTGTCCATGTGAATGATGTTAGATTAGCTCTGCCCACTGTCCATGTGAATGATGTTAGATTAGTTCTGCCCACTGTCCATGTGAATGACGTTAGATTTGCTCTGCCCACTGTACATGTGAATGGCGTCAGATTAGCTCTGCCCACTGTCCGTGTGAATGACGTTAGATTAGCTCTGCCCATTGTCCATGTGAATGGCGATAGATTAGCTCTGCCCACTGTCCGTGTGAATGACGTTAGATTAGCTCTGCCCATTGTCCGTGTGATTGACGTTAGATGAGGTCTGCCCATTGTCCATGTGAATGGCGATAGATTAGCTCTGCCCACTGTCCATGTGAATGATGTTAGATTAGCTCTACCCACTGTCCGTGTGATTGACGTTAGATTAGCTCTGCCCATTGTCCATGTGAATGGCGATAGATTAGCTCTGCCCACTCTCCGTGTGAATGGCGATAGATTAGCTCTGCCCACTGTCTGTGTGAATGGTGATACATTAGCTCTGCCCACTGTCAACGTGAATGATGTTAGATTAGCTCTGCCCACTGTCCGTGTGAATGGCGATAGATTAGCTCTGCCCACTGTCCATGTGAATGATGTTAGATTAGTTCTGCCAACTGTCCGTGTGAATGGCATTAGATTAGCTCTGCCCACTGTCCGTGTGAATGGCATTAGATTAGCTCTGCCCACTGTCTGTGTTAATGGCGATAAATTAGCTCTGCCCACTGTCCATGTGCAGGGCATTAGATTAGTTCTGCCACTGTCCATGTGAATGGTGATAGATTAGCTCTGCCCACTGTCCATGTGAATGGCATTAGATTAGTTCTGCCACTGTGCATGTGAATGTTGATAGATTAGCTCTGCCCACTGTCCGTGTGAATGGCGATAGATTAGCTCTGCCCACTGTCCATGTGAATGACGTTAGATTAGCTCTACCCATTGTCCGAGTGGATGACGTTAGATTAGCTCTGCCCATTTTCCGAGTGAATGATGTTAGATTAGATCTGCCCACTGTCCATGTGAATGGTGATAGATTCGCTCTGCCCACTGTCCATGTGAATGATGTTAGATTAGCTCTGCCCACTGTCCATGTGAATTTTGTTAGATTAGCTCTGCCCACGCTCCATGTGAATGGCATTAGATTAGCTCTGCCCACTGTCCATGTGAATGGCGATAGATTAGCTCTGCCCATTGTACGTGTGAATGGCGTTAGATTAGCTGTGCCCATTGTCCGTGTGAATGACGTTAGATTAGCTCTGCCCACTCGCCATGTGAATGGCGATAGATTAGCTCTGCCCATTGCCCGTGTGAATGGCGATAGATTCGCTCTGCCCATTGTCCGTGTGAATGGCATTAGATTAGCTCTGCCCACTGTCCATGTGAATGATGTTAGATTAGTTCTGCCCACTGTCCGTGTGAATGGCGTTAGATTTGCTCTGCCCACTGTCCATGTGAATGGCGTTGGATTAGCTCTGCCCACTGTCCGTGTGAATGGCGATAGATTAGCTCTGCCCACTCTCCATGTAAATGGCGATTGATTAGCTCTGCCCACTGTCCATGTGAATGATGTTAGTTTAACTCTGCCCACTGTCCATGTGAATGATGTTAGATTAGCTCTGCCCAATGTCCCTGTGAATGGCGTTAGATTAGCTCTGCCCACTGTCCATGTGAATGATGTTAGATTAGCTCTGCCCACTTTCCATGTGAATGGCGTTGGATGAGCTCTGCCCACTGTCCATGTGAATGGCGTTAGATTAGCTCTGCCCACTGTCCATGTGAATGATGTTAGATTAGCTCTGCCCACTGTCCGTGTGAATGACGTTAGATTAGCTCTGCCCACTGTACATGTGAATGGCGTCAGATTAGCTCTGCCCACTGTCTGTGTGGATGATGTTAGATTTGCTCTGCCCACTATCCGTGTGAATGACGTTAGATTAGCTCTGCCCATTGTCCATGTGTATGGCGATAGATTTGCTCTGCCCACTGTCCGTGTGAATGACGTTAGATTACCTCTGCCCATTGTCCATGTGAATGGTGATAGATTAGCTTTGCCCACTGTCCGTGTGAATGACCTTAGATTAGCTCTGCCCACTGTCCGTGTAAATGACGTTAGATTAGCTCTGCCCATTGTCCATGTGAATGGCGATAGATTAGCTCTGCCCACTGTCCATGTGAATGATGTTAGATTAGCTCTGCCCACTGTCCGTGTGAATGGCGATAGATTAGCTCTGCCCACTGTCCATGTGAATGATGTTAGATTAGTTCTGCCCACTGTCCATGTAAATGGCATTAGATTAGCTCTGCCCACTGTCCGTGTGAATGGCATTAGATTAGCTCTGCCCACTGTCTGTGTTAATGGCGATAGATTAGCTCTGCCCACTGTCCATGTGCAGGGCATTAGATTAGTTCTGCCACTGTCCATGTGAATGGTGATAGATTAGCTCTGCCCACTGTCCATGTGAATGGCATTAGATTAGTTCTGCCACTGTCCATGTGAATGGTGATAGATTAGCTCTGCCCACTCTCCGTGTGAATGGCGATACATTAGCTCTGCCCACTGTCCATGTGAATGACGTTAGATTAGCTCTGCCCATTGTCCGAGTGAATGACGTTAGATTAGCTCTGCCCATTGTCCGAGTGAATGACGTTAGATTAGATCTGCCCACTGTCCATGTGAATGGTGATAGATTAGCTCTGCCCACTGTCCATGTGAATGGCGATAGATTAGCTCTGCCCATTGTCCGTGTGAATGGCGTTAGATTAGCTCTGCCCATTGTCCGTGTGAATGACATTAGATTAGCTCTGCCCACTCTCCATGTGAATGGCGATAGATTAGCTCTGCCCATTGCCCGTGTGAATGGCGATAGATTCGCTCTGCCCATTGTCCGTGTGAATGGCGTTAGATTAGCTCTGCCCATTGTCCGTGTGAATGAAGTTAGATTAGCTCTGCCCAATGTCCATGTGAATGGCGTCAGATCAGCTCTGCCCACCGTCCATGTGAATGGCGATAGATTAGCTCTGCCCACTGTCCATCTGAAGGGCATTAGATTAGCTCTGCCCACTGTCCATGTGAATGGTGATAGATTAGCTCTGCCCATTGTCCGTGTGAATGAAGTTAGATTAGCTCTGCCCAATGTCCATGTGAATGGCGTCAGATCAGCTCTGCCCACCGTCCATGTGAATGGCGATAGATTAGCTCTGCCCACTGTCCATCTGAAGGGCATTAGATTAGCTCTGCCCACTGTCCATGTGAATGGTGATAGATTAGCTCTGCCCACTGTCCATGTGAATGGCGATAGATTAGCTCTGCCCACTGTCCATGTGAAGGGCATTAGATTAGCTCTGCCCATTGTCCATGTGAATGGCGATAGATTAGCTCTGCCCACTGTCCATGTGAATGGCGATAGATTAGCTCTGCCCACTGTCCATGTGAATGACGTTAGATTAGCTCTGCCGACTCTCCATGTGAATGGCGATAGATTAGTTCTGCCCACTGTCCATGTGAATGATGTTAGATTAGCTCTGCCCACTGTCCATGTGAATGACGTTGGATTAGCTCTGCCCACTGTCCATGTGAATGGCATTAGATTAGTTCTGCCCACTGTCCGTGTGAATGGCGATAGATTAGCTCTGCCCACTGTCCATGTGAACGACGTTAGATTAGCTCTGCCCACTGTCCGTGTGAATGGTGTCAGATTAGCTCTGCCCACTGTCCGTGTGAATGGCATTAGATTAGCTCTGCCCACTGTCCGTGTGAATGACGTTAGATTAGCTCTGCCCATTGTCCATGTGAATGGCGATAGATTAGCTCTGCCCACTGTCCGTGTGAATGACGTTAGATTAGCTCTGCCCATTGTCCATGTGAATGCCGATAGATTAGCTCTGCCCACTGTCCGTGTGAATGACGTTAGATTAGCTCTGCCCACTGTCCATGTGAATGATGTTGGAGTAGCTCTGCCCACTGACCGTGTGAATGGCGATAGATTAGCTCTGCCCACTGTCCATGTGAATGATGTTAGATTAGTTCTGCCCACCGTCCGTGTAAATGGCATTAGATAAGCTCTGCCCACTGTCCGTGTGAATGGCATTAGATTAGCTCTGCCCACTGTCTGTTTTAATGGCGATAGATTAGCTCTGCCCACTGTCCATGTGCAGGGCATTAGATTAGTTCTGCCACTGTCCATGTGAATGGTGATAGATTAGCTCTGCCCACTGTCCATGTGAATGGCATTAGATTAGTTCTGCCACTGTCCATGTGAATGGTGATAGATTAGCTCTGCCCACTCTCCGTGTGAATGGCGATAGATTAGCTCTGCCCACTGTCCATGTGAATGACGTTAGATTAGCTCTGCCCATTGTCCGAGTGAATGACGTTAGATTAGATCTGCCCACTGTCCATGTGAATGGTGATAGATTAGCTCTGCCCACTCTCCATGTGAATGGCATTAGATTAGCTCTGCCCACTCTCGATGTGAATGGCGATAGATTAGCTCTGCCCATTGCCCGTGTGAATGGCGATAGATTCGCTCTGCCCATTGTCCGTGTGAATGGCATTAGATTAGCTCTGCCCATTATCCGTGTGAATTACGTTAGATTAGCTCTGCCCAATGTCCATGTGAATGGCGTCAGATTAGCTCTGCCCACTGTCCATGTGAATGGCGATAGATTAGCTCTGCCCACTGTCCATGTGAATGGTGATACATTAGCTCTGCCCACTGTCCATGTGAATGGTGATAGATTAGCTCTGCCCACTGTCCATGTGAATGGTGATACATTAGCTCTGCCCACTGTCCATGTGAATTGTGATAGATTAGCTCTGCCGACTGTCCATGTGAATGACGTTGGATTAGTTCTGCCCACTGTCCATGTGAATGACGTTAGATTAGCTCTGCCCACTGTCCATGTGAATGGTGATAGATTAGCTCTGCCCACTGTCCATGGGAATGATGTTAGATTAGCTCTGCCCACTGTCCATGTGAATTTTGTTAGATTAGCTCTGCCCACGCTCCATGTGATTGGCATTAGATTAGCTCTGCCCACTGTCCATGTGAATGGCGATAGATTCGCTCTGCCCATTGTCCGTGTGAATGGCGTTAGATTAGCTCTGCCCATTGTCCGTGTGAATGACGTTAGGTTAGCTCTGCCCACTCTCCATGTGAATGGCGATAGATTAGCTCTGCCCATTGCCCGTGTGTATGGCGATAGATTCGCTCTGCCCATTGTCCGTGTGAATGGCATTAGATTAGCTCTGCCCACTGTCCATGTGAATGATGTTAGATTAGTTCTGCCCACTGTCCGTGTGAATGGCGTTAGATTTGCTCTGCCCACTGTCCATGTGAATGGCGTTGGATTAGCTCTGCCCACTGTCCATGTGAATGATGTAAGATTCGCTCTGCCCAATGTCCGTGTGAATGGCGTTAGATTAGCTCTGCCCACTGTCCATGTGAATGATGTTAGATTAGCTCTGCCCACTTTCCATGTGAATGGCGTTGGATTAGCTCTGCCCACTGTCCATGTGAATGGCGATAGATTAGCTCTGCCCACTGTCCGTGTGAATGGCGATAGATTAGCTCTGCCCACTGTCCATGTGAATGACGTTAGATTAGCTCTACCCATTGTCCGAGTGGATGACGTTAGATTAGCTCTGCCCATTTTCCGAGTGAATGATGTTAGATTAGATCTGCCCACTGTCCATGTGAATGGTGATAGATTCGCTCTGCCCACTGTCCATGTGAATGATGTTAGATTAGCTCTGCCCACTGTCCATGTGAATTTTGTTAGATTAGCTCTGCCCACGCTCCATGTGAATGGCATTAGATTAGCTCTGCCCACTGTCCATGTGAATGGCGATAGATTAGCTCTGCCCATTGTACGTGTGAATGGCGTTAGATTAGCTCTGCCCATTGTCCGTGTGAATGACGTTAGATTAGCTCTGCCCACTCTCCATGTGAATGGCGATAGATTAGCTCTGCCCATTGCCCGTGTGAATGGCGATAGATTCGCTCTGCCCATTGTCCGTGTGAATGGCATTAGATTAGCTCTGCCCACTGTCCATGTGAATGATGTTAGATTAGTTCTGCCCACTGTCCGTGTGAATGGCGTTAGATTTGCTCTGCCCACTGTCCATGTGAATGGCGTTGGATTAGCTCTGCCCACTGTCCGTGTGAATGGCGATAGATTAGCTCTGCCCACTGTCCATGTAAATGGCGATTGATTAGCTCTGCCCACTGTCCATGTGAATGATGTTAGTTTAACTCTGCCCACTGTCCATGTGAATGATGTTAGATTAGCTCTGCCCAATGTCCCTGTGAATGGCGTTAGATTAGCTCTGCCCACTGTCCATGTGAATGATGTTAGATTAGCTCTGCCCACTTTCCATGTGAATGGCGTTGGATGAGCTCTGCCCACTGTCCATGTGAATGGCGTTAGATTAGCTCTGCCCACTGTCCATGTGAATGATGTTAGATTAGCTCTGCCCACTGTCCGTGTGAATGACGTTAGATTAGCTCTGCCCACTGTACATGTGAATGGCGTCAGATTAGCTCTGCCCACTGTCTGTGTGGATGATGTTAGATTTGCTCTGCCCACTATCCGTGTGAATGACGTTAGATTAGCTCTGCCCATTGTCCATGTGTATGGCGATAGATTTGCTCTGCCCACTGTCCGTGTGAATGACGTTAGATTACCTCTGCCCATTGTCCATGTGAATGGTGATAGATTAGCTTTGCCCACTGTCCGTGTGAATGACCTTAGATTAGCTCTGCCCACTGTCCGTGTAAATGGCGTTCGATTAGCTCTGCCCATTGTCCATGTGAATGGCGATAGATTAGCTCTGCCCACTGTCCATGTGAATGATGTTAGATTCGCTCTGCCCACTGTCCGTGTGAATGGCGATAGATTAGCTCTGCCCACTGTCCATGTGAATGATGTTAGATTAGTTCTGCCCACTGTCCATGTAAATGGCATTAGATTAGCTCTGCCCACTGTCCGTGTGAATGGCATTAGATTAGCTCTGCCCACTGTCTGTGTTAATGGCGATAGATTAGCTCTGCCCACTGTCCATGTGCAGGGCATTAGATTAGTTCTGCCACTGTCCATGTGAATGGTGATAGATTAGCTCTGCCCACTGTCCATGTGAATGGCATTAGATTAGTTCTGCCACTGTCCATGTGAATGGTGATAGATTAGCTCTGCCCACTCTCCGTGTGAATGGCGATACATTAGCTCTGCCCACTGTCCATGTGAATGACGTTAGATTAGCTCTGCCCATTGTCCGAGTGAATGACGTTAGATTAGCTCTGCCCATTGTCCGAGTGAATGACGTTAGATTAGATCTGCCCACTGTCCATGTGAATGGTGATAGATTAGCTCTGCCCACTGTCCATGTGAATGGCGATAGATTAGCTCTGCCCATTGTCCGTGTGAATGGCGTTAGATTAGCTCTGCCCATTGTCCGTGTGAATGACATTAGATTAGCTCTGCCCACTCTCCATGTGAATGGCGATAGATTAGCTCTGCCCATTGCCCGTGTGAATGGCGATAGATTCGCTCTGCCCATTGTCCGTGTGAATGGCGTTAGATTAGCTCTGCCCATTGTCCGTGTGAATGACGTTAGATTAGCTCTGCTCAATGTCCATGTGAATGGCGTCAGATCAGCTCTGCCCACCGTCCATGTGAATGGCGATAGATTAGCTCTGCCCACTGTCCATGTGAAGGGCATTAGATTAGCTCTGCCCACTGTCCATGTGAATGGTGATAGATTAGCTCTGCCCACTGTCCATGTGAATGGCGATAGATTAGCTCTGCCCACTGTCCATGTGAAGGGCATTAGATTAGCTCTGCCCATTGTCCATGTGAATGGCGATAGATTAGCTCTGCCCACTGTCCATGTGAATGGCGATAGATTAGCTCTGCCCACTGTCCATGTGAATGACGTTAGATTAGCTCTGCCGACTCTCCATGTGAATGGCGATAGATTAGTTCTGCCCACTGTCCATGTGAATGATGTTAGATTAGCTCTGCCCACTGTCCATGTGAATGACGTTGGATTAGCTCTGCCCACTGTCCATGTGAATGGCATTAGATTAGTTCTGCCCACTGTCCGTGTGAATGGCGATAGATTAGCTCTGCCCACTGTCCATGTGAATGGCGAATGATTAGTTCTGCCCACTCTCCATGTAAATGGCATTAGATTAGTTCTGCCCACTGTCCGTGTGAATGGCGATAGATTAGCTCTGCCCACTGTCCATGTGAACGACGTTAGATTAGCTCTGCCCACTGTCCGTGTGAATGGTGTCAGATTAGCTCTGCCCACTGTCCGTGTGAATGGCATTAGATTAGCTCTGCCCACTGTCCGTGTGAATGACGTTAGATTAGCTCTGCCCATTGTCCATGTGAATGGCGATAGATTAGCTCTGCCCACTGTCCGTGTGAATGACGTTAGATTAGCTCTGCCCATTGTCCATCTGAATGGCGATAGATTAGCTCTGCCCACTGTCCGTGTGAATGACGTTAGATTAGCTCTGCCCATTGTCCATGTGAATGGCGATAGATTAGCTCTGCCCACTGTCCGTGTGAATGACGTTAGATTAGCTCTGCCCACTGTCCATGTGAATGATGTTGGAGTAGCTCTGCCCACTGTCCGTGTGAATGGCGATAGATTAGCTCTGCCCACTGTCCATGTGAATGATGTTAGATTAGTTCTGCCCACCGTCCGTGTAAATGGCATTAGATAAGCTCTGCCCACTGTCCGTGTGAATGGCATTAGATTAGCACTGCCCACTGTCTGTTTTAATGGCGATAGATTAGCTCTGCCCACTGTCCATGTGCAGGGCATTAGATTAGTTCTGCCACTGTCCATGTGAATGGTGATAGATTAGCTCTGCCCACTGTCCATGTGAATGGCATTAGATTAGTTCTGCCACTGTCCATGTGAATGGTGATAGATTAGCTCTGCCCACTCTCCGTGTGAATGGCGATAGATTAGCTCTGCCCACTGTCCATGTGAATGACGTTAGATTAGCTCTGCCCATTGTCCGAGTGAATGACGTTAGATTAGATCTGCCCACTGTCCATGTGAATGGTGATAGATTAGCTCTGCCCACTCTCCATGTGAATGGCATTAGATTAGCTCTGCCCACTCTCGATGTGAATGGCGATAGATTAGCTCTGCCCATTGCCCGTGTGAATGGCGATAGATTCGCTCTGCCCATTGTCCGTGTGAATGGCATTAGATTAGCTCTGCCCATTATCCGTGTGAATTACGTTAGATTAGCTCTGCCCAATGTCCATGTGAATGGCGTCAGATTAGCTCTGCCCACTGTCCATGTGAATGGCGATAGATTAGCTCTGCCCACTGTCCATGTGAATGGTGATACATTAGCTCTGCCCACTGTCCATGTGAATGGTGATAGATTAGCTCTGCCCACTGTCCATGTGAATGGTGATACATTAGCTCTGCCCACTGTCCATGTGAATGGTGATAGATTAGCTCTGCCGACTGTCCATGTGAATGACGTTGGATTAGTTCTGCCCACTGTCCATGTGAATGACGTTAGATTAGCTCTGCCCACTGTCCATGTGAATGGTGATAGATTAGCTCTGCCCACTGTCCATGTGAATGGCATTAGATTAGTTCTGCCCACTGTCCGTGTGAATGGCGATAGATTAGCTCTGCCCACTGTCCATGTGAATGGCGAATGATTAGTTCTGCCCACTCTCCATGTAAATGGCATTAGATTAGTTCTGCCCACTGTCCGTGTGAATGGCGATAGATTAACTCTGCCCACTGTCCATGTGAACGACGTTAGATTAGCTCTGCCCACTGTCCGTGTGAATGGTGTCAGATTAGCTCTGCCCACTGTCCGTGTGAATGGCATTAGATTAGCTCTGCCCACTGTCCGTGTGAATGACGTTAGATTAGCTCTGCCCATTGTCCATGTGAATGGCGATAGATTAGCTCTGCCCACTGTCCGTGTGAATGACGTTAGATTAGCTCTGCCCATTGTCCATCTGAATGGCGATAGATTAGCTCTGCCCACTGTCCGTGTGAATGACGTTAGATTAGCTCTGCCCATTGTCCATGTGAATGGCGATAGATTAGCTCTGCCCACTGTCCGTGTGAATGACGTTAGATTAGCTCTGCCCACTGTCCATGTGAATGATGTTGGAGTAGCTCTGCCCACTGTCCGTGTGAATGGCGATAGATTAGCTCTGCCCACTGTCCATGTGAATGATGTTAGATTAGTTCTGCCCACCGTCCGTGTAAATGGCATTAGATAAGCTCTGCCCACTGTCCGTGTGAATGGCATTAGATTAGCTCTGCCCACTGTCTGTTTTAATGGCGATAGATTAGCTCTGCCCACTGTCCATGTGCAGGGCATTAGATTAGTTCTGCCACTGTCCATGTGAATGGTGATAGATTAGCTCTGCCCACTGTCCATGTGAATGGCATTAGATTAGTTCTGCCACTGTCCATGTGAATGGTGATAGATTAGCTCTGCCCACTCTCCGTGTGAATGGCGATAGATTAGCTCTGCCCACTGTCCATGTGAATGACGTTAGATTAGCTCTGCCCATTGTCCGAGTGAATGACGTTAGATTAGATCTGCCCACTGTCCATGTGAATGGTGATAGATTAGCTCTGCCCACTCTCCATGTGAATGGCATTAGATTAGCTCTGCCCACTCTCGATGTGAATGGCGATAGATTAGCTCTGCCCATTGCCCGTGTGAATGGCGATAGATTCGCTCTGCCCATTGTCCGTGTGAATGGCATTAGATTAGCTCTGCCCATTATCCGTGTGAATTACGTTAGATTAGCTCTGCCCAATGTCCATGTGAATGGCGTCAGATTAGCTCTGCCCACTGTCCATGTGAATGGCGATAGATTAGCTCTGCCCACTGTCCATGTGAATGGTGATACATTAGCTCTGCCCACTGTCCATGTGAATGGTGATAGATTAGCTCTGCCCACTGTCCATGTGAATGGTGATACATTAGCTCTGCCCACTGTCCATGTGAATGGTGATAGATTAGCTCTGCCGACTGTCCATGTGAATGACGTTGGATTAGTTCTGCCCACTGTCCATGTGAATGACGTTAGATTAGCTCTGCCCACTGTCCATGTGAATGGTGATAGATTAGCTCTGCCCACTGTCCATGTGAATGGCATTAGATTAGTTCTGCCCACTGTCCGTGTGAATGGCGATAGATTAGCTCTGCCCACTGTCCATGTGAATGGCGAATGATTAGTTCTGCCCACTCTCCATGTAAATGGCATTAGATTAGTTCTGCCCACTGTCCGTGTGAATGGCGATAGATTAGCTCTGCCCACTGTCCATGTGAACGACGTTAGATTAGCTCTGCCCACTGTCCGTGTGAATGGTGTCAGATTAGCTCTGCCCACTGTCCGTGTGAATGGCATTAGATTAGCTCTGCCCACTGTCCGTGTGAATGACGTTAGATTAGCTCTGCCCATTGTCCATGTGAATGGCGATAGATTAGCTCTGCCCACTGTCCGTGTGAATGACGTTAGATTAGCTCTGCCCATTGTCCATCTGAATGGCGATAGATTAGCTCTGCCCACTGTCCGTGTGAATGACGTTAGATTAGCTCTGCCCATTGTCCATGTGAATGGCGATAGATTAGCTCTGCCCACTGTCCGTGTGAATGACGTTAGATTAGCTCTGCCCACTGTCCATGTGAATGATGTTGGAGTAGCTCTGCCCACTGTCCGTGTGAATGGCGATAGATTAGCTCTGCCCACTGTCCATGTGAATGATGTTAGATTAGTTCTGCCCACCGTCCGTGTAAATGGCATTAGATAAGCTCTGCCCACTGTCCGTGTGAATGGCATTAGATTAGCTCTGCCCACTGTCTGTTTTAATGGCGATAGATTAGCTCTGCCCACTGTCCATGTGCAGGGCATTAGATTAGTTCTGCCACTGTCCATGTGAATGGTGATAGATTAGCTCTGCCCACTGTCCATGTGAATGGCATTAGATTAGTTCTGCCACTGTCCATGTGAATGGTGATAGATTAGCTCTGCCCACTCTCCGTGTGAATGGCGATAGATTAGCTCTGCCCACTGTCCATGTGAATGACGTTAGATTAGCTCTGCCCATTGTCCGAGTGAATGACGTTAGATTAGATCTGCCCACTGTCCATGTGAATGGTGATAGATTAGCTCTGCCCACTCTCCATGTGAATGGCATTAGATTAGCTCTGCCCACTCTCGATGTGAATGGCGATAGATTAGCTCTGCCCATTGCCCGTGTGAATGGCGATAGATTCGCTCTGCCCATTGTCCGTGTGAATGGCATTAGATTAGCTCTGCCCATTATCCGTGTGAATTACGTTAGATTAGCTCTGCCCAATGTCCATGTGAATGGCGTCAGATTAGCTCTGCCCACTGTCCATGTGAATGGCGATAGATTAGCTCTGCCCACTGTCCATGTGAATGGTGATACATTAGCTCTGCCCACTGTCCATGTGAATGGTGATAGATTAGCTCTGCCCACTGTCCATGTGAATGGTGATACATTAGCTCTGCCCACTGTCCATGTGAATGGTGATAGATTAGCTCTGCCGACTGTCCATGTGAATGACGTTGGATTAGTTCTGCCCATTGTCCATGTGAATGGCGATAGATTAGCTCTGCCCACTGTCCATGTGAATGATGTTAGATTAGCTCTGCCCACTGTCCGTGTGAATGGCGATAGATTAGCTCTGCCCACTGTCCATGTGAATGATGTTAGATTAGTTCTGCCCACTGTCCATGTAAATGGCATTAGATTAGCTCTGCCCACTGTCCGTGTGAATGGCATTAGATTAGCTCTGCCCACTGTCTGTGTTAATGGCGATAGATTAGCTCTGTCCACTGTCCATGTGCAGGGCATTAGATTAGTTCTGCCACTGTCCATGTGAATGGTGATAGATTAGCTCTGCCCACTGTCCATGTGAATGGCATTAGATTAGTTCTGCCACTGTCCATGTGAATGGTGATAGATTAGCTCTGCCCACTCTCCGTGTGAATGGCGATACATTAGCTCTGCCCACTGTCCATGTGAATGACGTTAGATTAGCTCTGCCCATTGTCCGAGTGAATGACGTTAGATTAGCTCTGCCCATTGTCCGAGTGAATGACGTTAGATTAGATCTGCCCACTGTCCATGTGAATGGTGATAGATTAGCTCTGCCCACTGTCCATGTGAATGGCGATAGATTAGCTCTGCCCATTGTCCGTGTGAATGGCGTTAGATTAGCTCTGCCCATTGTCCGTGTGAATGACATTAGATTAGCTCTGCCCACTCTCCATGTGAATGGCGATAGATTAGCTCTGCCCATTGCCCGTGTGAATGGCGATAGATTCGCTCTGCCCATTGTCCGTGTGAATGGCGTTAGATTAGCTCTGCCCATTGTCCGTGTGAATGACGTTAGATTAGCTCTGCCCAATGTCCATGTGAATGGCGTCAGATCAGCTCTGCCCACCGTCCATGTGAATGGCGATAGATTAGCTCTGCCCACTGTCCATGTGAAGGGCATTAGATTAGCTCTGCCCACTGTCCATGTGAATGGTGATAGATTAGCTCTGCCCACTGTCCATGTGAATGGCGATAGATTAGCTCTGCCCACTGTCCATGTGAAGGGCATTAGATTAGCTCTGCCCATTGTCCATGTGAATGGCGATAGATTAGCTCTGCCCACTGTCCATGTGAATGGCGATAGATTAGCTCTGCCCACTGTCCATGTGAATGACGTTAGATTAGCTCTGCCGACTCTCCATGTGAATGGCGATAGATTAGTTCTGCCCACTGTCCATGTGAATGATGTTAGATTAGCTCTGCCCACTGTCCATGTGAATGACGTTGGATTAGCTCTGCCCACTGTCCATGTGAATGGCATTAGATTAGTTCTGCCCACTGTCCGTGTGAATGGCGATAGATTAGCTCTGCCCACTGTCCATGTGAATGGCGAATGATTAGTTCTGCCCACTCTCCATGTAAATGGCATTAGATTAGTTCTGCCCACTGTCCGTGTGAATGGCGATAGATTAGCTCTGCCCACTGTCCATGTGAACGACGTTAGATTAGCTCTGCCCACTGTCCGTGTGAATGGTGTCAGATTAGCTCTGCCCACTGTCCGTGTGAATGGCATTAGATTAGCTCTGCCCACTGTCCGTGTGAATGACGTTAGATTAGCTCTGCCCATTGTCCATGTGAATGGCGATAGATTAGCTCTGCCCACTGTCCGTGTGAATGACGTTAGATTAGCTCTGCCCATTGTCCATCTGAATGGCGATAGATTAGCTCTGCCACTGTCCGTGTGAATGACGTTAGATTAGCTCTGCCCATTGTCCATGTGAATGGCGATAGATTAGCTCTGCCCACTGTCCGTGTGAATGACGTTAGATTAGCTCTGCCCACTGTCCATGTGAATGATGTTGGAGTAGCTCTGCCCACTGTCCGTGTGAATGGCGATAGATTAGCTCTGCCCACTGTCCATGTGAATGATGTTAGATTAGTTCTGCCCGCCGTCCGTGTAAATGGCATTAGATAAGCTCTGCCCACTGTCCGTGTGAATGGCATTAGATTAGCTCTGCCCACTGTCTGTTTTAATGGCGATAGATTAGCTCTGCCCACTGTCCATGTGCAGGGCATTAGATTAGTTCTGCACTGTCCATGTGAATGGTGATAGATTAGCTCTGCCCACTGTCCATGTGAATGGCATTAGATTAGTTCTGCCACTGTCCATGTGAATGGGTGATAGATTAGCTCTGCCCACTCTCCGTGTGAATGGCGATAGATTAGCTCTGCCCACTGTCCATGTGAATGACGTTAGATTAGCTCTGCCCATTGTCCGAGTGAATGACGTTAGATTAGATCTGCCCACTGTCCATGTGAATGGTGATAGATTAGCTCTGCCCACTCTCCATGTGAATGGCATTAGATTAGCTCTGCCCACTCTCGATGTGAATGGCGATAGATTAGCTCTGCCCATTGCCCGTGTGAATGGCGATAGATTCGCTCTGCCCATTGTCCGTGTGAATGGCATTAGATTAGCTCTGCCCATTATCCGTGTGAATTACGTTAGATTAGCTCTGCCCAATGTCCATGTGAATGGCGTCAGATTAGCTCTGCCCACTGTCCATGTGAATGGCGATAGATTAGCTCTGCCCACTGTCCATGTGAATGGTGATACATTAGCTCTGCCCACTGTCCATGTGAATGGTGATAGATTAGCTCTGCCCACTGTCCATGTGAATGGTGATACATTAGCTCTGCCCACTGTCCATGTGAATGGTGATAGATTAGCTCTTGCCGACTGTCCATGTGAATGACGTTGGATTAGTTCTGCCCACTGTCCATGTGAATGACGTTAGATTAGCTCTGCCCACTGTCCATGTGAATGGTGATAGAATTAGCTCTGCCCACTGTCCATGTGATGGCATTAGATTAGTTCTGCCCACTGTCCGTGTGAATGGCGATAGATTAGCTCTGCCCACTGTCCATGTGAATGGCGATAGATTAGCTCTGCCCACTGTCCATGTGAATGGCATAGATTAGCTCTGCCCACTGTCCGTGTGAATGGCGATAGATTAGCTCTGCCCACTGTCCATGTGAATGACGTTAGATTAGCTCTGCCCACTGTCCATGTGAATGGCGTTAGATTAGCTCTGCCCACTGTCCGTGTGAATGGCATTAGATTAGCTCTGCCCACTGTCCGTGTGAATGGCGTTAGATTAGCTCTGCCCACTGTCCATGTGAATGGCGTTAGATTAGCTCTGCCCACTGTCCATGTGAATGGCGTTAGATTAGCTCTGCCCACTGTCCATGTGAATGATGTTAGATTAGCTCTGCCCACTGTCCATGTGAATGGCGATTAGATTAGCTCTGCCCACTGTCCATGTGAATGGATTAGATTAGCTCTGCCCACTGTCTGTGTGAATGGCGATTAGATTAGCTCTGCCCACTGTCCATGTGAATGGCATTAGATTAGCTCTGCCCACTGTCCATGTGAATGGTGATAGATTAGCTCTGCCCACTGTCCATGTGAATGGC